>JBBGZY010001050.1:1207500-1707195 GCA_037952925.1 Lithobates clamitans | reverse complement strand
GTCCCACTTCCCCTCCCCCTTGCTGTTGTTTATATGAATAGGGATGGAAGCCCATGGTTTGCTCTATTGCTCTATCTTGTCATTACCAGATTGTTATCATCCTGCCCCTATTGATTTCTTGGGAGCCTCACCTGTGTTTACCTTTTTGTCATTTTTACCAGCTTCAATTGTACATGCCATGTTTCTCATCCTGTTACTAGGTTTATCAATTTCATGGTCAGCCCTTTCCTAATGGTGGTCCAACCCAATTGTGGGTGGGTGGTTGTGGCTGGCCGGTGGGCCGTCCGGCCTTTGCCTGCCCGGGAGCTGCGATGGGCACTGCCGGCCTCGGCGCCCCCCCCCCTCCCCCTTCCTCGCCCACCTCCTGCGGTGGGCGTGTGTGTGTGGGGGCAGGGCTTGCCGCCACTGCCCATCGACGTCACGTCACCAGCGGTGGACGTACGCCGCGCCTCCTGGCGCCGCCGCGCCCCTCACGCTGGTTGTCATGCTCAAAGGCTTGGTGGGTTGGTCTCAGCGGCCGCCGACCATTGGTCGGCCTCCCGCTCTGGCTCCTCCCACACTCGGCCATGCGGACGTGACGTTGGCGGGCCCCCCCGCGGCGGCGCTTATATATGGGCGTCTTGTCCACCTGGGGCGGTGCGGCGCTCGAGGTACACTACTGCTACACTTTACTATGGTGGTGGTTGCTTTACACCACCCTGTCACACAGGTAAGCTCACTCCTCACCCCTGTTCGTGCACATGTCATCCTCCAGCTTTCCCACCCCCCTTCTCTCACTCCACTACTCACTCCACTCACTCACTCACTCACCTCTAGATCACGCTCATTCTCCACACCTCCCCCCTCCCCCCCTCCCCCCTCCCCCCTCCCCCTCCCCCCCCCCCTTTTTTCCCCCCTTCCCCCCTTCTCCCCCTTCTCCTTCCTCTCCTTCCCCCCTCTCCCCCTCCCCCCTCCTCTCCCCCCCCCCCCAACCCTCACCTTTTCCCTCCCTTTTCCCCTCCCCCCTCCCCCTGTTGCACACACACTCCCTGCATTATCACTCATATTCCACCTTCAACTCTAGGGTGCCCCGTGGCTCTGCATCGCCCTGGGGGGGATTGCCTGTTTTGGTCGCCGTGGCGGGGGGGCCCGCCTCAGCTCCCGACCCGGCATCAGTTCCGGATGGTTGCCGTACCTGGCCATTCACCATTTACCCACAATTGCCGTGAGTACTTTTCAATTTTTGGAGGATTACTTAGCCCTCTATACCCATTGTTACTTTGGCCCTTGATACTATTATCATTTTTATCTCCAGAAACATGACATGTCTGCTCCTGATGAGTGGTCTTGAACCACGAAACGCGTCGAGCTACCGGTTGTCATTTACTGTCCCAACCCATGTTATACCAAGTTTCACCCCTCAACAGGAACTTGAGTCCAGTTATCAGGCAGGCACTACTTTGTTTTTAACCATGTACGCATTCTGACACCTGGTGATCCCTGGTCTATCTTCAATAATATTGCTTATACTCATGTTATTATTCATGTTACCTGTATATCTTTTATATCCTTGATAACTATACTACTGGTCCTTATGTTGACCTCTGGTTATCATTGCTAACATTTTACCAAGTGTTATATTGATATTGTTTGATACCATTGTTTGTATGAACATGTAAATAAAGAATTTTATTGACCCACCGTTTGTGTCGGCTTGCAAACCATTGGCTTCATATAAAGTCCCACCTCCTCCTCCTTACCCACTGGCTTTTTGCTTGCGGGTTTTCTAGATATTGTGTGATAGGGATGGAAACATGCGACCTTTACCCGGCGCAGTTTCATTTAAAGTCCCACTTCCCCTCCCCCTTGCTGTTGTTTATATGAATAGGGATGGAAGCCCATGGTTTGCTCTATTGCTCTATCTTGTCATTACCAGATTGTTATCATCCTGCCCCTATTGATTTCTTGGGAGCCTCACCTGTGTTTACCTTTTTGTCATTTTTACCAGCTTCAATTGTACATGCCATGTTTCTCATCCTGTTACTAGGTTTATCAATTTCATGGTCAGCCCTTTCCTAATGGTGGTCCAACCCAATTGTGGGTGGGTGGTTGTGGCTGGCCGGTGGGCCGTCCGGCCTTTGCCTGCCCGGGAGCTGCGATGGGCACTGCCGGCCTCGGCGCCCCCCCCCCTCCCCCTTCCTCGCCCACCTCCTGCGGTGGGCGTGTGTGTGTGGGGGCAGGGCTTGCCGCCACTGCCCATCGACGTCACGTCACCAGCGGTGGACGTACGCCGCGCCTCCTGGCGCCGCCGCGCCCCTCACGCTGGTTGTCATGCTCAAAGGCTTGGTGGGTTGGTCTCAGCGGCCGCCGACCATTGGTCGGCCTCCCGCTCTGGCTCCTCCCACACTCGGCCATGCGGACGTGACGTTGGCGGGCCCCCCCGCGGCGGCGCTTATATATGGGCGTCTTGTCCACCTGGGGCGGTTCGGCGCTCGAGGTACACTACTGCTACACTTTACTATGGTGGTGGTTGCTTTACACCACCCTGTCACACAGGTAAGCTCACTCCTCACCCCTGTTCGTGCACATGTCATCCTCCAGCTTTCCCACCCCCCTTCTCTCACTCCACTACTCACTCCACTCACTCACCTCTAGATCACGCTCATTCTCCACACCTCCCCCCTCCCCCCCCCTCCCCCTCCCCCCCCCCCCTTTTTTCCCCCCTTCCCCCCTTCTCCCCCTTCTCCTTCCTCTCCTTCCCCCCTCTCCCCCTCCCCCCTCCTCTCCCCCCCCCCCCAACCCTCACCTTTTCCCTCCCTTTTCCCCTCCCCCCTCCCCCTGTTGCACACACACTCCCTGCATTATCACTCATATTCCACCTTCAACTCTAGGGTGCCCCGTGGCTCTGCATCGCCCTGGGGGGGATTGCCTGTTTTGGTCGCCGTGGCGGGGGGGCCCGCCTCAGCTCCCGACCCGGCATCAGTTCCGGATGGTTGCCGTACCTGGCCATTCACCATTTACCCACAATTGCCGTGAGTACTTTTCAATTTTTGGAGGATTACTTAGCCCTCTATACCCATTGTTACTTTGGCCCTTGATACTATTATCATTTTTATCTCCAGAAACATGACATGTCTGCTCCTGATGAGTGGTCTTGAACCACGAAACGCGTCGAGCTACCGGTTGTCATTTACTGTCCCAACCCATGTTATACCAAGTTTCACCCCTCAACAGGAACTTGAGTCCAGTTATCAGGCAGGCACTACTTTGTTTTTAACCATGTACGCATTCTGACACCTGGTGATCCCTGGTCTATCTTCAATAATATTGCTTATACTCATGTTATTATTCATGTTACCTGTATATCTTTTATATACTACTGGTCCTTATGTTGACCTCTGGTTATCATTGCTAACATTTTACCAAGTGTTATATTGATATTGTTTGATACCATTGTTTGTATGAACATGTAAATAAAGAATTTTATTGACCCACCGTTTGTGTCGGCTTGCAAACCATTGGCTTCATATAAAGTCCCACCTCCTCCTCCTTACCCACTGGCTTTTTGCTTGCGGGTTTTCTAGATAGAGAAAGAAAATAGGATTTTTTATAACAGTTTACCTGTAAAATCCTTTTCTTTTGATGTACATCACGGGACACAGAGGTCCCGCCCCTCTTCTAATACACTTATATTGCTTTGCTACAAAACTGAGGTATCCCTGTAAGGGGAGGGATTATATAGGGGGTTGAACTTCCTGTTTAGGGTGTGACCAGTGTCCAATCACCTAGTGATACCCTATATAACCAATCAGTAATTACTGAGGCTCTGTGTCCCGTGATGTACATCAAAAGAAAAGGATTTTACAGGTAAGTTGTTATAAAAAATCCTATTTTTCCCCACAAATAGAGCTTTCTTTTGGTGGTATTTAATCACCTCTGCGGTTTTTATTTTTTGTGCCATAAACAAAAAAAGACTGACAATTTTGAAGAAAAACAATATTTTTTACTTTTTGCTATAATAAATATCCAAAAAAAATTGTAAAAAAACTAATTTCTTCATCAGTTTAGGCCAATATGTATTCTTCTACATATTTTTGATTAAAAAAACACAATAAGCGTATATTGATTGGTTTGCACAAAAGATATAGCGTCTACAAAATAGGGAATAGATTTATGGCATTTTTTTAATTTTTTACTAGTAATAGCAGTGATCGGCAATATTTAGCAGGACTGTGGCATTGCGGCGGACAGATCGGACACTTTTGACACTTTTTTGGGACCAGTGACATTATTACAGTTATCAGAGCTAAAAATAGAACTGTATAAATGACACTTGCAGGGAAGGGGTTAACACTAGGGGGTGATCAAAGGGTTAAGTGTGTCCTAGGGAGGTGTTTCTAACTGTGGGGGGAGTGGACTGACTGGGAGTATAGAGAGATTGCTGTTCCTGATCACTAGGAACAGACAATCTCACTCTTCTCTCCTGTCTCCTGTCCTGTAAGGTTAACTGCTTTGTTTACACTAGTAGATCCCCATTCTGCCTCTCTGAGGAGTGATCACAGGTGGCTGGCAGACATTGCGGCCGCGGGATCCGCGCATCTGCTCCCCCACTGTGCAGCTGCATGCGTGTGCCCACAGTGACTCGTGCACGGGTACATCGTTTTGCGCAATAGGGCCACCCTGCCGCAGTATATATGCGGTGGGCAGTCCTTAAGTGGCTAAACTGTATTTTACAAAAAGGCACAGTGCATTGTAATGTACTTGGGCATTTTGTCTGCATTTTACTCATAAGGTCAACTATGCCTTTAATAGTGTGGAGTATGCGGGTAGTAAGGAGATAAAATGGTCTGTAAGTATCAAAATGAATCCAACTGAGCCAATTTTGTAAATACACTGGACTGCAGTTAACACCTCAGATCCCTAGGGTTTGACAAATTATCTCAGTCAAGTGCTCCAGTTAAGGTAAGCTTTGGGAAAGGGGGCATTCCTGCCTGGTATCATTAGCTATATCAAACTCTTTGAATAGTAAATCCTATAAAACCATTGTGAAAGGTTGGTATCAGGATCTGAATCACCTGTTGGTGGCACTGTGCTTCCCAGAGTGGGTGGTTGTAGTTTCGGTGTCCACCAGCAGGTGTCTCCCATCAGTCAGCAGATTCCAGTAATAAGTCTCCACCTGATGCTGGCTACTGGGAGAGTATTTATTTTTTTAAATGTCTTTATTTTAGTTGTCATACATACAGAGAAATAAACAATTTCATTAATCCATCAATCATATGAGCTCCAACTAATCCATTCAAAATCAAATTAACAGCATTACTCCTATCTTAAATACATCTAAAGAAAAAACAATAACTAGGTATTTGAAATAGTCAACATTCTGTATTTCGTTAGACCTGCTTCTCTTGTATGCCATGACAACATACTTTACTAAGAAGAAAAACCTCTACATCTCTGAAGAGGCAAAATGAGAAAGTAAGAAGCCCCATGAGGGAAAGAATTCCTAAAAAAAGAGAACAAAGATAGAAAGAGAGAAGAAAGGGAAAAAAACACTTATAGGGGAGAGGGAGTCAGAGAAATGTACTGAGGAAAAGGCGAGTATACTATACCATCATCCAGGGAAGTGAGGTCACCCCCAAGACCCCCCACTCCTCTCTTTTTCAAATACTCTCAGGAGCAAAGAGGGAACTCCCTTCCCCTGAGAAGTTAAATGTATTCCATTGGCCCCAAGTTTCTAAATATGTCTCCTTTCGATTTTGAGCCGATAATAACAAATCCTCCATCCTATTAACCTCTTCAATTCATGTGACCCATGTAAGAATTGTGGGAGGGTTCGCATCTCTCCACTGTCGTACGATACATGATCTAGCAGCGTTAATAAGATGGTGCAAAATTAATTTACTATATGTTTTCCCCGGTATGTTTGAGACATGTAACAAAAATAGGGCTGGATCTTCTGGGAGGTTATGCTCAGTAAATTTCTGTGCTCTCTGCCGTATCTCCCTCCAGAAGTGCTCCAGTTTTGGGCAGGACCAAAGAACGTGGAGTAGAGTCCCTCTTTCCTCCTGACACCTCCAACATTTGTCCAGGATCTCCGGAAAGAATTTATTAAGTAATGAGGGTGTACGGTACCATATTATCATTATTTTAAAATTTGTTTCTTGTATTCTTGTGGATATTGAAGATTTCAATGCACAATTTACTATCTGCCTATGTTGTGCCTGGGTGAACGTCCTGTCTAATGTCATTTCCCACTTCCTTATATACGGAGGGACATAATCCTCTTGGGGGGCAACCAATAATACATACATTTGCGAGATTAAGTGAGAGCAAGGCCCCGTCCCCTCACATAGTTGTTCTAAGGGTGTCAATGTTCATTGAAATCTGTCCGGAGGTGGGAGAGTGTTAAGGAAATGTCGCAACTGAGCTCCACTCCAGAAGTCAAGACAGAAACGGTCGTTGGATGAGGTTAGTTCAGGTAATGAGGGCCATGCCCCGGTCGCTATTTGTATAAAATGCGAGGCCTGAAAACACTGTGAGTCTGAAAGTTTCCTGAAGGGTCCCTCCTGTAGTCCCGGAGGGAAACGAGGATTCCCTACAATAGGGTAGAGTTGACAGAAGATAATAAAGTGGTGGAACATATTCGGGAGCAAATACGCAGGGTAGGGCCCAAGGTTGGGTGCTTTTTGAGAGCTGAACTCAGGACTCCAAAGCACCAAACCGCACGACGCAATGGGACCTCACACTGTGATTGCTCGATCTTTGGTCAAATTTTAAAGCTTGCATGCCTACACCAGTCTACTAGTCGCGCCATATGAGCCACCTGATAATATTTCTGCATATCTGGTACCCCTACCCCCCCATATTGTTTAGGCATTGTCATTAAACGGCATTGAATTCTGGGCCTTTTATGGGCCCAAATGAATTCAGTTATCATCTATGGGTAGAATTTGAAAGAGATAGGAAAATTTAGGCAATACTGACATTTTTATTATGTTACATCTACCGAACCAAGAGAAAAGGCCCTGATGCCATTTAGAAAGTAAACTTATATATGGAAAAATGCAGACCGTATGCAGCAGCTCTTATTAGCCTTATTAGTTAGCGCGGTGTTTCACATTCATTTAGAAAGTAAAACTTTCACTCTACTCAGTAGAGGTGGAAAATTCAACTCAAAGGTTTGGTCCAATTTAGGTGGAATCAACATGCCCAGGTATTTGATGTTCGTATAGGTCCACCTAAACTTAAAATTCATTTTTAAAGCCGTAGTCGTAGTCATAGATACACCCATTGCCTCTGACTTGGACATATTAATTTTTAAATTGGACAGTGCACCATATTGGTCCAATTCTCTTAGTAGGTTTGGCATAGATATAACAGGTTTAGTAAGGCAGAATAAAAGATCATTTGCAGATACTTGATGATGTAAGTCTCCGGTTATTAACCCCCTAATATCCGGGTTTTGCTTGACCTTACAAAGAAATGGCTCTAAGGTGATAGCAAAAACGAGTGGTGATAAAGGGCATCTGTCAGTAATTGGGTCAATTGGGCCTCCCTTTCCTTTTTTATTCTGGAACCATGCTTAATGAGTACCCCTCTTTTTACCGTTTTGTGCGCCTCCCAGATTGCCCCTGCATCTGTCTCCTCTACAGTATTATATTGAAAATAATACAGCACTTCCTTAATAACTTCCTCTACCACCATCTTATCTTCCATCAAACTCTTATTCAATCGCCACTGTCTCCTCTTGTCAGAGGAACACTCATTCATAGTTAACGTCAGTGAGACCGGGGCATGGTCTGACCATGTGATACTCCCTATAGTCACCTCTTTAACCGCCGTTAATATACTCTATGGAGTGAAAAATAAGTTGATTCTAGAATATGCTTTATGTGGCACTGAATAAAAGGTGTAGTCTCTTTCGTCGGGGTGATACGCTCTCCATGTATCAGTAAGTTGGTAATTATGCAATATTTGTAAGACTTGTTTACATAGACCTGTAGCTACTGAGGAGCTTCCCCCTGATGTATCCATCTTCGGGTCTAGGGGAAGATTAAAATCGCCCCCCAAGATAAGTTTACTGTCAGTAAATTTCATCAGCTTATTAATAGTAGTGCAGATAAATTGATCTTGATTATTATTGGGGGCATATATTGTGGCCAAAGTCACTTTTATGCCACCCATTTTCCATTTGAGGAACAGAAATCTGCCCTCTATATAGTTTTTTTGTCTATTAATGTCCAGGGAATTCGTTTTGAAACCAATATAGATTTAGCTGCCCTCTGACAGATGAAGGGATAAAAGAATATCTTTCTTAACGCACTCAACTCCCCCTACCCTAAGTGAGTACTAACCTACTATGGGGGATTGATTTTGCATGAAACCGGGAGGGGATCTCCCGGATCTCCCTCCCGCTCCTGCTCCTTATATCATCGCCTCAATATGTGTTTATATGTCTAAATCAATACATATTCATCTATTCTCTGTACATTTATATTCTCAACCGTTCTATATTATCAGTTTCTTGCCCATTGCTCTATTTCATATGATCTTCATAGAGAAAATTGAGTACTGTCCGTGACACCCTCCCCACCCGCACCAACACACAACCCCCCAGGACAAGCCCTCGGGGCCCAAGCAGTACCTTGAAGAAGGGGACACACCCCGAAAGCCCGTCCCGAAAAACTGCATGCCAGCGCAAACAAAAAAAGCATCACGAACAGCACCCAACTCCCTCACAATTGCACTAATATGGCTACAATCACATCAAATATGATCTTCATGAAAGTAAAACTTATATCAACATACCCCCCTCAAAGGAAGAGGGTCCGGGGAGAAGCTTTCCCCTCCATCACTGCAATATGTCTCCCCTTTCCCTATCTCCCTACTCCTCCCTGTCTACTTCCGCAGGGAAATATGTCAAGTACATAATAACCCTCCCCCCTAAAAAAAAAAAAAAAAAAGCACACCAACCCCCCCTTCCCCCGACTCTTATTTTCCCCTATCCTATACCCCTTCAGCCTAACACATTCCTGTAATGTCACTTCTCAGCCCCTTCTTCTATTTTCCTACTCCATTGTTTGCTAGCTTCTGCTCTTTTAGCCTTCCCCCCGCCAATTCCATGCAACCTCCCCTTTGTGTCTATTATAGATCTATAAATTAAGTAGGTGACTATGAAATAAAAACATCTCCTTTAGTGATTGATTATCTTTATTATTGTACTCTTGTATGTGTTGTGTTCCTTTGTGTCTTAGTGGTAAACGGTGTCGGCTCTACCGAGTCTGTGTTATTAATTCCCTTTGATCTAAACTTCAAACACCAAAACTGAAAAATAAAACAACCCCACAGGGGGTCTAGTGCAAAAAAAAGAAAAAAACACACACACAGGGGGTCAAGTACAAAACAAAACCAAACAAAAAAACCCCACAGGAGGTCTAGTGAAAAAAAAACCCACAGGGGGTCTAGTGCAAAAAAACAAAACAAAAAAAACACAGGGGGTCTAGTACAAAATAACACCCCACAGGGGGTCTAGTGGGGAAAAAACACCCCACAGGGGGTCTAGTGCAAAAAAAAAGAAAAAAAAGGGGAAAAAGCTCCACAGGGGGTCTAGTGCAAAAAAAAAAAAGAGAGTGCAATACTCCTTGTATATGTGTGTAGCTAAAACCCGCATGGATAGAGGTACGGGAAGGACCGTGTTGTATGGCCTTCCTTTTTCATATATTAGGTAGTTTTCCTTGTGCTGTCTCGTGCAGTCCCCTTGACCCCCCTACCCCTTTAGCCCCCCTCCCTCTTCCCTCTAGTGCACCCCAGATCCTCTATTCAGCCATCATAACCCCTTTCTTATCGTCAACAAAAAAGAAGTCGGATAAAAATTCAAACAAAAAACATTTCCATCTAGGCTTATACCTCTCATAAATCCAAATACTCAGTTCAATACCCCTGTTAGAGGAAAGAGAGAAGGGAGTGACATATACTTATACTTCTATACTTATATACTTATATATTAATAAACCGAGGAGCTATATATCCCCTTCCTCTTCCCTCCCATGGAAGGTGTGGTGATCCTTATGCTATCTCATGCAATCCCTCTTACCCCCTACCCCCCCCCAACACATCCCAGATCCTCTATACATCCACCATATCACCTTTCTTGTCATCAATCAATTAGAATAATAAAGTAATAAAAATTCAAAACAAAAACATTTCCAGCCCAACTTATAATTCTCACAAGTCCCAAAGTTCAGTTCAATAGATCTGCTGGATAAAAGAAGGAATTGGCATATACTTATGTGTATACTTATATATTAAAAAAAAAAAAAAAAAAAAGCCCCCAAGGATCCATATGACTCCCTCCCCCTCCGTCGCCGGGGAGGGGGAGGGAGATCCCCCGATGGGCAGCAAAGGGAATGGTGAGGGAGGTGGGACCACCCAGTACCCCCCCAAAAAAACCCCACAGGGGGTCTAGTGAAAAAAACCCACAGGGGGTCTAGTGCAAAAAAAAAAAACCCAGCCCCCCTGGCCCTATGTGTCCCAATCCCGTGCCCCCCCGTTTCATTCTTCCAGCTTCTCCTCCGAATCTCCCCTCCGTTATATTCACTGTTCCACTTTCCTGTTTATGATACTATGTTCTCTCTATTTTCCGGGCACTCTTGGGACCAACTGCAACCAATCTTGAACCTCAAATGGATCAATTCCCAGAAACGAAAAAAGGTCCGATAAGTCTGCTCTGGAACGCAACCAGTAAGATAAATTGACCTTTTTTATCAGCACTGAAATTGGGAACCTCCGCCGATATGTCCCACCCCAGTCTCTTACCAATACTGGGTGTAGTAGGGCTCTGCGCTGCAATGTAGCTCTTGATAGGTCTGGTAGAATTTTCAACTGGCCCCCCTTAAAGTCTATTGTTCCTGTCTCCCAGGCTTTCCGCAGAATGGCCTCCCTATGTGCGAAATAATGCAAAAGACACACCACGTCACAGGGGCGATTAATGTCCTTAGACTTTGGGCCTAATGCTCTATGAACTCTATCAAGTTCCAAATTTAAAGGCATAGCGTCTTTTAGTATATTTTCAAAAATAGATTTTACCATGTCCTGCAGGTTTTCCTGGTCTGATGAGTCTGGAATTCCTCGCAGGCGCACATTGGAGTAGAAGCAACAATCTTCGAGGTCCTCCAACTGTAGCTGTAGCGTAACCGAGGTCTTTTTTGAGTGTAACTATTTCTCTCCAGTATGCTCACCCGCTGTTCCAGGCTTTGATATGCACTCTTCCCATCTGTCACGCGCTCCGCTAGTATTTGTAGTTCACCCCGGACCAACTTCAGCTCCTTACGGTGTGCGTCCTCCACTTTTCCAATAAGGGTTTCTATGTCTGCCCGTGTGGGAAGAGCCTGTATAAGTGCCTTTAGGTCCTCCATTTTCAACCCCGCTGCTTCCTTCTCTCCAGGTAGGGGGGTGAGAGGTGTAGCCCCTGCTACCGCAGCCAACGTTCTGGGACTCTGTGGGATAGTCTGTAGCGCTTCCACGGTGGTTCTCACCACCATCTGTCCTTGGGCTGGCTGCAAATGTGTGCTCTGCCTAGGCTGCAGCAGTATGTCTGCCTTCCCTCTCTCACTTCCGGGTTCAAGTCCCGTGCCCTGTACCTTGGGGAAGTAGCGGTGGATCTCTGACTGCAACTCCCTCTCTCTGGGAAGCTAAACCAGCTGGGCTGCTTTGCGTGTGGTTCTTGTCTCCCTCTGTCTCCCTGAGTTCAAACCGCTGTAGTCTCACCAAGAGATAGCCTTGAGGTCCCACCAAACTAATCCTGATACACCGCTGGCATGTCGGTCAGTTAATCAGCCTCATACGGAGCAGGCTGGAGCCGGGAGCTCGTGTCTCTCACTCCCTCACCTGGCCATGTGCAGACCACGCCCCCTGGGAGGGTATTTAATCCTACCTCTACTATTACACTTCGTGTCAGTGTTTTGCTTCTTGCAAGCCAATTATCCTGTGCCATGCTTTTGCCTTGTACTCATACCCTGAACCCTGCTGCCTTGTTCCTATTTCCCTTTGTTTACAATCCCAGTTTTGGTTTCCTCTTCCTATATGTTCCCTGTACCTCCAATTTATCGTACTTATGTCTGTTCTCCATTTGCATATATTGTAGATAGTTACTTCAATAGTTAGGGTTTTTCTTATTCTGTTAGGTCATTTAGCTAGGTATTTGTCATTGGGTTTTTGGTTCAGTTATATCTTTAAGTTTGCTGTTTGCTGGTGTTTGGAAGCCTTGTTTTACTATTTTTTTTCTTAATCAAAAAGGTGTTTATTGAACAGGTTCACATAGTTTCCAATGTACAAACATCATACATTAATACATTTTCATGCAAAAGGTACAGTTTACCCAGCCTTTAATACATTTATCTTGTCTGTAAGTCTAAGATGTGAACAATGTATCAATACTCATCAGGTCTCTGACCTTTAATCATCAATAAGCCTTCATGGTCCACCCGCAGGGCACTGAAACAATCTAGGCAATACCAATTCCCTGGGACTTAGTCCAGGGGTATCCAACCACGGTGCCCAGATTCTTTCGAATCTGCTGGGGCTACCCCTATGTTGATAAATATATTTTTCCATAATCGGGGTATTACCCATATGTGCTATTCAGGAGGCCACTGAGGGCCAGGAGACCGATTTCCAGCCAATCAATATAAGTTTGCGTGCCTGGAACAAAGCACTAGTGAGTGCTAATCTAGTCACCTCCTCCGGGACAATTTCCTCTAGGACTCCTAGTATACAGTGAATTGGATCTAGGGGGATGGTAGTCTGGAACACTTCATTAAGCGTCCCAAGTACCTCACTGTAATACCTATGGAGTTTCGGGCATCTCCAGAGTAAGTGGATGAGATCACCTTGATATCGCCCACATCTACTACACAAAGAGTCCGGCCGTCTACCCATTTTATATAGTCTAAGTGGAGTGTAATGTACTCTAAGTAATATATATAATTGGGAGATCTTTTGAGCCACATTGAGAGAGCATACAGTATATTGATTGATTGAAGAACTTCCTCCCATTGATCTCCCATGAGTGGACCTACATCTTTCTCCCATAGGGACGGTGCCTTAGTTGGGTGAGCTTTTAAAAGATGCATCAGTAATATCTGGTAGCAATGTGAGATAAAACCTTTGGTTTCTGTGCTGGTCTGCAACAAATGGAAAATGGGGGTGTTTGACAAAGTCCACTGGGAAGCCCTGCGCACCCACCGCATGTCTGAGTTGGAGATAAGGGTAGTACATGGTAGGTGGTAGATTAAACCTGGCTTGTAGTTCAGAGAACGGCATCAACTCGCCATTTCGAAATACATGGGACAGTAAAGTAACGCCAAAGGAGCGCCACCTGGGTCCCTGTTGTAATTTTGCTAGTTCGACATAGGAGAAGTTCCCCCATATCGGACTATATTCCGTGAAGTCCGTAACCTCTTGTAGTTTCCTAACCTTATTCCAAATTTTTTGGATCAAAGTGAAAGTGGGTGTCTGTTTGTTGGATTTGTGGAACATCTGAGCCTCCAAGCCCATCGGGATAGTCTCCGCTCAAGATCCAGTCAGCATCAACCACGCCGATGAACTGGTCAGATCCCGGGCCATGAAACCAATCAGATGCTGCATTTGGGCCCCTATATAGTACAGCTAAGGGTTAGGCACTGCCAGCCCTCCACTGTCCTTAGGGTTCTGTAACTGTTCCAATTTAATTCTGGGAGGGCCTGTGTTCCACAGTAGGCATCTAAAAAGGATGTTAACCACCCTAAAAAATTTTAGGTGTATCACAACCGGTGAGTTGTGTAGGAAGTAAAGTAGCTGTGGCATCAAGATCATTTTTATTAAATTGGCCCTACCTGCCAGCGAAAGTTTAAGCTTTTTCCAAGTGTTAATTTTGTCTCTAAATCTAGATAGTAAGGGGTGTATATTTAAATGGCAGTACTCCGCTATTTTAGGTGAGATTTGTATCCCCAGGTATTTGAATGGAGTTGTCACCGGGACCGAGCAATAATCTGGAAGATTCACCACTTGCTCCTCATCCAGCATCATCAGAGCCGACTTAGACCAGTTAATCGTTAGGCCAGAGAAGTGCCCGAAACCTGAAATAATTGTTATCACCTGAGCCAGAGATGTGGTGGTATCCCCCAGGAAAAGCATCATGTCGTCAGCATATAACATAATCTTCTCGTGGAGGTCACCATACCTGAATCCTGTGATTCCTTGACTTGCCCTCACTACAGCCGCCAGTGGCTCAATAGCGATGGCAAAGAGCAGGAAGGACAGGGGGCAACCCTGCCTTGTGCCCCTGCCCAAAACGCATGAGACATCCTTCCGGACATCCTGATGGTCGCCAATTTAACCCAGGCTATGAATCGATCTCCAAACCCAAACCGGGACAGCACCGCCCATAAATATTGCCAGCCTACGCTGTCAAACGTCTTATTGGCGTCTAGGGATAACAGAGCCCTGTTTCCCCCATTGTCTGTCTGCAGCTGCATATTTAAAAACAGGCATCTGAGGTTGGTGGCTGTGGATTTTTGTGGCATAAAGCCTGCCTGATCAGGGTGTATTATGGAAGTTATGATCCGGTTGACCCGTAGCGCCAGGACCCTAGCCAGGATTTTAACATCGCTTTGAAGTAGAGATATAGGCCAATAGGAACCTGGGTCAACTGGATATTTCCCAGGTTTCAGCAGTAGAATTATGTTTGCTCTAGTCATTGAAGGCGGCAGACTTCTCTCCTCGAGAGAGGCATTAAACACTTCTAGTAAGTGCGGCATTATCCATTCACCATACTGAGCAAAGGCGCCAACCCCCCCCGGCGCCTTGCACGTAGGAAAGGAGCACGCCGCACCCTGTAGCTTTTCCAATGTCAGGGGAGCCTCCAGCAGTTGCCTAGCCTCCGCCGACAAAGAGGGCAGCTCAATCCCCAAAAGATAGGCCTCAAGCTCAGTATCCGAGTAGCCATCCCTCGCACCGTACAAGTCTCTGTAGAAGGATGCCAGCTCGGATATAATGCGGTCAGGGTCATTGACCACTCTGCCATCAGCGGCACGGATTACTCTGACTGCCGGGGACTGCTGCTGTGCTATTTTTGCCTGTAGGCGTCCCGTTTTTTCCCCTTCCTCATAGAATGCCAGCTTGGTAAAGAATCTCTTACGTTCTGCAGTGGAGGATCTCAAGCGGTCCAGGGAGTCCTGGGCCCAAATCCATGCCTCCCTTGCAGAGTCCGTAGGGTCCGTGACAAAAGATAGTTCTAGCTGGCGCACCTGGTCCCCCAACTGAGGAGTTTCTTTTAACTGTAGCTAACTCAGCAATAAACACTCCCCTGTGGTAAGCCTTAAAGGCTTCCCATTTTTAAATCCTATCGGTAAAGTGACTATGAGGTTGGAAGAATTGTTCAATTTGGGTTGTTATTCGCTCTGGGGAAGTGAACAGTTTAAGCCAGAATGCATTATGCTTCCATGGCGCCTTAGGTAGCGATGTGGGGGGTTGGGTAATCAGCCACAGGGCCATAGGTGAGTGGTTTGACACTCCACGAGGAAAATACTCCACCCTGGATGTGTGATCAAGCATATTGGGCGTGCCTATACTAAGGTTAATATGGGATAGGGAATCGTGGGTCTTGGAGAAGCATGAAAACTGCTTCACGCCAGGATTACGTATACGCCATATGTCCATCCAGCCCACCTCCACCAACAGGCGGCTCAACACTGTACCCCTGCCACCCCTGGGGGAAGGGACCGGGGATGTCTATCCAGTTTAGGCTCTAGATAACAGTTGAAATCCCCCCATAATCAGCACATGGACATCAGGCTTTCCTGCCAGGTACGTCAGCAACAACTGTAACACATCTCGTGAAAACGGGGGTGGGATATATATAAAAGCTATCAACAATGTTAAGGTATACAGTTTACAGTAAATAAATACAAATCTGCCAGTAGCATCCACCAACGAGTCAAGTTCCTGGTATACTAATGCTTTGTGTATCAATACACTCACCCCACGTGAATACGCGGAGTGGGTGGAATGATACGACTTGCCAACCCAGGCGTATTGCAAACATCCCACATTGTCCCTCAGGAGATGAGTCTCCTGAAGGCCAATGATGGTCGGATGGAATTTGCGCAAACAAGAGGAGATCATGGTCCTTTTCAAAGGGTCATTCACTCCTTGCACATTCCACGATACTATAGGTGTAGACAGCATTGCATACAATTAGAAATATACTGAAAGGGGGCTCTTCTAAAGATCAGATAGACTTGGACTGCACATTGGCCCGTGTGTATTGGATCATGATGTATCAAAAAACAGTTGCCCTTCAGAAGGGTTGCAAATTCTGCATACGTAGAGAACAGTAGAAAACATAGCAAAAACAAAGAATGACAAAAGCCCTGGATCCAGCCACGATTAAACGCACATAGCCAAAACTATCCAGGGGCTGTAAGGTATGCCGTCTGTTCTGATTGTTAACACCAACAGGGCTTTGAAACAGCAGCCATGTAACCCATGACTTCACATAACTTACAAGCACCTGACACGGTAACATCACCCATGTGGGTTGGTGCTATTGGTGAAGGTAGCTAGTAATAAAGAAATAAAGATTTTCTGCATTAGTCACTTGCTGTGTGAATGACAAATATAGTTCCTCTTCAGAGTGACAAACATAGAAAGAGATTTGACGCCCTGCAATTCCCAGCATTTCAACTGCCAGGTAGGATTTATCCGGCTCCATCATCTCGGCCTTGGCATCGAAGAACTTGCTCGGTGCGATCCAGCCAGGCAGCTGCTTCTTGTGCGTTTTCAAAGAATTGGTTTTGTCCATTGGCTGTCACCCTTAGCTTGGCTGGGAACATCATTGCATATGGTAACTGCAGCCTTTGTAGCCTTTTCTTGACGTCGGCAAATTCCGATCGTCTACGCTGCACTTCGGCAGAGAAATCTGGATAAAATTAGATTTTGGTGCGGTTATGCGTGACAGTGCCCTTTTCTCTAGCCAGGCGCAGTACTACCTCTCTGTACTTGTAATTCAGGAGCCTGGCTAACATCAATCGTGGGGGGTTCCCCAATGGAAGGGGTCGCGGGGGCACCCTGGGGGCTCTTTCTACAGTATAAATGGGAGAGAAAGCTTCTTTGCCAAAAACTTCCTGTAGCCATCCTTCAATAAATGTTGTGGGATCCCGGCCTTCCACTTTTTCAGGGAGCCCCACTAAATGCACGTTATTGCGTCTCAGGTAGTTCTCAATTTCTTCAGTTTTACTAGGGGCCTGAAAGGCATTTTGAGTGGGCATCCTGACATCCCTGTGAAGGGGGGGCAACTGGTCCTCCACGTCGCTCACCCGGCCCTCCACTGCTGTGGTTCTCTCCCTGATCTTTTGGAGATCCTGACGCATGAGAGATACTGTTTTCTTTAGCCCTCCAAATTTCTCCTTCAGGTCATCCACAGAGGCAGTACATTTATGCACAGCATGCAGGATCTCACTCGGAGAGGGTTGAGCACTGTCCTCTGATGGGGAATCAGATGGATCTGACATGAGGTCTTGCTGCATGTCTAATGGCACTGTGTCATCCAGCATGCTTGTGTCCCCCCTGCTATCCAGCTCAGAGGTGCATAAGGGCTGATAGGAGACAGGCAGGGGGGAGTCAGAGCGCCCAGCCAGTTTTTGGGTGTAATATAACATGTCCCTGGGTGGTTCTTTGGACTTAGAGGGTTTGTTTAACTTACCCCCCTGCTCGTTTCTCTTCTCCAGGCAGTGCTGTGTTTTGTGAGGCTTAGACTGGCCGGCGCCATCTTGGCCAGCTTGGGGCTCCAAGGCCACGGTCTCAGCTCGGTTCCCCCCGGGTCATCATCAGCTTGGGTCGGATGGTCAGTGACACCGGACGACTCCAGAAGGTATCAGACAGCCTTTTGGGGCAAAAATGGGCTAAATCAGATGTGAGGACAGGATAAAAGACAAGATCTTCAGTGGGAGCTCCGTGCAGCAGGTCTGCTCAAATGTCAGGCCATGCCCCCCCTTGTTTTACTATTAATAAATGCACTTTAATATACAGTATATGGTCTGGTTTCCAAGTATAGCTATGTAGATTTGACCATCTTTGCTGCTGATTTCTGACATTTGGGAACGTAAAGATTGTATAGCTGACAAAATCAATTCAGAATGAACATTTTCAACACCTTGGGGGAGATTTAGTAAAATCTGGTGCAGCTCTGCATCAAAATCACAAATCTTCCAGGCTGTATTGTCAAAGCTTGATTGAACAAGCTGGACTTAGAAGCTGATTGGTGACCATGCACAGCTGCACCAGATTCTAAATGCTCCTGTTTTAGTAAATCTCCCCCTTTGTGCAGATTTGTCCAGTGCAACCTATCAAAGGCCTTCTCCAGATCAACATGCGAAACATAGTTAGCATAATATAGTAAATCAATTATTCTGATCCCATCTAGGGCCTATTTGCCTCAGACCAAACCAACTTGATCTGGATCAAGGTGCTCAATTCACTAAGCAGAATTTACCACTTTAAGCACTTCCTGTCCGGTGTACGTATGTATCCTCGAACAGAAAGGGTGATATCTCAGTCATCGCTGCAGCAATGATCAAGATATAATTTTGTTGGGCCAAAGGTTCCCTACAAAGTAAAAGTAGTCCTAGCAGCTAACAAGCCACTGGATTACTTTTACAGGCGACGAAAAGGGGCCCCACCCTCCTCCAGCCACTGCCTTTATTTGACTCTCCCATGCAATCGGAGAACCTGGTAAGGATGCGTCCAGTGGCATCTGGCTCTTGGCACACAGAGAGAGGACCGGATGTTGTCCCTCCCACTGTATGACATCAGAAACAGTCAGCGATGAGGATTTTGTCACTTCCTGTTTTTGTTCTTTGTTTACCTGGCCATTGAGGGCCAGTAAAGCAGCCGATTAGACCAAACTGTTTCTGATCAGCTGCAGGCCAGTGGAGAGATCTGGGGTCTCCTGGACCCCCATAAAGAGGACCTGTCGTGGCCCATGCTATTACAAGGAATGGTGTTCAACCCTTGTAATAGCGATAATATTAACAAAAATAAAGGTACAGTGTTAAAAAAAAAGGAAATAAAAAAAAAATTGAATTAAAAAAAAAATTGAAAGCGCCCCATTCCCCTGTGATCATGTGTAAATGCAAAGGTGCACACAGGTCCTGCACTCATATGTAATTGATGATGGCACCACACATGTGAGGTATTGCTGCGAATGTCAGAGCGAGAGCAATAGTTTTAGTACCAGGCCTCCTTTGTAGTTATAAACTGGTAACTTGTAAAGACTTTTAAAGTGTTGCCTATGGAGATTTTTAGGTACTGTAATTTGGCACCATTTAAAGCATGACATGTTTGGTGCAGAGCAAACAAGGCATTTGCCTGGGGCGGTATCTTTCAGGGTGCGGTGCCATCCAGTGGTGTTGTAGTGGCGATGCCCCCCACTAAATTAGGCTGTCAGGCAGCAGGGCCGTCATGACGGGTACAGCCCAACATGTAGGGGGCCCGAGTGCAGGGTTGGAGGGGGGTTGTTGGGGCAGGCTGAGTGCGCAGTCAGTAATGTCATGCTGCCCTTTACAAATAGCTAGGGAGGACTGGAGGGGGTGTGCCTGAGTGTGGCATGAGGGGATCTACTTCACCAGAGCTCCCATCCCGCTGCTGGTCCTCTCCCCAGCCACAATACCACCTGGCCTGGATCTGCTGCTCAATCCTCGACAGGATGACACTAAAATAGAAAGGCACCGGCTCAGCACTTCCACAGGGGACACAAACCACTCTGAGAAGAGGAAAATATACACAGTGAGTAAGCAGGGAAAGTCTGCTAAACCAGTCTCTGACCATCTCCTGTATTTTGCCTGCAGTTTCTGACCATCTCTTCTGTTATGTCCACAGTCTATGACAATCTCTTGCACCATGTCCCCAGTCTCTGACAGTCTCTTATGCCATGTCCGCAGTCCCTGAAATCTCTTGTGCCATGTCAGCAGTCTCTGACAATCTCTTGCGATATGTCCACAGTCTCTGAAATCTCTTGCACCATGTCTGCAGGCTATGACCATCTCTTGTGCCATGTCTGTAGTCTCTGACCATCTCTTGTGCCATATTTGCAGTCTCTGACCATCTCTCACACCGTGTCCACAGTCTCTAAAATCTCTTGTGTCATGTCTGCAGTCTCTGACAATCTCTTGCGCCATGCCCACACTCCATGACAATCTCTTGCGCCATGTCCGCAGTCTCTGACATCTCTTATGCCATGTCCGGAGTCCTTGACAATTTCTTGCGCCATGCCCGCAGTCCCTGACAATCTCTTGCGCCATGTTCGCAGTCTCTGACCATCTCTTGCGCCATGACTGCAGTCTCTGACCATCTCTTGCGCCATGTCCCCAGTCTCTGACAATCTCTTGCTACATGTCTGCAGTCTCTGACCATCTTATGCACCATGTCCACAGTCTCTGATAATCTCTTGCAGCATGTCTGCAGTCTCTGACAATCTCTTGCACCATGTTCACAGTCTCTGACAATCTCGTGCGCCATGTCCGCAGTCGCTGACAATCTCTTGCATCATGTCCGCAGTGTGGGAAACAGCAAAATATATGCACTCGTTATCCACTTTTAAAGTGCATAGAGGAAGGGGTGGAGCTTAAAAAGAAGGAGTGGAGTTTACAGATGAAGGGGTGGTGTTTACAGATGAAGGGGTGGATTTTAAACAGGAAGGGGTGGGACAAATTTATATGGGGTAGCCCAATTTTAGTCTTGCCTAGGGCAGCACAAAACCAAAATAAGCCACTGTCTGTGTTTGTGGCTCAGCCCCGCCCCCTCTTTCACCTCAATGGCTTACTGACTTTTATTGACAGCAGCAGGAGCCAATGGCACCCTCTGCTGTGTCTCAGCCAATGAAGAGGGAGAGTCCCAGACAGCCAAGACTCTCCTGCAACATCGTTGTATCAGGATGGGGCTCAGGTAAGTATTAGGGGAGCTAAGGGGGGCTGCTGCATACAGAAGGTGTTTTATCTTAATGCATTGAATGCATTAAGATAAAACACCTTCTGCCTTTAGAACCAATTTAGGATAAGCGGTAAAATACCACATAGTGTTTTTCAAGCTTTTTTACAATTCACTAACAAACCCTACTAAAATACAGCATGCACTATTTCTTGAAATGATGTGGTATTTTAGTAGTGACAGCAAACAATATTTTAATGTCAGCACCTACCAATGTCCTTAACAACCAGGGAATAGCAAGCTGGTTGTTAGGGAGCCAGCAGCCACTGGTAAATAGCTGGTTGTTAAGGAATAGGGATGAGCTTTCTGTTTGGGTCGAACATGAGTTTGACTCGAAACATTGGCTGTGTGCCCGTTCGTCGAAAACCGAACATTATGGGCCATTCAAACCAAATTCGAGCGGCGCGTAATGGCCCATAATGCACTGTGGGAGCGCAGTGAATTGCTGTATGATGATTGGGCAAAGCATGCACCATGACCTGCATGCTTTGGCCAATCCCAGCACCCTCAGCTAAGAGAGCCATAATTGGCCAAAGGCACCCTTAGTCCCCCTGGCCAATCATGGCTCAGGGGGACTAAGTCCACGCCCCACACTATAAAAGGCTGCTTGCACATCGGCCCTGTGTAGTGTGTTGTTGGCATGGAAGGAGAGAGTGTAATTTAGATTGAGCAGGCAGGCAGGTTATTCAGTTAGCTGCAGTGTATTTAATATATATATATATATATATATATATATATATATATATATATATATATATATATATATATATATCCACTGTGTGCAGCAGCTTAGCTATATCTGACTGGAGGCTGTTCCTGGTGTACTTTTTCTAATATACTTCAGGCGGTGTACACAGTACACAATACTGTGCACTCATAGTGCAGTTGCTACTACTTTTCTGGTTGTGCACACAGTACACCCATAGTTGTTATTACACTTCTGTTGGTGTACACAGTACCGTGCACCCATAGTGCAGTTGGTAATACTTTTCTGGTGGTGTACACAATACAGTACACCCATAGTTGTTATTACACTTCTGTTGGTGTACACAGTACCGTGCACCCCTAGTGCAGTTGTACTACTTTTCTGGTGGTGTACACAGTACACAATACATACAGTGCACTAGGGATGAGCCCGATGTTCGAGTCGAACTTAAGTTTGACTCAAACATTGTGTGTATGCCTGTTCGCCAAATAGCGAACAGTTTGGGGTGTTCGCTGTAAATGCGAAAGCCGCAGAACACCCTTTAAAAGTCTATGGGAGAAATCAAAAATGTTAATTTTAAAGACTTAAATGCTTGGTATTGTCATAAAAAGTGTTTGAAGACCTGGGTCCTGCCCCAAGGGACATATATTAATGCAAAAAAAAAAAGTTTTAAAAACTGACATTTTTCATGAGCAGTGATTTTAATAATGCTTAAAGTGAAACAATAAAAGTGAAATATTCCTTTAAATTTCATACCTGGGGGGTGTCTATAGTATGCCTGTAAAGTGGCATATTTTTCCCGTATTTAGAACAGTCCCTGCACAAAATTACATTTCTAAAGCAAAAAAGTCATTTAAAACTACTCGCGGCTATAATGAATTGTCGGGTCTCGACAATACAGATAAAAGTCATTGAAAAAAATGGCATGGGGGTCCCCCAAAAAATCCATACCAGGCCCTTTGGGTCTGGTATGAATATTCAGGGGAACCCCGAACCAAAATTAAAAAAAAATTGCGTGGGGGTCCCCCCAAATTCCATACCAGGTCTGGTATGAATATTAAGGGGAACCCTGCGTCAATTTTTTTTAAAAAAAGGCATAGAGGTCCCCCTCAAAATCCTCTCTTGTCCCCCCTCTTTTCCTACGGCATGCCAGGTTGCGTGCTCAGATAGGGGTCTGGTATGGATTTTTGGGGAGTCCCCCATGACATTTTTTTAAAAAATTTTGGCGTGGGATTCCCCTTAAAATCCATACCAGACCTGAAGGGTCTGGTATGAATTTTGAGGGGGACCCCTATGCCTTTTTTTTTTAAATTGGTGAAGGGTTCCCCTTAATATCCATACCAGACCTGAAGGGCCTGGTATGGAATTTGGGGGGACCCCCACACAATTTTTTTTATTTTGGTTCGGGGTTCCCCTTAATATTCATACCAGACCCAAAGGACCTGGTATGGATTTTTGGGGGACCCCCATGCCTTTTTTTAATGACTTTTATCTGTATTGCCGAGACCTGACAATTCATTATAGCCACGAGTTTTAAATGACTTTTTTTTCCTTTAGAAATGTAATTTTGTGCAGGGACTGTTCTAAACATGGGAAAAATGCGCCACTTTACAGGAATACTATAGACACCCCCAGGTACAAAATTTAAAGGAATATTTCACTTTTATTGTTTCACTTTAAGCATTATTAAAATCACTGCTCCCAAAAAAACAGCCATTTTTAAAACTTTTTTTTGCATTGATACATGTCCCCGGGAGCAGGACCCAGGTCTCCAAACACTTTTTATGACAATACCATGCATATAAGCCTTTAAAATTAGCACTTTTGATTTCTCCCATAGACAGTTTATTATAGCCGCGAGTAGTTTTAAATTACGTTTTTTCCTTTAGAAATGTCATTTTGTGCAGGGACTGCAAAATTTAAATTCAATTAAAATTAGCACTTTTGATTTCGCATAGACTTTAACGATGTTTGCGTGTTCGAACAAATTTTTTGCCTGTTCGCATGTTCTGCTGAGAACCAAACTGGGGGGTGTTCGGCTCATCCCTAATGCTGAGTGACTATCCTATTTTGCT
Organism: Lithobates clamitans; assembly: GCA_037952925.1. Lineage (NCBI taxonomy): Eukaryota > Metazoa > Chordata > Amphibia > Anura > Ranidae > Lithobates > Lithobates clamitans. The sequence goes on along the minus strand of JBBGZY010001050.1, from coordinate 1,683,414 downwards.
GAGTAACTATCCTATTACTCCTCAATCTTCATTATGATAGCTTCTAGGAATATTTTTGGTTCAGGGCATCACCACCACTGCCTAAGGCCCAATTTTTCTGCCCCTGTTTAACAGGGGCGTGTAATTACAATTTTTGAACTAATATTTCATAGCAGGGCCTGTTCCTACGCTCAATAAAAGTATCTGTGAGGCTTTACAGTGCTATGCCACCACCACCTAAGGCCCAATTGTTATGCCCCTGTTTAACAGGGGCGCGTAATTACAATTTTGATCTAATATTTCACAGCAGGGCCTGTTCCTGCGCTCAACAAAAGTATCTTTGCGCCTTTACAGTGTTGTGCCACCCCCACCAAATCGGCCTAAGGCCCAATTTTTATCCCCCTATTTAACAGGGACGCGTAATTACAATTCTTGATATAATAACTTGCATATTAGCCTTTAAAGTTAGCACTTTAGATTTTTCACATTCAAGTCCCATAGACTTTAACTGTGTTCGCACTAAATTTTTGCCTGTTAGCATGTTCTGCCGCGAACCGAACCAGGGGTGTTCGGCTCATCCCCATTAAGGAAGGAGTCCTTTATTTAAAAAGAAAAGCCCAAAAAAATTCCCCTGAAGTAAATCCAACATCAATCATGATGAACTCTGGTCACCAACATGCACAAAAAAAGGAAAAAAAAAATAAAGATCCGCTTGGCTCCCGCCGACTGATAGCTCCGCTGCCTTCCTGCTGCTAGATAAACTAGCCTGCAGCAGTGGATCTGAGTGGATAAAGTCTGCACCCAGTGTGGCAGGTTGATATATGAATGAAAGAAAAAGCATCCTGAGAGTGCAATTTTAAATAAAGATTGATGTGTTTTTTTACATATTAAACAAGAAGAAGTATCCTTTTTTCTTTTCTTGTGAGCATAAAGAGAGTGTCTGGATGAGTTTGTATTTGCATTCTCTTTTGTATCTGACCACAGAAATCAGATAGCAGGAGGAATGATTGTTAAATATACATATATTTTTTTTTATGGGGATAGTATCTGGACAATCAGAATACACGATGCTTTGTGTAACATAAGAGAGATGATTGCTAAAGCTCTATTTGGTGTTACTATTATTTTGTGTGTATAGGAATTTAAAGTGAACAGTGCTGTGTATAGGATAGGAGGGGTGAGCTCTAAGACTGCAATTGTTTTGCGTACAGTATGTGCATATGATAGTAAAGCATCAAGAGTGAATCCCTAAGGGTGTGCACTGACATCTATATAATTAGAGCTGTTTGCCTTCATTCTAGGCCCAGCAATCACAATATTGCCCTCCAAAAATACAACTCCAGCCACCTCTCTGCCAAGCAGACCTATTTTACCACTCTCATTAGCAACTTATCATCCTGTCCCCGTCAACTCTTCTCCACCTTCAACTCTCTACTTCATCCTCCACCACCTCCACCCGCCAACTCACTCACTGCACAGGAGATCACCAATCACTTCAAACAGAAGATTGATACTATTCGCGCTGAGATCTCTACTGTGCCAACACCCTCCACGCTTTACACTTCATGCCCACAGGCACAATCATTATTTCCCTCTTTCAACCCCACCACTACAGACGAAGTTGCTAAACTACTTGCTAATGTCCACCTTACCACCTGCCCTCTGGATCCTGTTCCCTCACAAATGCTACCTTCACCCTCTGGCCCTATACTACACTCTCTAACCCACATCTTCAATCTCTCCCTCTCTTCTGGCATCTTCCCTAACTCTCTAAAACATGCACTTGTCAGACCCATACTTAAAAAGCCCTCACTGGACCCATCAAATCTTAACAACCTACGCCCCATCTCCTTGCTCCCCTTCCTATCCAAACTCCTCGAACGTCTGGTCTACAACCGACTGAGTGTCCACCTCGCTGATAATGGCCTTCTCGATCCCCTTCAGTCTGGATTTCGTCCTCAACACTCCACAGAAACTGCTCTCCTAAAACTAACAAACGATCTACTAATGGGCAAAACCAATCGACACTATTCTGTACTCCTACTCCTGGACCTCTCTGCTGCCTTTGATATGGTTGACCACCCCCTCCTCCTCAAAAAACTACACGCCTTTGGTCTCCATGACTGTACACTTCGCTGGTTCTCTTCCTACTTATCCAACCGCACCTTTAGCGTTTCTTATAACTCTACTTCCTCCTCTCCTCTTCCTTTCTCTGTTGGGGTCCCTCAGCGTTCTGTTCTTGGACCTCTACTATTTTCAAACTACACTGCCTCCCTGGGTCCACTGATAGCCTCCCATGGCTTCCAATACCACCTCTACGCTGATGACACCCAAATCTATTTCTCTACCTCTCAGCTCACTCCCTCTGTCTCCTCACGTATCAGTAATTTACTCTCAGATATATCAGTCTGGATGTCTCACCACTTCCTTAAACTCAATCTAGCCAAAACCGAACTTCTAATTTTTCCTCCCCCCTATGCCTCTTCCCCTGATCTCTCTGTCAAAATCGATGGCACAACTATAAGCCCATCCCCACATGCCAAGGTTCTAGGTGTAGTCCTAGACTCTGAACTCTCCTTCAAGTAACACATCCAGTCACTGTCCAAATCCTGCCGCCTCAACCTCCGCAACATCTCCAAAACAAGCCCCTTTCTAACCAATGACACAACAAAGCTTATAATTCACTCGCTGGTCATCTCTCGCCTTGACTACTGCAACTCCCTTCTCATTGGCTTACCTCTACATAGTCTATCACCTCTTCAATCCATTATGAATGCCGCTGCCAGACTCATCCACCTTACCAATTGCTCTGTGTCTGCCACTCCTCTCTGTCAATCCCTCAACTGGCTTCCGCTCGGCCAAAGAATTAAATTCAAAATTCTAACAACTATGTACAAAGCCATCCACAATTTCGCCCCCAGCTACATCACTAGCTTAGTCTCCAAATACCAACCTACTCGTTCTCTTCCTTCCTCTCAAGACCTCCTGCTCTCTAGCTCCCTTGTCACCTCCTCCCATGCTCGCCTCCAGGCCTTTTCTAAAACATCTCCAATCCTATGGAACTCCTTACCCCAATCTTTCCACTTATCTCCTACTTTATTAGCTTTAAGAAGATCCCTGAAAACCCTTCTCTTCAGAGAAGCCTATCCTACCCACACCTAACTGTACTTTCATTTTTTTTCCATCAGCTGATCCCCCACAGTTATTACCTTTTGTCTCCACTTGACCCTCCCTTCTAGATTGTAAGCTCTAACGAGCAGGGCCCTCTGATCCCTCCTGTATTGATTTGTATTGTAAGTGTACTGTCTGCCCCATGTTGTAAAGCGCTGGCAAACTGTTGACGCTATATAAATCCTGTATAGTAATAATAATATTGCATAAATGCATAAATGCATAAATTTAGTCCTTTAGTCCTTTCCCCTTTCCACTAAAGCACTTCTTAGCCCTGACTCTCTCATTACTGCAATTCTGCTCCTCCTTGTGCATCTGGGAGAAATAACCTGGTACCACCAAACCCTTCTCCCACGCAGCAGATTTTCTCAGTCTTGCTTCCCTAACGTCAGATGGCAAAGTTTAACTGTTCCCACAACTGGATACCATTCCTATCTGTCATTTTGCCTTCTTATCTGCCCCTTAGTTGTGTTGGCACTTACCTCGTCACCCTTATTTTTTCCTTCCTGTTTGTTCACCCTATCCCCACTCACCTTTCTCTAGGACTGTACCCACAATTATCCTGATGAGCAACACCCAGTCTAGAAGATGGAGACTCAACCACTCCATCTTATGCTTGGAGACTCATGTCTCCCACTTGCATCAAACATTAGGGGAGTACTTATACAATAATACACCCTCAGACTCTTTCTGTGGCTCCTAAATGCATGATTAGAGGCAAATTCCTTAAACTAATGTGTAACTAATATCAGGCACATGGGGCACGTGCATTTATTTCTGGGTGACTAGGGTCCCAATGTTGTTCATGATCACATGCCATTTTTTCTTATTTTCCACCTATCAAATCTGCAGCACAGAGCCTTTGCTTGTTGCTGCAGGTCTTTAAGGCGGCAGATAGAGACAGGGGATGGTAGATGGATGTCCACCCAAACTCCAACCCTGCCCCATGATGGGCAATGAGATCATGCATGCTGAGCACGTAGAGGGGTTTATGAGGAAGGAAGATTTTAAATGACTGCTTGCTGCTGGAGAGGTTATGAGGACACTGGACACGAGCACAAATTTACAAAATCAGCTCAGATGCTGGCTACTTGTATGCTGAGTATGCTGACTGCCCATGGTGAAAACCAAACTTGGTGACTGAGCTTAAGCTAAGCTGAGCCTGGATCCTAGGGAAGTCCATAATTGGCGAGGCAGCTAAAAACACATTTGATACTTTGAATGCTTCCCCCCTACCTTTTTTATCCCTCTCCCCCCTCCCCTTCTCTCCCTTCTCACTCTGTTTCCCCAATCCTTCTCCTCCTCCCCTTTAAAACTCTCCTTCCATCCTCTCCACCTTCTCCTCTACACTCTCTCTCCTCCTCCACCACCTTCCTCTTCCCCATTCCTGCTTCCCCCTGCCCCCCTCTCCCTTACCTCTTCTCCCACCTTGCTCCCTTCCCCCCACTATCTACCCTTTCTTTCTACACCTTCTTCCCCCCTCTCCATTCCTCCTCCTCCCATGCTCTACCCCATTTTCTCCCTCTCTCTCAATTCCCTTCTCTCTTCTCCAACCTGTATTTATCTACCCTCTTTCTCTCAAACCTCTCTCTCTCTGTTCCTCTCCCTTCCCCCTCTCCTCTTTTCTCTCCCCCCTCTCTCTCAACTCTCTCTCTATTCCCCTTTTACCTAACATCATTTTTTTCCCCACCTCTCTCTCCTCTCTCAACCCTTGCACTCTCGCTCTCCCTCTTTCTCTAGTCCTCTTTCTCTCTGTCCTCTCTTCTTCTCTCCACTTTTCTCTTCTCTACCATCTTTCTCCTCTCTCTAAAGGGGTTATTTACTAAAGCTGCAGAGTGTAAAATTTGGTGCAGCTCTGCATAGCATCTAATCAGCTTCCAGGTTGTATTGCCAAAGCTTAATTGAACAAGCTGAAGTTAGAAGCTGATTGGTTACAATGCACAGCTGCACCAGATTCTGAGTCCACCAGTTTTAGTAAATATCCCCCTATATCTCTCTTCTCTCTATGTCCCCCCCTTTCCCTTTTTCCCCTCTCTCTCTCCCTTCGTCCCCTTTTTCTCTCTCTTTTTCTCTCTCTCTTTCCACTCTCTCTTTATTTCATCCCTCTCTCCACATCAATCTTTCCCTCCACCCTCTATCCTCTCACTTTCTCTCTCCCAACTACTCTCTCATCCCTCTCTCTCCCCCAATTTTCTCTGCCCTTCCTTCTCCCCCCCCCCCCCGTATCTCTTCTCCCCTCTCTTTCCCTTCCAACCACTCTACCCTGTCATGACCAGATTTGATAGAAGTTCTTTGCTTGTAATTGACCTTTGTAAAATATTCAGTGAAGAGTATTTGTGAAGAAATACTAATTGTAGCTTAGAATATGAATACACTAGAAAATGCACCAAATATTATAGTTTCCCTTTACATTTGTTTTTCTCCATATTTTTTAACCCCATATATAGTGGTGATAGGAAGACGGTATTACAAGTAATTTAAAAATTTACATTCCAGCATCACCTCAATTATCACGCCTAGTCACTATGTTTGTTTGTTATACTGTATACCAGATAAATTGAATCAATATAGCTTTGATTTATAAATGCAATGTGATTTTAATTTGCTTTTGCCAATTAGAAAACACAAAGAATCGAGAACAAGTGTTTGACTTTTTAAAATGACCTATGACCTTTCAGACAATATCCTGACCTATCCTTACACCATTGCATAATTACCTGTGTTATCTGTGGTTTTCTTTGTGTTTTTCAGTCGTAGGATGTTGCATTACTTTCCAATGCTCAGCACAGTTACGGTCACAACCAATGTTATGTTGACCTTGATCATGCTGTTTCAATAGCACTAACAAGATAACCAAATAATGACTTATTTGTTTTATCTCTGTGACAAGTCATTGTTAAACCTTCTCTTATGTCTTTTTACATTTGACTTTGTGTTAATTAACTTAGATAACTTTGTCTTTTATTTTATGCAGTTATTATTTTGAAGCTTGAGTGGTTGTATTCATTTCATCCAGCTTCAAAGTATTTACAAAATTCATTTAAGTTAGTTTAAAGTCAAATTAAATTTAGATGGTTTTGTAATTATCTTTGGATTATCTATTCAAATGGCATAGCATATCTTATTCATAGGGAAAATAGCAAGTCATACTTTAAGAGTTACTCTACTTTGGTGGAGAAGAAAAAAAAACATTATCCTAATCAGTTACAATAATTTTAGGAAAACTTAATTGCAGACTCTCACCTGCTGCTGTTTCTAGCACATGGGGTTGTTTTACTAAAGGCAAAATGGCTGTTCATTTTGCAAGGAAATTTTACTTTGCAAGGCAAATTTTTGCACTGACTGTTTTTCTCTTGCACATTAGGCATTCTTTGCAAAGTGAATTTTTAACACATCCAGTAGGCTAAGAGAAAATTCTTTTGAAGAAAATAGCCTATTTGCCTTTAGTAAATCAACCTATGAAGTCCAATAATTTCTTACCTCTTACAGTCACTTCCTTTTTCTTGACTGCTGAGTGGTTGGGTGTGTCTACTATAGTCACATGACCAATTCCATGCTTAAATGAAAAACATGTTGTGCAAAGCAGACAATCAATCACATAATCAGATAACACTTCTATATCTGTTATAAAAAAATGTTTTACCAAAGTACCCTTCTACACATAATCCATTTACAAACCCAGAAAACTGATTTAAAATAAAATTATTCTACTGGAAGTTCTCAATTAGGTGGACCAAATCCATATGTTTTATAATGTTTTACCATTCTTCCAGAAGCGCACCCCCTCCACCAAATGATTTGGACCAGTGCACAAAGCAAGGTCCAAAAAGACATGGATGAGCGAGTTTGGGTGGAGTAACTTTATTGGGTTGCACAGAGTCCTGACCTCAACCCGATAGGACATCTTTGGGATGAATTAGAGTGGAGACTGCAAGCCAGGCCTTCTCATCCAACATCAGTGCCTGACCTCACAAATGCGCTTCTGGACGAATGGTCAAACATTCCTATAGACACACTCCTAAACCTTGTGGACAGCCTTCCCAGAAGAGTTGGGCCAACTCAATATTGAACCCTATGGACGAAGACTGGGATGCCATTAAAGTTCATGTGCATGGAAAGGCAGGTGTATAGTGTATGTAGTAAAGTAGTAGTACAGACAAACAATCTTCTTCTTGCTACTAGTACCTATTGTTGAGAATAAGTTTGGGTGGTGTATCTGGCCAGTGTTTACTCTCACACATAAAATGATCCTGTCAGCATATAAAAATAAACTAACAGCACCCTTTAAAAGAAGCACCATAAAACTCACCTTTCTACTGTCATAGAGCAGTGAAGGCTGCTGTTATCTGACATTTTTTGTTGTCTAAGTCCTCTGCTGGGCACTGTAGTTCCTGTTGCAGTTCCTGTTGATTCCTATTACATAGGAAAGTCAGGGCTGGGTTCAGCCCTTCCTTCTCTGAGCTGGCAGCTCAGCTGTCGGCTAATTGCCAGCTCCTATCTCTCTACAGTTACTCAGCTGTTGATGATATCCTGCTCGTCAGTCCTGCCTACTCAAGCCGTCCAGTCCAGAGGAGCTCTGCCTTCGCCTTGGTCAACATCACAGAAACTATTCTCCTGCGATCCTGTTCAAGAGTTGCTTTGCTGACATCCCTTCTGGCTCCAGATCCTGCTTGCTGTTCCACTACATTGATCCCTGACTTCTGGCTTGGCTTACTATCCGTTCCGGTTACTGAACTTTGGCTATGTTTTGACTACGTTTGTTCTTTTTACCTTTATTATTAAACAAGTGTGATTTAACTGTACTTCTGTCTCGGTTTGATTTCATGGTTTCTGACAGTAGGCGAAGGCTATGAATTCAGAAGATGCAGTCGATGCACTTGTTGGTAATATTTTTTCCAGATTGGATGAACTGGATCACTGCATGGATCAGTTTGCCATGGCGTTACAAATGCTCCTGAGTCGCACGGCTTACCAGGAATCTCCCACTGTGGCCACCCCAGTACAACCTATGTTGTACCAGTCTCTGTGCAGGCACTCGCCTCGAGTATTACCTCTAAAAGAGGTATGTCTGGTTGCGCTCTGCTTCCCCAGTGATTTGGGGGCAATCCAGTCCAATGCAGAGGGTTTCTCAACCAGATTGAGATATATTTTGAGATGCTGCCCCAGGCATTTCCCACGGACAGAAGCAAAGTAGGTTTCATGATATCTTTGCTTTCTGAGAGAGCCTTGGCCTGGGCAAACCCTCTATGGGAGACACAAAAACCTGTTGTCTTGAGCTACCCTGAGTTTGTGGCTTTGTTTAAAAGGGTATTTGACGTTCCCGCATGCTCCGCTTCTGCTGCTAAGTGCCTCATGTCTATCAAACAGGGTACGAGAACTATTGCCGACTACGCCATTGAATTCCGTACTCTGGCAGCAGAGGTTGCGTGGAACAATGAGGCCCTCATGGCTGCTTTTTCTTATGGTCTCTTGGATACCATTAAAGTGGGGTTCCACCCAAAAAACAAAAATACCTGGAAAAAATCTAAAAAAAAAACACAAAAAAAATTTGGATATTTTTTTTTTCACTTACCTCTAAATGCCTGTTGCTAGGTGGTCCCTCGTAGTCTGCCTGTTCCTTTGCCTGGGCTGGTGACATCACTTCCCCCCAGGCACAGGAAGGGCTCCGCTCTGCTCCCTCCCTCCTGTCAATCATCTGGGACCCATTACAGGTCCCAGGTGATTGAGTGGCCAATCACGGCGCGCGGCGCCGCTCGCACATGCGCAGTGGGTGCCAGGCTGTGAAGCCACAGCCCGGCGCCCACAGTTGAAATGCCGGCACCGACGAGCGGAGGGGGGGACGAGCGAGGCCTCGATCCCCCGCATCGCTGGACCCAGGGACAGGTGAGTGTCCAATTAAAAGTCAGCAGCTGCAGTATTTGTAGCTTCTGACTTTTAATTTTTTTTTTTTTTTACAGCCCCCTGGGTGGAACTCCTCTTTAAGGATGAGATAGCAGCCCGAGATATACCCACTGAGCTAGAGAAGTTAATCACGTTTGCCATCCTCATTGACTCCAGACTCAGAGAAAGACTCTGTTTTAAGGAGTGCTTGCGGAAGCCTCCTGTACATTTGTCTCCAAGCTTTTCAGTCCCACCTGTGCCTCCCTCACCTCCCATGCCTCCTGGTAATGAGTCGGTCAGTGAAGGTGAACCCTTGCACTTGGGTTTCACGCGTCTCTCTGCGGATGAGAGAACCTTTAGGACAGGGCCAATCCTAGGGTCACCGACACCTGGGTGCAGAAATATTTCTGGCGTCCCCACATGGGCGTGGTCATCTTACTAACTCCTCCCCATTACAAATGTTTCTATGTTGATGACTCAAATACAGAGATCCCCTAAGGAGTCTTCATTACCATGGGATCCTCCCATGATCTCTTAACAATAAACAAATTACAGAAAGAGCGTACACTAATGGGACCGAGGTAGAAAGAGCCCCCAGACATACCACAGACATAGGACAGGAGACGGTCAGAGATTGCAGACATAATGATACAAGAGATGGTCAGAGACTGCAGCCATGATACAGGAAATGATCAGAGACTGCAGACATGATGCAAGAAATGGTCATAGACTGCAGACATGATACAAGAAATGGTCAGAGACTGCAAACATGATGATACAAGAGATGATCAGAGACTGCAGACATACTACGGGAGATGGTTAGAGAATGCAGACATGATGATACAAGAGATGGTCAGAGACTGCAGACATGATACAAGAAATGGTCAGAAACTGCAGACATGATGCAAGAAATGGTCAGAGACTGCAGACATGATACAAGAAATGGTCAGAGACTGCAGACATGATGATGCAAGAGATGATCAGAGATTGCAGACATACTACGGGAGATGGTTAGAGAATGCAGACATGATGATACAAGAGATGGTTAGAGACTGCAGACATGATACAAGAGATGGTCAGAGACTGCAGACATGATACAAGAGATGGTCAGAGACTGCAGACATGATACAAGAGATGGTCAGAGACTGCAGACATGATGCAAGAGATGGTCAGAGACTGCAGACATGATGCAAGAAATGGTCAGAGACTGCAGACATGATACAAGAAATGGTCAGAGACTGCAGACATACTACGGAAGATGGTTAGAGAATGCAGACATGATGATACAAGAGATGGTCAGAGACTGCAGACATGATACAAGAGATGGTCAGAGACTGCAGACATGATGCAAGAAATGGTCAGAGACTGCAGACATGATACAAGAAATGGTCAGAGGCTGCAGACATGATGATACAAGAGATGATCAGAGACTGCAGAAATACTACGGAAGATGGTTAGAGAATGCAGACATGATGATACAAGAGATGGTCAGAGACTGCAGACATGATACAAGAGATGGTCAGAGACTGCAGACATGATACAAGAGATGGTCAGAGACTGCAGACATACTACGGGACATGGTTAGAGAATGCAGACATGGTGATACAAGAGATGGTCAGAGACTGCAGACATGATGATACAAAAGATGGTCAGAGACTGCAGACATGATACCAGAGATGGTCAGAGACTGCAGAAATGATACAAGAGATGGTCAGAGACTGCAGAAATGATACAAGAGATGGTCAGAGACTGCAGAAATGATACAAGAGATGGTCAGAGACTTCAAACATAACCCAGGACTTTTTTTCTTCTCAGAGAATAGGTGCAGGTACTCACCCCCCATATTGCACAGAGCACAGGGTTCAGGAGTGTGCAACACACAGGGCTTAGGAGTATGCACTGCACAGGCTGCAGGGCACAGGAGTGCGTATCGCACAGAGCACATGAGTGTGTGTTACACAGAGCATAGGGATAAGGAGCGCATACTGCACAGAGCACAAACCACAGGAGTGCGTCCTACACAGAAAGCACAGGAGTGTGTTTTACACAGAAAGCACAGCAGTGTGTTTAACACAGAAAGCACAGGACTGCACAGGAGTGCGATACTCACAGACGGCACAGGATTGCGATACACGCATACAGACTATCCCCTTATATTACCCCAATTGAGACTTTTCTCTACTGGCTCTCCCTCAAGTCTGCAGATAAGGTATAGCATGCTGTGTGTGACTTACTTCTTACACCCCACTGTCTGTAAGGGGGAGTGTCAGGTGGACAAGCTCAGTGACTTGCTTATGTGTCAGCCTACTGCTCAAGTCAGGGCCAAGTCAGGGGGAAGTCAGTGAGGAGCTCAGGTACGTTCACTCTCCCCCTCCCCCTTCATTCCCGGGCTGTTCTTAGCAGCCTGCAGTGTACACAATGTCCTGCTGCTGCTAACTGATAAACTAACAGGCTCACTCACCTGCCCCGCCCCCTGCACATACCTGCAATCACTGGGCACAGCAGAGGAAGCCTTCCTTTACACTTTATAGACTTCTTTGCATACCTTCCAGGACTGCATGTCCCATGAAGCACAGCTAGCATCTTCTGATTGGCCCTCCACTGAGGCCAATGGAGACTGAAGCAAATCGGGCACCAAGCTGATCTGCTAACAAGATGAGAGCCATGCTCTGCTGACAGGAGAAGGGGGGAGCAAGGGAGATACGCTGACATCCCACAGCTCGCCTCCCCCTTGTTCACAGCACGGCCGCTTGTGTTTACTGGCGAACTGCACCGTGGCCGCCTTCCCCATAGTGATGCTACTTCACAGAACAAAGAGAGGAGGAGGGAGCCAGGAGGGGAGCACTCTGACACTTCAGCGCCCCCCCTTATGAAGCACCCGGGTGCAGAGCACCCCATGCACCCACCCAGGATCAGCCCTGCTTTAGGAGGAGGGAGAGTTTGTGCCTTTATTGTTGCCAGGCAGGTCACTTTTTGAAGTCTTGTCCTATCCGTCCAGGTAACTCCCAAACCTTGAGGTCCTGTCACAGACAGACCTTAGGTGGTGTTGTTCCATCCTCAGTTATCCAGAAGGATAAGCCCCTGGTTTTGGTCACCTTTTCTTGGACTGAATCGTCCGTCGAGATACAGGCTCTAGTCAACTCTGGGGCTGCAGGCCTGCTCATTGATGCTGCCTTTGTATCGAAGCACTCGATTCCGCTGCAGCTGCGTGACACTCCACTTGCCATTGAGGCTCTTGACGGGAGACCTCTACAGCCTGCCCATGTGACTCATGAGATTGTACCACTGTCCATGGCCGTAGGGGCTCTTCACCATGAGATAATCCAATTCCATGTTATTTCCTTACCTAAGTTTCCACTGGTTATCCTTGGTTAAGGAGGCACAACCCCTCTTTTGATGCTGCTGAGGTTCTCTCCTGGTCACCACAATCAGGGCAGGACTTAGGGTGGTGGGGGCCCCTGGGCTTGAGTCGCTTTCGGGCCCTACCTTCTATACATTACCATATTTATCGGCGTATAACACGCACCCCAAGATTAGGAGGGAATTTTAAGGAAAAAAACTTTTAGGAGGGAAGTTTAAGGAAAAAAACTTACATTTAAATACCCATTAATGCAGCCTTGCACAGCGTCCATCTGCAGCCTTGTCCAGTGTCATTTGCAGCCTTGTCATTGCAGTCTTGAAGTTTAAAAATGACGCCGCCGACATACAGAGTCCTGTGTATCTCGGCGGCTCTTGGGTCCTCTCGGGTCCTCTCGCAGTCCCGAGCGGAGCCGAGAGTAGCCGCGTGTTTTGGTACAGCATCACACAACTGCACAATTGTCAGTTACATCAACGCAGTGCTGTATCGCAAAAAACATGATTGAAGTGCAATATTTCTATTATTACATTGTTATATAAAATAAAATAGTTCAACTCACCATAAGCAGAATCAGTCGGAGCCTGAGCGTGTCACTTGCCAACGTCACCTGCCTTCAGATGCGGATTGTCATTTGCCACGTCACTTGTCAGCGGATGCAGGGTGTCACTTACCACGTCACTTGTCAGCGGATGCAGGGTGTCACTTGTCAGCAGATGCAGGGTGTCACTTGTCAGCAGATGCAGGGTGTCACTTGTCAGCAGATGCAGGGTGTCACTTGTCAGCAAATGCAGGGTGTCACTTGTCAGCAGATGCAGGGTGTCACTTGTCAGCGGATGCAGGGTGCCACTTGTCAGCGGATGCAAGGTGTCACTTGTCAGCGGATGCAGGGTGTCACTTGTCAGCGGATGCAGGGTGCCACTTGTCAGCGGATGCAGGGTGTCACTTGTCAGTGGATGCAGGGTGTCACTTGCCACGTCACTTGTCAGCGGATGCAGGGTGTCACTTGTCAGCGGATGCAGGGTGTCACTTGCCACGTCACTTGTCAGCGGATACAGGGTGTCACTTGTCAGCAGATGCAGGGTGTCACTTGCCACGTCACTTGTCAGCGGATGCAGGGTGTCACTTGCCAGGGGATGCAGGGTGTCACTTGTCAGTGATGCAGGGTGTCACTTGTCAGCGATGCAGGGTGTCACTTGCCAGGGGATGCAGGGTGTCACTTGCCAGGGGATGCAGGGTGTCACTTGCCAGCTGATGTAGGGTGTCACTTGTCATGTCTCCTGCCACCGGGTCGAAGGGGGCCCCGTCAGGTAGGATGTACGGGGGCCCCATGATTTATAACATTCAGGGGGGGGGCGGCAAACTCCCGCCTGCTAGCCAGCCCGTTTTGTTGGCACCACTGCTTATCAGGCTTGTGTAATCTCACTTCCTGGTAGCGGTGGAACGCACGATAGGGCGGACGTGATGTAATCAGCCGGAAATGATGCAAGACATGGGAGGCCCTATCTTGCGTTCCACCGCTACCAGGAAGTGAAAGTACACAAGCCCGATCGGTCCCCGTTAAATAATAAGCAATGGTGCCGGCGAAACGGGTTGGCTAGCGGGCGGGAGTTTGCCGTGGATCCGGCCCTGCCCGCGGGGCCCCCTATTAGGCGGGGCCCATGGGCTTGAGCCAACTCAAGCCCAATGATAAGTCCGGCCCTGACCACAATGCAGTGAGACATGCTTCCAGAAGGTAGCCAAGGTCCTGTGCACATAGAAAAATATAACTATTCCAAGGGGAATCACAAGAGGGGATCTCCCTGGAACATAGACAGCTACTTGTGGCCGGAGAGGGCAATAAAGAAGAGAGTGAGTAAAAATCAGTACAAAATTTATTGAATTATCAAAACCACAAAAATATAAATATGAACTACAATTTACTACCTTGGAAAATACAAGCCATTGTTGGTTTGCACCTCTATATAGCGCAGCTTCTCTTTCCTATTCTATTTTTGTGCATTTTGCAAATATGCTGCTGCTCTTTGGACTTTTCTTATAACTTCTTTAAAATTTATATTGTTATTTATATTGTTATACAGATCTAGCGCGTTTTTTTCCTTTTTATAAAAATATAAAACATGTTGCTTCACCATGGAAACTGAATGTGACTGGTCCTTATGATCAACCATAAAAATATACACCAAGTGTAAAATTACATATGGTGTATCAGTAGAATAGATAAACAGACAGTAGACAGACAACAACAAACAAAGAACACAAGCGGTGCAGGCGCCTATATAACCACACATGCATAGAAACCCCACAGGCCAATCGCCGATATGAATAAGGTTAATTGAAAGACTAAAGAAGAGTACAGGGGAGACTATGCATGTGTGGCCCCCGGGGGAACAGAAAAACTAACCTAACTGGGGTGATGCCGCCAGGGATATGTTGCCAACCAGAAAATAAACCGTCTGTGGAATTTCCAAATAGTTCTGATATATAGTCCTAGTAGGATATGCTGAAGATAATTCAAATTATACTGTTGCATGCGCATGCAGAAGTCATATTCTAAAGATGTATCAGGTCCAAAGTAAAGATAGTAATTTGAGCAATGATAAAATATCTGTAGGCACAGTACAAAATCAATAATAGTCTAGTGGTGCTAAGGTGACAGTTGTCAGAGGAAGGATGGCCTGAATCAAAATGGATTTGAATAATATTATTTCAGTTGTCTTCTTTAACCATCCCCAGCACACAGCTAGCGCTGACAAAAATGTCCATCACATCAAACTGTCCCAGGATCAGCATCCATCCCCAGGCCACACAGTTCGTATATAACAGAATGTCAAAACTTAAATGTTGTTATATATAAGTGAATGTTGTAATGATAACGATACCGCCTTCCTTCCCAATGCAGGGGTGCTGGCCGTGAACTCGGATACTTCAAAAGTATGGCAGACTCGTAATCTTCCCATTCACCAGAGGAGGATAGACCAGAGGGCGCTATTAGATGTGCCGTGCTGTATGTTTGCCAATTCTCCTCTCGTTTGTTGGCTGCACTGCGGCGGTATCTTGTAGCAGCTTCCAACTTCACTAATGACAATTTCTGCTGTGTACTCAAGTAGCTGTCTATGTTCCATGGAGATCCCCTCTTGTGATTCCCCTTGGAATAGTTATATTTTTCTATATGTTGTTTTTGGGCTATGGCTAGAGCCTTTTATTTAGAGGAGTGGCAGTGAGTGCGTAACCACCACTATATCAGTGGCGTGAGGTGCAAGTGTGGTCACACATGTTAGTTTTTAAGGTCCTGTGCACCTCTTCACTCTCCTCCATGCCAGAGGAGTACCTCGATTTTAGCTATGTCTTTGACAAAGGTCAAGCTGGTAGTTTGCCTCCACACCGGCCGTATGATTGCAAAATTGACCTTCAACCTGGTGCCATACAACCTCTCGTGGCCGAGTTTACCCTTTATCGGTCTTGGAGGATAAGGCTATGGGGGAATATGTTGCAGATGCATTTTCTTGAGGTTTCATCTGCAAATCCTCTTCTCTTGCTGGTGCTGGATTCTTATTTGTGAAGAAGAAGAGTGGTGAACTGAGACCCTGTATTGATTATAGGGGTCTCAATTGTTTCACGATTAAGAATGCCTATCCGATTCCGTTGATTATGGAATTATTTGACCACCTCAAAGGAGCAAAGTTTTTCACGAAGCATGATTTGAGAGGGGCATACAATCTCTTGAGGATTAAGGAGGGCGAGGAGTGGAAAACTGTGTTTAATACCAGAACAGGCCATTATGAGTACCTTGTAATGCCTTTTGGACTTTGTAATGCCCCAGCAGTTTTCCAGGAATTTATCAACGATGTCCTCCGAGATCTGTTGCAGTTATGTGTGGTGGTTTATCTCAATGATATCCTCATATTTTCTAAGTCCCTGGAGAGCCAACACACAGATGTCTGTCGTGTGCTTCAGAAACGAGAGAAAAGAGAGAACAATCTCTATTATAAACTGGAGAAGTGCAAGTTCCATCGTGAACAGGTTAAATTCCTAGGTTATGTCCTTTCCACTGCTGGTTTTTCGATGAACCAAGAGAAACTTTCAGCAGTTCTACAGTGGCCACAACCTGTGGGTTTATGTCCTCTGCATCTTTTCCTGGGCTTTGCCAACTATTATCGGAAGTTTAGTCGTAACTTCTTGTCTCTGGTCAAGCCCCTGACTGATATGACCAGAAAGGATTGTAACCCACAGAGTTGGTCTGCAGACTCCATTAAGGCCTTTGAGAGTCACAAGGCTGCCTTTGTTTCTGCTCCTGTGTTGGCACATCCTGATCCTATGTTACCTTTTATCCTTGAGGTTGATGCTTCGGAGACTGGTGATGGCTCCCTTCTGTCTCAACGTCCTACCTCTGAGAGCGCCATGCATCCTTGTGGCTACTTTTCCAAGAAATTGTCACCTGCGGAGTGCAATTACGAGACTGGTGAAAGAGAGCTGTTGGTGATCATTTTAGCCCTGAAAGAATGGAGACATCTCCTTGAAGGCACCACTGTGCTGGTTCTCATTCTTACTGACCATAAGAATCTCACATTTTTGTCTGAGGCTAAACGCCTCTCTCCCAGAAGGGCGCAATGGGCTCTTTTCTTGTCATGTTTCAATTACATTGTCTCATTCTTACCCGGTACTAAGAATGTAAGGGCTGACGCCTTGTCACGACGATTTTCCTCCACTTCCAAGTTGGAGTCGGTTCCGGTATCTGTGACTCCTGATCGTATTCCGGCTACGGTTCGCTCCAGTCTCACTTCTCCTTTGGGTGACAAAATTCTTGCTGGTCAGGTCCATGCTCCTCCTGAGAAACCTTGTGACCGCTGCTTTGTCCCAGAAAGTCTTCGTACTGCCATGCTCCAGACTTACCATTCTATCAAGGCTGCTGGCCACCCTGGAAGGAATCAACACTTTTGGGCCATTTCCCAACAATTCTGGTGGCATAGTCTATGTGCTGATGTAACTGTCTTCATAGCTGCCTTTTCCGTGTGTGCTCAGAGTAAGACTCCATGACACCTTCCAGTGGGCCTCCTACAACCCATACCCAATGGAGAGAAGCCCTGGACCCACCTGTCTATGGATTCCATTGTGGAGTTACCCAACTCCCAGGGCAACACACCTTTCCTTATGGCGGTCGACAGGTTCTCAAAGATGTGTCATTGTATTCCACTTAAGAAGTTGCCCACTTCTAAGTAACTGGCTTCCATTTTACTCGGGAGATCTTTTGCTTACATGGGCTACCCAAGGTGATTGTCTCCGACAGGGAAAGTCAGTTTGTGTCCCGGTTCTGGCGAGCCTTTTGTGCACAGTTGGGAATTCAGCTTTCTTTCTCCTCTGCATATCACACGCAGTCTAATGGGACTGCAGAACAAGCCAATCAGTCCTTGGAGCAAGTCCAATGTTGCTAAATGTCTGACCATCATAACAACTGGTCAGACTTATTACCGTGGGCAGAGTTTGCTCACAACAGTGCCTTGAATTCTGCTTCCAGATTGTCCCCGTTTATGGCGATTTATGGTTTCCAACCTTCCATGTTGCCTGACTCGTTGTTCTGCAGAATATTTCTACGTTAAAGGAGCATCTCCGTGGTCTTTGTTCCACTTGGGCACAAGTCCAGGAGGCTTTGCGACATGCTAATGATAGGTACAGACTTCATGCTGACCGCAGATGCCTGCCTGCGCCTTCCTACCAGGTTGGGGACAGGGTCTGGCTGTCATCTTGCAACCTCTGACTTTGTGTTCCCTCACTTAAGTTCGCACCTTGGTTTATTGGGCCTTTCCGTATTCTTCACAGGATTAACCCAGTGGCTTATGTTTTAGACCTTCCTTCTAATATGCGTATTTCAAATGTATTTCATGTCTCCTTATTAAAACCTTTGGTCTGCAACCGCTTTACCACCTCGGTGCCACATCTTCTCCCTGGCCTGCACAGGATGAGAACTATGAGGAGTATGAAGTACAGTCCATTGTTAACTCCTGTAGGTTCCATACAGTATCTGGTGCATTGGTCTGAACACTCTTGGGTCTCATCCACAGACGTAGATGCCCCTGTCCTCCTCCATGATTTCCATAGATGTTTTCCCCCCCAAGCCTGGTAGTCCTCCGAGGGAGAGGGGTCATTGAGGAGTGGGAACTGTCAGGGCTGGGCTCAGCCCTTCCTTCTCTGAGCTGGCCGCTCAGCTGTTGGCTAATTTCCAGCTCCTATCTCTCCACAGTTACTCAGCTGTTGATGATATCCTGCTCGTCAGTCCTGCCTTTTTAAGCAGTCCAGTCCAGAGGAGCTCTGCCTTTGCCTTGGTCAACATCACGGAAACTATTCTCCTGCGATCCTGTTCAAGACTTGCTTTGCTGACATGCCTTCTGGCTCCAGATCCTGCTTGCTGTTCCACTACATTGATCCCTGACTTCTGGCTTGGCTGACTATCCGTTCCGGTTACTGAACTTTGGCTATGTTTTGACTATGTTTGTTCTTTTTACTTGTATTATTAAACAAGTGTGATTTAACTGTAGAACTCCGCATGAGAGGTAAGAATTAACACACTGCCTGCCAGAAAGATATTAATGTATTAAGCTTTTTACTGATGGCTGGGTTACTTTAAGGTCATTTCTGGACTTAACTTACCCTTAAAAAACATAAACACTTCAACCCTAACATATAACCTAATCCCTAAGTAAGCCTAACACTAAATAGCCTATTAACTAAGATGGTCCCAAATGTGAATTAAAATGTTTAGACATTTTAATTGTGCCAAGCAGCAGAATGGATTTTGGAATCTTTTTTTAAGTAGGGCACTTGTTACCTAAAAAATCGAATGCAACATATTGAAAACAAAGTCATAAAAATACAAAAAATGTTGTTCTTGCCACATTTACATCACTATTGATTCCTTTGGTGACCTAGTGACAAGCAGATTAATTCTGGTTTTGGACACACCTGGAAGTGAAGTTTAGCTCTCTTTTTTTCACCCCCCTCTCCCTTTTCCAATACTACCCTTTTTTTCTATCTCCAGCATATTTCTTCCCTTGTACATTGTATGAGTAACCTCTCCATTTATTTAATACCCTTATTTTACCTAGATAAAAGTCCATTATTTGCATGTCCCCCCCTAGTCGCTGCGGGGGAACCCCAGTGGCATTTTTGCTTTGGTTGGGCCTGGGTCACGGGTAAGCAACATCGCTCTCCCCCTATTATATGTCTTTTTTCATTATTGTTAATTTGATGTAGATCTCAAAACTAGTTGAGGCATGCCATCCGTGAACAATTATCCCAATGTGATTTTCCCCTCCTGGGGACCATTATGCTGGTGATATACATTGATTGTTCATCATGCATTTTAATATGTATTTGATCATGTATATTTTTTATTATATATAAACTTTGTATTAATAAAATTATATTTTTTACCTACTATATAATTTGAATCTATACCAATCAAGCCAGTACCGCAATAGTCCACTTTTCCTTGTCTTTGGGGGATCGATTGGGGATCACTATCCCTAGTTCTCCATTTCACACCTGGAAGTGAGTGAAATATGAATATTCCTTTATTCAATTTGCAACAGAGCATATATTCTGCTAATGTGGACTGAGGCAGGTACTGTAAGCATAAAGTGTAATATTTTCAGATACTGTTTAAAAATAGAGTGTTTTAAAAGCACATATTACTAAAGTAAATCAATGTATATATGTCAAGTCACAATAAACTTTAATTTCAAAAATCAAGTTAAATATACATATTTAAAAATGCTAAAACTCCTCATAAATATAACATTGGCTAAACTGATATCTGATCATGTGATAGAGATCTGTAGGGAAAACTTTTTGCTGGCTTTTCAGATAACTTTTCCTAATTCTTAAATCACATAATTAAGCTGATACAACTTCTTAGAAGGTAATCGTTTAATGTATTGTATTTCATTTTATCCATGTTTACCTCGTGATCTTGCTTGCATAGGATAAGTTGTTTCATGTAAATATGCTTTTAGTGAAAAGTGAAGCATGAGTGGTTGGCATTGTTTTAAAGTAAAATTAAACACATTGTGAATTTGTTAGAAAAGTGAATGAAGTGCAAGGTGTAAAGATTATCTACCATGAGTGTATTTATAGGGATACAAAACACATTAAAATGACTAGGACGCAGTTTGACATTACACAGCTAATATATCAATTTCATTTACATTTTCCATGACTTAAGATGACTCAAATTGCCATAGGGAAGTGAAAATACATTTTCAATAAAACATGAACTTGAAAGGAATCCACTGTTTTGAAGTTACTTTTAGTATTAGAACTAGAAGTAATAGTTGTATTAGCAGTAACTGCAATACTTGTAGCACAGTATCAGCTGCAGAAGTTGTGTAATATTTGGGCTGCATGCTTTGCTTACCATTCCATGTGTCCACATGAACAGAACAGGAAAACTAACAATAGAGTACTAAACATGATAAAGCTCAATTTTTAAGGCAATCCACCAACCAGCAGGTATCATAAAACTGAATCTAACACTGCAGTGCACTACTAGATTCCATAGTGTTTTACCAGATGTGCTTAAAGCGGGGTTCCACTCTCTCCGATTAATTATTTTTTTTGGCCAAATGACATTGATTATGATATATCAATAGGTAACTCACTTGTTCCGTTTTTAAGTGAGAGTGCTGTCGGTTTTCGCCTAATAAATTAACTTATATAATCACATTTACACGGTTGTCATCTTGCCTGTGGGCATGTGAAGCCCACAGGCATTCTCTTCCAGGATACGATGCTGCTGATCGACCAGCATGCACCGCCCGTTCTTTTCCTGATCTCGCGCATGCGCATTAGACAGAAATCGGAGCGCCGTCAACAGCTCCGGTTGCCATCACAACAAGCAGCATCGTAGGAGGTCCCGCCCTGTTGTGATGGCAATGGAGATACTTTCGAGATGACTCTCGTAACAGGCCGCCGCACTGACTCCTGGGAACAATGACACAAGCTCCCAGGAGCCAGTGCGGCTAAGAGGAAGTGACTAATTAGCCGCTGAAAACACACCCCTAACCGCAGCCTGTGCTTCCTGGAAGAAACAAAGAGATTATCTACAAGAAACGTACAGCCTGAAAAAAAAGAAAAAAAGTGCCGTTTTGTCATTAGGACATTGCGGTAATCAGCTGCAGCTAGTGTAGAAAAATCAGGTGGATCTCCGCTTTAAACTATAAATACATTTATTAGTATCTTATAAATGAATTCAGGTGATTGGCAATATCATACATCATTACTCATTGAGACAAACATAGTTACATAGTAGGTGAGGTTGAAAAAAGACACAAGTCCATCAAGTCCAACCTATGTGTGTGATTATGTGTCAGTATTACATTACATATCCCTGTATATTGCGGTCATTCAGGTGATTATCTAATAGTTTCTTGAAGCTAACAATGCTCCCCGCTGAGACCACCGCCTGTGGAAGGGAATTCCACATCCTTGCCGCTCTTACAGTAAAGAACCCTCTACGTAGTTTAAGGTTAAACCTCTTTTCTTCTAATTGTAATGAGTGGCCACAAGTCTTATTAAACTCTCTTCTGCGAAAAAGTTTTATCCCTATTGTGGGGTCACCAGTACAGTATTTGTAAATTGAAATCATATCCCCTCTCAAGCGTCTCTTCTCCAGAGAGAATAAGTTCAGTGCTCGCAACCTTTCCTCATAACTAAGATCCTCCAGACCCTTTATTAGCTTTGTTGCCCTTCTTTGTACTCGCTCCATTTCCAGTACGTCCCTCCAGTACGTCCAAACAGAATACTAAATTAGGTGTTTATTATTATAACTGTCATGCTTAGCATAGAAAAACCTCAAAAACCAAAGACATAATAAAGGTGAATCATAGCATTCTACTGTGAGCCTGAGTTCTGTTCTGGCAGAAAGGATTGAGGTCATAGGCCATGATTGGTACATCTATAAAAACAATAACCAGAAACAAGGCTTTAGCAAGGACTGTAAAGATAGCAGAGCTTAGGTAAGGAAAAAGTAACAGAAGAAAACCTTCCATGCTGTCTTATTAGCTATACGCAAGGTAAAGCACCAGGTCACAGGTTCAGCTCCCACCAAACCCTTACATAAAGCCTTAGCCAAAGCTTAAGGCTCCGTTCACACCTAGGCTTTTTTGGGTGTTTTTCTGTTGTAAGCCTCAGCTATTAAAATGCTCAACAAGCAAAATTCCATTCATTTCAATGGCCCCTGCTCACATCTGAGTGTTCTGTCACCTGAAGCAAAATGCCCGTCACTCAAAAAAGTACAGGAGCTTCTTTTTTGGCAGATTACAGGCGTTTTACTGCTTTTACATTGGTGACCTTTAAACCTTGAAAATGCCTGTACAAAAATGCTTCAAAAATTTGCAAAAACACATGAAAAAATGCCGGAAAAATAGCAAGGTGTGAACAGAGGCTTAAAGCTGCCCTTTTGTGCTAGAGAACTGCATCTGAAAAGTCTATTATAGAAAAATTACCTAATAAACCAGAAGTTTGTTAGTTTCAATTGTTGTGAATCACATGCTGGCAAACTATAAAGTCATCTCTTGTTTTGGTAAGTTCTAAATAAGTTGATCACCTGTCCCTGTGCACTAATAGGTCCTTTGAGGAACCAGCATTGACTTAGACCAGTGATGGCAAACCTTGACACCCCAGATGTTTTGGAACTACATTTCCCATGATGCTCAACTACACTGCAGAGTGCATGAGCATCATGGAAAATGTAGTTCCAAAACATCTGGGGTGCCAAAGTTCACCATCACTGACTTAGACCAATAAATAAGCTACAAATACATGGTTAAAGTCTTTTCACACATACATCATATTGTACAGAGAGCAGAACTCAACAGAAAAGCTGCTGGTCTTCAAGCACATGTCTTGTGTATTTGTTAAGTTGTGTGTATTACCATCTTAAGAAACTGATGTGACCTGTCAACGCTTTGTATGCACCACTGTAGTACAACAATGACAACAAGGGCAATTGGACACTTTGTGCAGCCTCCAGAAAAGTTTTTGTAGCTCCTTGGAGAGCCTGCAGTGCCCTGGGGTATCTGGTATGAACAATTTTCAATCTAATTACTAGCATCTGACCTGGATGGGACCTCACTTGAGAAACAGAGGGCTTTGTTGTTTAACTCCTTAGGTTCAGACGGCTATAGAATTTTCTCAAATCTGGGATCAGATTCTTCATACAGTTCAAACACTGGCAAAGTATATTAAACAAGCTACAATGTGAGGGGTGTACTCACTTGTGTGTGATGTATATATATTCCCCCGTATATATATATATATATATATATATATATATATATATATATATATATATATATATATATATATATATATACACGGGGGAACACATGCAGGGGACTGCACATGTAGGGGTTCTTCCAAAGAAGTGGGGTTCTTTAAATAAGTGGCACTTCCGCTCTTGCACCATCCATTTGAACAGTTTCTTCTCTCTTCACGGGTAAATCTGCGTTTATACTTCCATCTACTTTAAACTGAACATTGACTGACTGCTCGAATGCATATTTGGTAAATCTGCGTTTATACCTCCATCTACTTTAAACTGAACATTGACTGACTGCTCAAATGCATATTTGGTAAATCTGCATTTATACTTCCATCTACTTTAAACTG
Source organism: Lithobates clamitans (assembly GCA_037952925.1). Lineage (NCBI taxonomy): Eukaryota > Metazoa > Chordata > Amphibia > Anura > Ranidae > Lithobates > Lithobates clamitans. The sequence continues at coordinate 1,659,365 of JBBGZY010001050.1, read as the reverse complement.
AACATTGACTGACTGCTCAAATGCATATTTGGTAAATCTGCGTTTATACCTCCATCTACTTTAAACTGAACATTGACTGACTGCTCAAATGCATATTTGGTAAATCTGTATTTATACTTCCATCTACTTTAAACTGAACATTGACTGACTGCTCAAATGCATATTTGGTAAATCTCTTTACCTCCCCTCCTTTTCACAATTGCAGCCTCTCTCCTCAAACTCTCTTTTGTTCACCCCTCTTCTCCACCCCACAATCTGAACATATCACCCTCACTTCTCCCCTCCCCCTATTACAGCACTCATCACCTCTTTCTAACCCTAAGCCCACTTGCTAACAAACCCCACAGGATACTGAAGCATGTCCCCTAATACAAATCGTATTCTCATATTACCTCCCTTACTCTTCTGCTTCTCCTAACCGCTGAAGATATTTCCCCAAACCCTGGGTCTCCCTTATTTAACCGTACCCAAAACACCCATCACCATCACCCTACATCCTCTGGCAGCAGTTGCAATCTACGCAATTTAGTCTCTATTCCTCTTCTTCCCAACGCCAGCCTCCCCTTCTCCTGTGCCCTCTGGAATGCCCGCTCTGTCTGCAACAACCTCAGCTGTTAATGACCTCTTTTTCACTAATTCCTTTACCCTACTTGCTGTCACCGAAACCTGGCTCCACTAATCTGACACCCCTTCTCCTGCTTTCCTCTCCCAGGGTGGCCTTCACTGGACTCACTCCACTAGGCCTAATGGACGCAAGGGAGGTGGAGTGGGATTCCTCTAATCCCCCCAGAGCGCCTTCCGGGTTATTCACTCTCCTCCCTCTTTCCCTCTCATCATTTGAAGCTCACTGTATACGTCTATTCTCCTCAACTTCTCTAAGAATTACTGTGATCTACCGGCCCCCTGGACCATTATCGACTTTCCTTGATGAGTTTTCTGCCTGGCTACCCTACTTTCTCTCTTTGAAAATTCCCACAATCCTTTTCGGTGATTTCAACATCCCTGCTAATACAAACACTCCTGCTACTTCTAAACTTATTAGTCTAAACTCTTCATTTGACCTGAAGCAATGGGTGCAGGCTTCTATTCACGCTGATGGCAACATCCTTGACCTTGTATTCTCCTACCTATGCATTCCATGCAACTTCTCAAACAATCCTTTTCCTCTCTCCGACCACCATCTTATTAGTTTCTCTCTCCCCCTGTCTTCCACCACCTTTCCCTCCAATTGCCTAACCATCACCTGTAGAAACTTTAGCAACTTTAGCAACTCTTCTCTCTTCTATTCTGCTACTGACCACCTCTACGACAAAATCTCTCCCCTGTCCTTCCCCAACCAAGCCACTTCCATCTGCCCTCCAAAAATACTATTCTTTCCTCCACACTGCCAAGCAGACCTATTTTACAACTCTTATTAACACCTTCTCATCGAGTCCCCATAAACTCTTCTCCACCTTCAACTCTCTATTTCATCCTCCACCACCTCCACCCACTGACTCACTCACTGCCCAGGAGATTGCTAATCACTTCAAAAACAAGATTGAAACAATCCGTGATGAAATCTCCACTCTACAGGTATCTCTCCCAGTTAAGATCCCATGTCAACAGGTACAATTGACACTCTCCTTATTCAAATCTGCTACTACAGACAAAGTTGCTAAACTTCTTTCTAACTCCCACAGGTTACTACGGTCGCCCTCTGACTCTATCCTACACTCTCTAACCCACATCTTCAATCTCTCCCTCACCTCTGGCATCTTTCCCAATGCTCTAAAACATGCACTGGTCATCCCCATACTCAAAAAGCCATCCTTGGACCCTACCAATCTTAACAACCTACACCCTATCTCCTTGCTCCCCTTTTCCTCTAAACTCCTTGAATGCCTGGTTTACAACCAGGGATGAGCCGAACACCCCCGGTTCGGTTCGCACCAGAACCTGCGAAAGGACCAAAAATTTGCGCAAACTTTAGAACCCCATTAAAGTGTCGAATGTTCAAAATCAAAAGAGCTAAATTTAAAAGCTAATTTGCATGGTATTGTCCTAAAAAGGGTTTGGGGACCTGGGTCCTGCCCCAGGGGACATGTATCAATGCAAAAAGAGTTTTAAAAACGGACTTTTTTTGGGAGCAATGATTTTAATGATGCTTCAAGTGAAATAAAAAAGTGAAATATTCCTTTAAATATCATACCTGGGGGGTGTCTATAGTATGCCTGTAAAGTGGCGTGTGGTTCCCGTGCTTAGAACAGTCCCTGCACAAAATGACATTTTTAAAGGAATAAAAGTCATTTAAAACTGCTTGCAGCTTTAATGTAATGTCGGGTCCTGACAATATGGATGAAAATCAGTGAGACAAAGGGCATGGGTACCCCCCCCCAGTCCATTACCAGGTCCTTTGGGTCTTGTATGGATATTAAGGGGAACCCCGCACCCAAATTTAATAAAGGAAAGGCGTGGGGCCCCCAGCCCCTATATACTCTGAACAGCAGTATACAGGCAGTGCAAACAAGACAGGGGATGTAGGTTTGTTGTTAAGTAGAATCTGTTTGTAATTTTGAACTGGTACATTTTTAAAGTGTAGCTCCAGCCAAAAAATCTATTTTTAAGCTTTTTGGAAAACATAGGGAAGGGTTATCACCCCTGTGACATTTGTTTTGCTGTCTGTGCACCTCTTCAGAAGATTTCTTTTTTTTTTTTTTAAGTAGTTTATTAAGTTTTTACAAAAGTAAAACAAGTGAAGCAAATATATGCACATGTTACAGGTTGGCAATGGATAAAGTTGATAGTTACATCATATTTGGCTATTGTATATATCACATAGCATAATATTAAAGGCAGCAAGAATCGGCATATAATGAACCTGTTATGGTCCGTAGATAGGAGTAGAAATAAAAATAAAATTGAAAAATAATAATAATAAAAAGTGATGTAGAATGAGAATCGTAGGTGGGAGTTGCGTTATGCCTGAGATATCCCTGTGGTGTAAGATAACACGTCTAGTTGTGGTTTTCCCGGCCAAAAAATCTCCACTCCCACACCCGAGCACCCCTATATGGGCGCTAACTGTGCCCGGGTGGAGGAGTAAATGGAAATGTTAGTCAGTGGTGAAGCATTTCAGGCCAGGGAACTTGTTCTGATGTAGTGTTATCTCCCCAGCGTATTGGGTTGTGTTTGTATTGCCTTTGAAGATTTAAAATTTTCAGGGTGCAGTTGATGTAATGATGTGGGGAGAGGGGATGGGAGGAGGGGGAGGGAGACGGAAAGTAATGGTAGTTAAGTGTTTATTTATGGACTTATGTAGGCGTTTGTGTGTTTGTGGATCCCCCTGAGTCTGTGGGGTAGGGGGTGGTTGAACTAGACTGCATTTGGGACGATTTAAAGTGAACCCAACAAGCCCATATGTTTGTGTATTTGGTTGGTGTATCTGCTGTTTGGTGAATAAGGCTTTCCATTTCAGCCACTCTATCAACCCGCTGAATCCATTCTGTTATGGTGGGGGGGGATGTGGTTCTCCAGTGTACTGGGACACATAGGTTTGCCGCACTGATGAGGTGTAGAATCAGTGACCTCCTATACGTGTGTTGTGGGAGAGAGGTATGGTGGAGCAAATATTGTGCCGGAGTGAAGTCTGGGGTGAATGTCGTTATCTGAGTATTTAACCGGTGGATTTCAGTCCAGTAGGTCTGGATAAGGGGGCATTCCCACCGTATATGGAGTAGTGTGCCTCTTGACGCTTTGCAACGCCAACATAAGGGAGGGAAGTTAGGTTGATACCTATGAATCCTGTCCGGGGTCCTGTACCATTTTGTAAAAATTTTGTATCTATTTTCTTGAGTTGATACGTTGCATGAACCTTTATGCATATGGTAGAGAGCTTGCTGCCACTCCTCTGCGGAGAGGTCTATGTTCAAGTCTTGCTCCCACCTTCTAATTAAGTCATCAGTTTTGATTTCGTCTGTTGAAAATAGGAGTTTATATAGTGATGAGATGAGGTGTCTTTGGGGTTCAGTATCGTTACATACTAGTTCAAAAGGCGTAAGATCTCTGTGCAGGTCCACCGTGGGTTTGAGGCTATAGATGAAGTGACGTATTTGCAAGTATTTGTGGAAGTAAGGGCATGGAACGTCAAGAAATTTCCATTGTGGAACATTTGATGTATCTTGAGTCGTGGTCTGTTGGGATCCGTTACCGGGCAGAGAGTGTGTACTCCTGGGGTAAACTCTGGATTGTTTTCCAGAGGTGTCATGGGACCGGGAAAAGGTTTCAATTTGAGTGGTTTGCAAGCTGCCTTGAAATTTGTTAACGTGGAGTTGATGAATGGATTTAGTTTGGCCTGTGTTGGTACTATTTTTTGGTTGATCCATGGTAACGTGCGTATCGGTATCGGGGTGGAAGCGTTCTCAATATAGATCCAATCTTTGCTTGTATTGTTGGCATGCCAGTCTACAATTCTGGCTAGGTGGCATACCCAATAGTATTTTTGCATGTCTGGAATGTTTAATCCCCCTTGTGACTTAGGGTTTGTTAGTCTTTTCCAATTTAATCTGGGCTGTTTGGAGGACCATATATAATTTCTACAGAGCCTTTCGAGGGTGGAGAAGAAGGCAATGGGAATTTGTATGGGTACGGTCTGAAATAGATAGAGCAGTCTGGGGAGCACGTTCATTTTTAGGACAGCTGCCCTTCCAAACCATGAAAACGGCCCCGAGGTCCATTTTTGTAAGTCTGTTCGTATAGTATTTAGGATAGGTAGGAAATTCAACTTATAGATCTCTGTCAGTTTGGTGGGTATTTTAATGCCTAGATATGTGAGAGCCTGGGTTTCCCAGCTGAAAGGGAAATTTTGCGTGCATTGGGTGACTATGTCGGTGGGTAAGGAGACGTTAAGGGCTTTGGACTTAGCTAGATTGATTTGCAGGTTGGATAGAGATTTAAATATAGCAAAGTCTTTGAGGAGGTTAGGCAAAGTAGTGATTGGGTCCGTTAGAAATAACAGGACATCGTCCGCATAGGCCGCAAGTTTAAATTGTTTATGGTCTATTTCCACCCCTTTGATATTTGGGTTTTCCTTGAGTTTGCGGAGGAGTGGTTCCATCGTGAGATTGAAGATTAAGGGGGACAGGGGGCAGCCCTGTCGTGTTCCATTGGAGAAGGAGAAGGCGTCCCACAGGTGCCCATTCACTCTTATTTTTGCAGTGGGTGAGGAATATAAAGCCATAATCATATGGATCAGTTGGAGTGGGAGGCCTATAGAGTGTAATGTGGCTTCCATATAGTCCCAAGCAACCCTGTCGAACGCCTTCTCCGCGTCCAAGGACAAGAAAAAGCCTTTGACGTTATTGGTGGTCATCCAGTAATGGATGTCTAGGGCTTTAATGGTGTTGTCCCGGGCCTCCCTTCCCGGGACAAAACCAACTTGATCTGTGGATATTAGTTTGGGAATTAGTGGTAACAGACGGTTGGCAATAGCTTTGACGTATACTTTAATATCAACATTAAGAAGGGAAATTGGTCGGTAGTTGGAGACCATGATAGCATCCTTACCTGGTTTGGGAATAAATGTTATGTGAGCTTCTAATATTTCCTTGGATGCTATACTATGGGGCAAAAGGTTGTTCAGTGCTTTAACTAGGGGGGTATGAGTATGTCTGAGTAGGATTTATAATACGCTACAGTAAGCTTGTCAGGTCCCGGACTTTTACCTGGTTTCATCTGCTTTAGTGCTAGAGTGATTTCTTCTGGTGTCAATGGGGAGTCTAGTGCGTCGGTGTCTTCTGTCGTGAGGGGCATGGGAGCGTATTGGGAGAGGAATGTTTGGATTGTAGTCCATCTATCTTCTGGAGAATCTGTTTGTGGGGTGGAGCGTAGGTTATAGAGGTCTGTGAAGTAGTTCACGAATTGTTTCGCTATGTCTCCAGAAGTAACGAATGGTTTGCCTGAAGGGTCTTTGATTGTGTGTATGGTATGGGCCACACGTTTAGCTTGTAGGGCTCTCGCTAGGAGCTTCCCCGATTTGTTGCCATATTCATAGAAGCATTTTTGTTGCAACGTATATTTGCACTTAAGTCTGGTGTGTAATTCGTTCAATAGTTCAGTTCTAGCTTGTGTCAGCGCTGTGAGTGCTTCAGACGCCAGAGATTTTTTATGTTTTTGTTCAAGTTGAGAGATGCGTGTAGTCAGTTCTTCCAGTTTAGCTTTTCTGAGCCTATTTCGATGTGCCGCTATCGAAATGAGCATGCCCCTTATAACGCATTTATGTGCGGCCCATACCACGTCTGGCGAGGTATCCCCCGGTTCGTTGTCTGTGAAATAATTTGTGAGGTGTTGGGAAACCTTACTTGAGATATCCAGATCTGTAAGTAAGGAGTTGTCTATTTGGGTTATGATCTGACAGAACCATCGGCTCCATAGTGGTGTGTTTCAGCAGTGGGAGATCGTCTTAAGATATAAAAAAATAGTCGATTCGTGAATATTTAGAGTGTGGCGTAGAGAAGAACGTGTAATCCTTTTCATTAGGGTTCATGGTGCGCCAAGTGTCATGCACTAGTAGGTCGCTAAGTTGTTGTTTTATGGCACGGAGGGCTCTGTACGTGATGGAGGAATGGCCATTAGAGGTGTCGAGGGCTGGCTTGAGGGGTACATTGAAATCGCCTCCGATTATTAGCGTGCCCGAGCTAAAGGCCGTGAGTAACTGTAATGTATCTTGGAAAAAGCAGACTTGGTGTGCATTCGGGTGTATAGGTTGGCAATTGTGATTCTTTTCCCGTATAGGGTACCTTTTAGGAAGAGGAAGCGTCCTTGTGGTTCGTTGTGTGTGTCCGAGACAATAAATGGGCAGTCTTTTGCAATGAGAATGCAGACACCTTTTGATTTCGCTTCATTGTTGGTGGCATGGTAGATTGTGGGGAATTGTTTGTTGTGTAATTTGGGGATAGCGTCTGTTCTAAAGTGTGTTTCCTGAATTAAGGCTATATGTGTTTTAGACTTATGTAGCGAGGCGAGTAGGAGAGAACGTTTTTCGGGCGTATTTAGGCCCCGAATATTGATAGATTGGAGATTCAGGGGTGGGTGTGATTTCGCCCCAGTGTTTGTTGTTCGGTTGGTGTCCATTATTTCCGTCAGGGTCAAGGATAAAGGACCGAGATAAACAAATAAAAATTATAAAGGAAGGAGAGAGGGGGAGGGGAGGTATGGTCTGGGAAGAGTTTCTTTTATTCTTAAATGAGATTAGGTTGTGTTTGGTATCTAAGAACTCTATAGAATAACCGATGAGTCCACTGGGATAGTAAATTATCCCGTGTCCTCACTTTACAGTAAGGGATCGGTAATGTACAGCTCAGGGGCTATGCACAACCCGTTGTGCACAGGTCGGTACACAACTCCGAAGCTGTGTGGGGGTTGGAATATACCCGACACGAAAGAGTTGGCAAAGGTATAGAGGGAGTGAGTGTCCCGCCACCGCACGGCCGTTGGGCAGATTGAGGGTAAATGGAGGGGTGTGAGAAGAGCCCCTATGGAATGAGTGTACAACTGATGCCAACGAGAGTGTGCATACAAACAACAATGTAGATATCTAATAATTAATTATAACATCAATAACTGCTCTAGTAAGGAGGAACAAGACGGGTAAGTTCGTCAGTATCAACCTCTGCGGAATGCTAGTCAGACTACCGGGGTCACGCCCGCACCAGTGGGAAAATGCACTGGGTAATCACAGGAGCGCGTCACGGCATATCATGCAGGGTTGCGAGTACTGAGGAAGTTGAAAGGATTCCACGGCTTGAACAACTGAGATTACTTATCAAGCGTGGAATAACCAACAATTGCCCAGGATGATAAGCGTATCATCCATGTGAAGCACATAAACACACGAAAAGGTAAACTCAGGGTATACCTGTAAGTCAAGCTCCGGAGCTTAAAGTTGCTCGGGGCCGTGGATACCTCAGAATTTCACCCTGTACATAGTAGTATACCCCCTTCCTCTCTGTATCCCTGGGGACGTGAGAATCTGGGACACAATGCTTGCATATAACAGTTTCATATCTTAAGACCTTAAATGTGTCCTGGGAGCCTTTCTGGGGAGTGTGTGGTGGATGACCAAATACCTCTTATGGACCGTTGCACACTCCGACTTTAGGCCTTAGGGTAAAAGTGGGTAAAAGTAGGTCCTGGTGATCAAACAGAGTGAGGGGAGTGTCTCATCAGGTGCCAAGCAGGCCGCTTAACAGTAAGATACCGTTGCTACATTGAGATCCTTTGCTATGGATGCATATGACAAGCGTCTCTGCAGGCTGTCTGGAGAATCAGGATGACGTGGCGTGGTGTCAGGTGACTGATGTGGACGTTGGTCATGTGGATCGTTGTGGAGGTGCCGTCATTCGTACTTCTGTACCAGTCTGATGTCGTCGGTTGCGAATCCGTGTGTCAGGTAAGCGGGATGAGCTATGACAAGAGCCGCATTGTGTGAGTGCTTCCGTCGCTGTGGTGACAAATATGCTAGGGTTCATGTTCAGCTGGATGGGGGCAAGGAAGTTTCCGTATCCTGTACGTGGGTCCCCTCGCACTTCCGGTTTGCGCTGCATTATGGTTGTTGTAGTCTGCCGCTCGCGCTATGTGATGCCCGCGAAAGAGGCACATTAGCTAGAGGTTCTTTTGAGTCCCAACAATAAACTTGTTTTACTCATACAGGGCATGTGTACTCACTGTTTATCTTGTTGGAGGACGACAGCGTTAGGGGGTGACATGTATTTGAGAGACATGTCCAAAAATTAGCGTCAATTAACTGTAGTGGAAAACAAAGAGAGCCTAACGAGGCCCCACAGAAAAAGAGGTTTATTGTAAAACGAAATGAAGTACTGCCTTGAGGCATTAGCGATCTCTTCTTACTCTCCTGGATGTGGGGAAGTCGGCTGTGCTGAGATCACGGTGCTGGGAGCGGCGGGTGCCATGATACGCTGAGGTGGAGGGTGATCTTCTCTTCCTGTGTCCTGCATTCATGGTATCCATAGGCAATTCATGGTGCTGTTCTCTCCGCACAGCTGAGCGATGAAAGTCCGCATACCAGTTAGGTACTTCCACAGCGGGGATATTGAGGGTCTCGCAGAAATAGGGAAGATCCTCAGGCACTTTGAGGAAAGCAGTGCGACCTTGTGAAGTGGCAGCCAGGCAGAAGGGGAACTTCCATTTGTAATTAATGCCTTTGGTGCGAAGGGTGTCTAGTAGGGGTTTTAGATCCCTTCTGTGTTGAAGAATGATGCCTGACAGATCTTGGAATATCTGGATAGGTTTCTCATCGTGTATTAGCTGTGGAATGCTTCTAGCCTGTCTGAGAATATCCTCTTTGACTTTGTAGTCGGTCAGGCAGCAAATTATATCCCTGGGCGGGTCAGTGTCCCTTCCTTTGGGTCGCAGTGCGCGATGGATTCTTTCAAACTCCACAGGTGTCTGAAGGGGCCTGTGTAGGATACCATTGAATAGGCTGACAACTGATGGGGTCAGTTGATCTCCTTCAATCGATTCCGGGAGCCCCCGAACCTTCAGGTTGCGTCTTCTGCCCCAATTGTCGAGATCCTCGAGGTGTCTCTGCATGTCCCTCATCTGTAGGGTATGTGCATCGACATGGCGGGTAGTTTTGCGCAGTTGAAGGTTTTGTTGTTCAGCCATTTGTTCTGCCGTTGTAACTCTGTCAGACAGTGTACGAAATTCCAGGCGAAGTTCTGGTATGGCAGCCGACAGTGTGTCCTTTATATCATTGGCTATCATCCGCAGATCATTTATGTTCAGTTGGTGGTGGGGTTGTTCCTCTGGCAAAAGTTCCCCCAGGAAGCTGACCGGTGGGGCGAGAGACGGCGCTCCCTGCTGAGAGGACATTGCGGCCTGTGAGCTCCTGTGGCGGGATGACGCCATGTTGCTTCTGCCCGCCCAGAACATTTCGGGGATATTGTGTTCCGTGTGTTCCGGGTGTCCCCTCGGAGAATGGGAACGGGAGGCTGAGGTGTTCCTAGACGCAGTCCCCATGTTTTGAGGCGGGTTTCGCTCGGCTATGCCTCCGGTAAGTGAAGTTCAGGTCGTGTGATGGCGGGAGCTGAGGAGTTAAGCAGCCATCTTCGTGTCAGGTCAGGCCATGCCCCCTAACTCTTCAGAAGATTTCACCTCACTTTCTGTCCCAATGACAAATGTTTTTTAACAATTTGGGGTTTTTAGTGAAACAAGGATTGGTGATAAAGCATCAGTGGAGAGGAGACACGTTTTTCCCATATTAACTCTTACAGGAGAGAATTTCCCTTCCTAGGGGTAGATTTCATCTCACTTCCTGTTGTCTCCTTCTGTTTGCAAGTAGGAGTCGTTTGTAAGTTGGATGTTTGAAAGTAGGGGCCTGCCCTCTATACTCTGCAGAAATTGCGGCCTCAGGTGTTGGTGTTGCCACAACAATGTAAGCCCTCACAGTTACTCTTGGTGGGCGCAGGAACGGGCTCTGATCAAGAATTGTAATTACATGCCCCTGTTGAACAGGGTCAGAAAAATTGGGCCTTTGGTGGTGGTGGTAGTGGTACTGGTGCCACAACACTGTAATCCTCACAGTTACTTTTGGTGGGTGCAGAAACTGGCCCTGCTGTGAAATATTAGATCAAGAATTGTAATTACATGCATCTGTTGAACAGGGGCAGAAAAACTGGGCCTTTGGTGGTGGTGGTGTTGCCACAACACTGTAAGTCCTCACAGTTACTCTTGGTGGGAGGTGGAATGGGCCCTGCTGTGAAATATTAGATCAAGAATTGTAATTACATGCACCTGTTGAACAGGGGCAGAAAAATTGGGCCTTTGGTGGTGGTGGTGCTGGTGCCACAACACTGTAAGTTCTCACAGTTACTCTTGGTGGGCGCAGAAACAGGCCCTGCTGTGAAATATTTGATCAAGAATTGTAATTACATGTCCCTGCTGAACAGGGGCAGAAAAATTGGGCCTTAGGCACTGGTGCCACAACACTGCAACCCCTCACAGATACTCTAGTTGGAGCACAGGAATGAGCCCTCCTGCAAAATATTGCATCAAAAAGTGTAATTACACGCCCCTGTTACACAGGGGCTGAAAAATTGTGCATTAGGCACTGGTGCTGGTGCCACAACACTGCAACCCCTCACAGATACTCTAGTTGGAGAGCAGGAACAAGCCCTGCTGCAAAGTATTGCATCAAAAATTGTAATTTCACGCCTCTGTTAAACAGGGGCTGAAAAATTGGGCCTTAGGCACTGGTGCTGGTGCCACAACACTGCAACACCTCACAGATACTCTAGTTGGAGAGCAGGAACAATCCCTGCTGCAAAGTATTGCATCAAAAATTGTAATTACACGCCCCTGTTAAACAGGGGCTGAAAAATTGGGCCTTAGCCACTTGTGGCGGCGCCCAGAACCAAAAATATTCTTACAAGAGGATAGTCACTCAGCATAACAGGATAGTCACTCAGCATAACAGGATAGTCACTCAGCATCAGCGTAGGCAGTCTTGAAGGGATCTGACATTTCAAAAAAAAATATTTGGTTACATCAGCATCAGGTGCTTGGTAGTTGGTGGTGATCTAATGCCCCGTACACACGGTCGGACTTTGTTCGAACATTCCGACAACAAAATCCTAGGATTTTTTCCGACGGATGTTGGCTCAAACTTGTCTTGCATACACACGGTCACACAAAGTTGTTGGAAAATCCGATCATTCTGAACGCGGTGACGTAAAACACGTACGTCGGGACTATAAACAGGGCAGTGGCCAATAGCTTTCATCTCTTTATTTATTCTGAGCATGCGTGGCACTTTGTCCGTCGGATTTGTGTACACACGATCGGAATTTCCGACAACGGATTTTGTTGTCAGAAAATTTTATATCCTGCTCTCAAACTTTGTGTGTCGGAAAATCCGATGGAAAATGTCTGATGGAGCCCACACACGGTCGGAATTTCCGACAACACGCTCCGATCTGACATTATCCATCAGAAAATCTGACCGTGTGTACGGGGCATAAGACTGATTGATTTTTATGAAGGTCAGTCGATCGACCGAGTCGGTGGACAGGCGCACCCTGTGATCGGTTACAAAGCCTCCAGCAGCACTGAATGTGTGTTCCTAAAGAACGCTGGATGCAGGACAGGCCAGTAGCTCAATTGCATACTGTGCAAGCTCTGGCCAGTGATCCATCCTCAAGACCCAGTAACCCAGAGGATTTTCGGTGGCAAAGGTGTCCAAGTCAGATCTTGCCCCTAGGTATTCCTGCACCATGTAAAACAGACGCTGGCTATGGTTGCTGGAACCGATCATACCTTGGGGCTGCGGACTAAAAAATTGTCTGAACACATCAGTCAGATGGCCACCTTCTCCACCACTCATTCTTTGACTGACCGAAGCCTCAGCAACACGTTGTCCAGGAACAGGAGTTTGTAACCTCCCAGTCTCTGGGAACGCATTGCACAGACCTTTCTGCAAAGCCTTTCCGAAGATGTTTCATCCTCTGCTCGCTCTGTGACGGCAAGATAAGGTCCGCAACCTTACCCTTGTAATGTGGATCAAGAAGGGTTGCCAGCGAGTATTGATCCCTCACCTTGATACCACTACTACGAGGATCCTTCTGCAGGATTTGCAGGATCAGGGAGGCCATGCAGCATAGGTTTGCTGAGGCATTCGGTCCGGAGTCCTCTGGGTCACTAAGGATGACATGATCCGCAGCCACCTCCTCCCAGCCACGTACAAGTCCATGGGTTTCTGGAGACTGTAAATGATCCCTTTAAGACTGCTGCTGATGCTGAGTGCCAGGCTCCACCTCCATGCTGACACAATCCTTCTCTTCCTTCTCCTCTTCCTGTGTGATCAGTGGGCACGCAGGAACACTGTCTGGATAAAGGGGGCCTTGAGAGCTAAGGAAGTCCTCCTCTTCTTGTCTCTGTTCTGCCTCAAGTGCCCTGTCCATTATTTCACGCAGCGTGTGCTCCAACAGGTGGACAAAGGGGACAGTGTCACTGATGCATGCACTGTCACTGCTCACCATCCTTGTGGCCTCCTCAAATGGTGACAGGACAGTGCATGCATCCCTGATCATGGCCCACTGGCATGGGGAAAAAAAAACAAGCTCTGTTGACCCTATCCGGGTGCCATAGTCGCACAGGTACTCATTGATGGCCCTCTGCTGCGTGTGCAGCCACTGCAGCATAGCCAACGTTGAGTTCCACCTGGTGGGCATGTCACAGATTAGGCGGTTCTTGGGCAGGTTAAATTCCTTTTGGAGGTCAGCCAGCCGAGCACTGGCATTATATGACCTGCGGAAATGCACACAGACTTTCCTGGCCTGCCCCAGGACATCCTGTCTAAGAACCGCTGCACCACTAAGTTAAGAACGTGAGCCAAACAGGGCACATGGGTCATTTGTCCCTGTCAGAGGGCGGAGAGGAGGTTGGCGCTATTGTCGCAAACCACCATACCTGCCTCAAGCTGGCGTGGCGTCAACCACCTCTGAACCTGCCCCTGCAGAGCTGACAGAATCTCTGCCCCAGTGTGGCTCCTGTCCCCCAAGCACACCAGCTAAAGCACTGCATGGCATCTTTTGGCATGCGTGCTTGCGTAGCCCCTTGAACGCCTACGGAGAACTGCTGGTTCCGAAGACAAATCAGTACAGGAAGAGGCCATGGAGGAAGAAGAAGAGGAGGGGGTGGAGGAGAGAGGTGTGGCAGAATCACCACTAGTAGTATTTTGTAGGCGTGGTGGCAGAACAACCTCCAACACTACTGCACCCTGTCCTGCATCCTTCCCAGCTGCCAGAAGAGTCACCCAGTGCGCGGCGAAAGATAGGTAATGTCCCTGTTCATGCCTGCTGGACCATGAGTCAGCGGTAATATGCACCTTACCGCTGACTGCCCTGTCCAGCGAGGCCAAGACATTGCCTTCCACATGCCGGTAGTGAGCCGGAATCGCCTTCCATGAGAAATAGGGCCGTTTGGGTACCTGCCACTGAGGAACCGCACATTCCACAAACTCACGGAAGGGGGCAGAGTCTACCAACTGAAAAGGCAGCAGTTGAAGTGCTAGCAATTTTGCCAAGCTAGCATTCAACCGCTGGGCATGTGGATGGCTGGGAGGGAACTTCTTTCGGCGGTGCAGCAGCTGGGGCAGGGAAATTTGCCTGGTACAATATGATGTTGGTGTACCGAAAGCAGATTGCCCACAAGTACTTGGCTGTGACACACCTAATTCTACACCTTCATTCCTCTCAGTGCAGGGCTCAGAGAGGACTGAATGTATAGTGGGGTTGGAGATCTCAGCTGATGAGGAGCAAGGAGAGGTCCTCTTTGTTCTTTGGTGTGGGTCTTTTAGATACGCTTGCCAACGAACTGCATGGCAGGTCAACATATGTCTGGTCAAGCATGTGGTGCCCAAGCGGGTGATGTTTTGGCCACGCGAGATACGCTTGAAACATATGTTGCAAATAGCAGCAGTGGGATCTGATGCACTCATCTCAAAAAAGCCCACACCAAAGAACTTTTGGAATAACACGCAGAGACAGCAGCACCCTGCACATGCAGAGTTCTGCGGTGTGATGCAGTCGATGTGCTGCCCTTAAGCTGGCCCCTGGAGGGCATCCTGCCTCGTTGGTGATGTGCCTCCTCCTCCTCCTCTCTCCTATCAGGCACCCACTTGGAGTCAGTGACCTCATCATCCCCTCACTCCTCATCACTGGAGCAAAGCTGGCAGTATGCTGCAGCTGGGGGAACATGACTGCCAGATTGCTGTCCTTCTTGGGCACCCCCTCTCTCTGGGCTCACGTTACTGCCTTCCTCTAGCTGGGTACCATCATCGGAGCCTTCAAAACACTGGGCATCCTCCTGGAGCATGTACCCAACACTGTGGTCAAACAGTTCGGGGACTCCTCAGGAAGACATGGTGGGGCTAGGGAAGGAGTGACTGATGCCAATTGAGCCGAGGAAAGAGGCCGCGTTGACAGCTGCCTTGCCAGACAAAGTACCCTGAGCCTGGGTGAGAGAGGATGAGGAGGATGAGGATGGTTTGGTCATCCACTCTACCAAGTCTTCCGCATGTTGCGGCTCAACACCAGCCAGCTGCCTAAAAAAAGGACAAGCATGTCCCACGGCCATGTGCTGATGAGGATGCACCGTCTCCACGACCAGCACTGTTGCCTCTAGACACAGAGCCTGCTTGCCCTCTTTTATTGGCTTGTGACTGCCTCTCCTTGTTGGCCTTCCAGACATACTAATGGCCTGCAGTGAGATGTAGCTGCACAAAGCTGGGATGTATATATATACTGATACTGCAGCTAGCAGAGTCAACTGCCTGTCTGTAGTATTATTAGTATGAGAACACCAGCAATTGTCTTCAGGTAGCTTTAGGTGCACACTGTGCAGAGGACGCATTACACTAACTTGAAAATACTGTAGCTACCTGCCTGTGGTATTAATATAGGATCAGAAGAACGGGGGCGTGGTCTGACCTCGGGAGAAGATGGCAGCTTAATTCACTTGCTCCCGCTGACAGAGAGGTGAATCTGACTACAACGGAGGTTTCTTCCTGTCTGATCACCTGAAAAACATGGGGACTTCATCACGCAGCTCCTCCACGTCCAGATCCAGGTCACCCCGAGACCTGACTGGTAGGATTAGCCAGAATATCCCAGAAATGTTTCGGACCCACTCTGGCAACATGGCGCCCACACGAGGCTCGCCTCAGACAGCAGGCCCAGAGGCGGGGGCCATCTCTTCTCCAAATGCGGGAGCGGTAATTCTTACACCGCACTCACAACCCAGTCTCCAGGATCTTCACTCCGTGGCAATGGACATAGAAAACACCCTTACGGCGGCTCTAACAGCCGCAATCACGGACCTTAAAATCTACATACAAGCCATCGCGTGCAGGGTCCAAGTAGTAAAGAAGACGACTACAACTGATTCCACTGTACTCCGCCGTACGTGTCAGGTTCTAGACACACACACCTTACAGCTACGGGACCTAAACCGACACGTGGAAGATTTGGACTACGAGTGCGAGGCCTGCCGGAATCAATTGAGGCAGATAGGCTAATGGCTGAAGTGACCTGCTTCTTCAACAGCCTCCTGGATAAACCCCCCACTACACCTATAGGTATGGAACGCATCCATCGTGCCCTACGCCCACGGGGGAGAGATGCGGACCCGCCTAGGGATGTGATTTGCCATATCATTGACTACCAACTGAAAGAGGAGCTTTTGCGTAAGACCCGAATCACCATAAAGCTAACACATAATGGCGCTGATATTCGCCTTTTCCAGGACCTTTCAACAATAACATTGCAACGTCGCAGAGAACTGCGCCCCCCTGCTGGATGTGCTCCGGACCAAGGGAATTCCATACAGATGGAAGTTCCCCTTCTGCCTGTCAGCCTCGTCGCAGGGACGATCCGCACTACTCAGAGTGCCAGAGGATCTACGCTATTTTTGCGATACCCTGGACATACCGTTCACGGAGGTACCCGAGTGGTATGCGGAATTTCGTCCTCCGGCTCCCAGAAAGATCCCGCCTGAACTCGAGCCAATGGAAACTCAACAGCACCGCTACAGGAGGCAACGCTCCCCTTCGGAAACCAGAAGCCATCTACAAGCACCAGGAACCGAGAGCGGCCCCAGCCCGCTGACCACCCCGCAAATCAGGAGAGCACGTCGGGACCGCTACTAAACAACAACAGCTCCAGCACTACTGGACAAAACTTTCTCCTTACTACCCTTCGTTTCATTGGTTTCCTCAGGCAAGTCTCATGATTTTCCCTAAGTTATGACAGACTACGTCTGCCATACAGATCTTCTACTAGCTCCCCCTGTGTCTTAGGTTTGTGAGACTGTAGCTTCCCCTCTACACAGGACATCAAGAAAAGAAAGGTATGCACGCTACAACACTAAGCGCTATGAACACTTGAAAACAAAAGCTACAGTCCGAAACATTTCTTCATCAAGAGCGGCGATACTCACGTTGATAAGGTCTGTCACCTATGCTTAAACTACTCTGCTGGACTTTGATGAACTTGACCTAGCTATCCCCGTATCCTTTCTCGATCTGCGAATATACCCACCTACCCACCTCGTTTTACTATGGCGGGGAGGACACGATCACAATATATTGCCTTTAAATTCTATTATTACTTTCTTGATACTCCTAAAACTATTATTTAGCCTCAGTATACTGTGCACTATATAATTTTGTTTTTCCTTTCTCAGTGCTATCTCTGCTTTAACCATGGCGGTGCGATGGCGGTGGCTGTAGTGATCCATGGGAATGCACACAACTGCCATGGAAGTTAAGTAACCACACATAGGTAAATAGTAACTGACAATCCGAACACACATGCCCGCTTAATTCGTTACGAATAATGCCCAATTCTATGCGGCTATGGCCCAACACATAGCTCTTTTTTAACAAGACTACCCATCACACTGACCCACTTATCTCATTTACCGATCAGGTTACCACTTTCCCTGCTTATCAATGAGGGAGGTTTGCCCCCATGGATCACTATACTCAATGTACCTGTCACCTATAGTAGTATGTAAAGTAGTTTCAGTATACATGTTTAATTGCTGGAGAATTACTACTGAAACACAGGCTAACTGCAGACACTCTCATATTGACAATAGTTTGCCCCAACCTAATCTATACCCACGTGCGCTGGGGGTTACTCTAAGTATCACACACTGACCATATTGAACGGTGCCCTAATGAAATGCTTTTGGGTGTACATCCTGTAGATACAACTGGAACATCCCCCGTGTCTCTGAAACTTCATATACAAGGTCCAGTTGTATTGCAGTACCTCACCCCAGGAATATACTTCCCATTGGAGGCTGAGGGGCCCGCTACCCAAAACATGACAGTCCAACACCACCTGACTAGGGCGCCATCTTCCTTCCTAAAGAGGGTTTCACCTCCTTAGATAATAATAACCCCCCAGACGCTTCTCATACTTTAAGTAACGAATCCTTATACCAAAACAAGTGTCTAAGGCCTTGAATAGCAAACTCTCTAATTGATTCCCCCACCGCTGATAGAAGACAAATGTTACAGCACCATTAGCAAACATCTACTATCCCCATGATATATTAGTTGACTGACTTTCACCAGCCTCTACATCTACCGGTCGATACTAACTATCCATGAGCAACCCCAGACACGTGTCATTCGCACCTGCTTCAAAGCTCTGGGCCATACCTTCCCAATTATCTCTCGGCCCACCCGCTCACTCTGCCGAAGAAACAGTACAAGCCATATTAACACACGGCATACTATGACATGGGGGTCAGACTATCTTACCCTGAACGCAGGGGGGTAGCTACTTTAACCCAGATAGGTTAAACCAAAGTTAAAAGCATGACCTGTACGGGTTATCAATGTATTGAGTTTTTTCTACCAAAGTTTATAAGTCTAAGGTCAGCCTTAAGGTTTGTTTATGTTTCTCTGTTACACCTTGTTTCCGAAAACTATGTATTAACGATCAAATAATATTCAGTTGATCTCACGCATAGACGGCACCATGAAACTAATCATACACCATAGGGGTACAATGACTGAACACCCTGATTAACCTTTTAATCCGAAAACGGATTCCTCCCTGCACAAAAATCAATGCCCCCCCCCTCATATTATTTCTGCAGAGCCCTGTGATAAATGTCCCGAACATCTAACCACATGCCCTCCAGGATGCAAATAAGCTATAGTTTATTACCATTTTCAACCTCCTCACCTAGCTTACATCTCCTCTCTGTCTAGCGGATAGCCACCTCTCTTTGTACCTCCACTCTTCCTACCGAACTCAGCTGCTCCTCACCTCAGTGGCGTTAAAATCCTCTAATTCTGACTTACATACTAGACTCCACCTCACGCCATTGACTTGTTCCGGTCATACCTAATTACAGGTATAAACTTTCTTTGGATTAGCGAGCAGGCTCTCGCTTGTCACCGGAAGCATTCACACACTCACACGAGATCCCCTACTATCTCCACTCATAGCAGCACCAGATTGAAATACAAAAATATCATTCTATCCTACCCCCATACCCACCCTTGTTCCCTAATCATTACTGCCACTCCCCTCCGAAGGACACAGACTCTCTACTCTACCTTACTGGTTCCCTTATTCTAGCTCTCCTCCGACGATGACGAATACTCATAGTAACACAAAAACTTCTTACACTCCTGTGCCAGCTTATCTAAAACTTCATCCACTCCCCCACTATGCCGCAAACCCTTTGCACCAAAAACAAAACAATCAAAATTCTATCCCTTAACATAAGGAGCCTTAACATCCCTGAAAGACGCTCTCAGTTACCACTTTCCTTACAAAAAAACAAAGCTGACTTTATCTTTCTCCAAGAGACCCATTTCAAAACAGGCTCCATCCCAAAACTCTCTAACTACCGCTTTCCAACCTTCATCCACGCTACTAATAAATCTACAAAATCTAAAGGACTCTCCATCCTATTCGCTAAAAACTGCCCGTTTCACATCAAAGAAACCTGCATAGACACAGAAGCACGTTACCTTTTTGTTAAAGGTACATTACATGGCAAGCGAATCACCCTTGCCAACATATATGCACATAACACGAAACAAGTCCCTTTTTTCCGGTCCACCTTTCAAAAACTCACTCTATTCCAAGAAGGCTTTCTGGTCTTAGGAGGAGACTTCAACGTCCCCCTAAATCCCCTTCATGACACCTCGAATGGCTCCACAACCCTGCCTTACAGCGCCTTACGTGCAATTAAATCACAACTCAAAGAACTGTCTTTACATGATTCCTGGCGTACACTCCATCCGAACGAGAAAGACTTCACGTTTTATTCAACTCCACATAACCGACACTCCAGACTAGACTACTTATTCCTCTCTCAAAGAGACCTACCGATGTTAATCACAGCCACAATCGACCCCATGTATCTGTCGGATCATCACCCAATATCCATGATATTAGAATTTCCAAACACTAACCCCCGCCCCCAAATATGGCGTCTGGACCCCTCGCTTCTCACAGATACTGCCACAACTGCCATACAAGAACGTCTCTCGCTGTACTTCAATGACAACGACTCACTTGATATCTCACCTATGATACGTTGGGAAGCACATAAAAGCACCATACGGGGTGAATTAATAGCAATCTCTGCTAAACGTAGCAAGGAAAGACAGGAACATATAAATACACTGACTGCAGGAATACAAACACTGGAAAGAGCACACAAAACTTCCCAAGCAATGACATCTCTCCCTGAACTGCTCCAGGCCAGGAATGACCTATTAGAAGCCTTAAACAAGCAAACGAAACGAAACTATATTCTATCCCAAAAAATATTTTATGAATACGGCAATAAGTCCGGCAAAATATTAGCAAGAGCGCTCCGAGCCAAAAAAGCACACACCATGATACACTCGATAATAGATGCTAAGGGGACAAAAATAGTATCCAATGACCAAATAGCCGCACATTTTGTACACTACTATTCTCAGCTGTATAACATACATCCCCCCAACCTACAAAGGGTAGACATTCAAAGAACAAAAGCCATTCAAGATTTCCTCACACAATACAGCCCCATACACATTTCTTCTGCAACAGCTGAAGATCTGGATCAACTCATATCGTCAGATGAATTGGATATAGTCCTCAAACAATTGAAGGCCGGCAAAAGCCCCGGACCTGACGGCCTAACAACCGGCTATTATAAAACATTTATTGATACCCTCAAGCCACACTTCCTGACTGCATTCAACTCCCTATCCTCTGACAATCCCCCACCTAGAGACCTATTGACAGCACACATAGCTGTAATACCTAAGCCCAATAAAGACGCATCAAAAGTGTCAAACTACCGTCCAATATCATTACTGAATGTTGATCTCAAAATGTACGCCAAGATCTTAGCTAATCGTCTTTTGCCTCTCCTGCCTAACCTTGTCTCACTAGACCAGGTGGGTTTTATACCAGGCCGAGAGGCTAGAGACAACACAACCAAGGCGATCAATATTCACAAATGGTTAACTTCCACCCAACAACAAGGTTTCTTTTTGTCTTTGGATGCGGAGAAGGCATTCGACAGGGTGGCGTGGGACTATATGTCAGCAGTACCTAAAATGATCGGTATACAAGACCGTATGTTGCAATTTATAATGGCCCTCTATGCCTCTCCTACTGCACAGGTCCGTGTCAATGGCCACCTGTCGAATGCCTTCTCCATGTCAAATGGGACGCGCCAAGGATGCCCGCTTTCACCGTTGATATTTGTCCTTACCTTAGAGCCACTTCTTCATCGCATTCAATCAAAGGAGTCTCCGTTTCAGGGAATACATATAAGCTATCTGCCTTCGCAGACGACATCCTCTTGTTCCTGACTGACCCCCACATTACATTGCCCAATCTACTTAAAGATCTTGACACATTTAAATTCTTAACCAATTTACAAATCAACTTCACAAAATCCGAAGCCCTCAACATATCCTTAAGGAAGGAAACCCTTGAATCTTGTCAAGCTAATTTCCCCTTCAAGTGGACCCAAGATGTAATTACATACCTCGGGATCCGCCTACCGACCCACCTATCGGATCTCTATCTCAAAAACTATATACCGATCCTACAACAAATTCAAAAAGATCTTAAGTCCTGGTCAACGGGTCTTTTTTCTTGGTTTGGAAGGGCATCGATAATTAAAATGAACATTCTCCCTAGAATACTTTATGTCATGCAAACAGTCCCCATAAGATTACCACAAGCCTTTTTCGCTTTGTACCGCAGGGCATGCAGCGAATTGATTTGGGGCAAGAGCCGCCCCAGACTCAGTTTCGACAGACTCACACTACCCAAATTAAAAGGTGGCATAGCCCTCCCCGACATCGCCAAATATCACAGGGCATGCCAACTGTCGAGAATAGTTGATTGGAATGTCCATTCACAATCTAAAGCTGGACGCAAATTGAAAATGAATTTTCCTCAATCCCAATTAAACAATTGCCTTGGATTCCCTCACAACAGATACCTCTGGCATGCACACAACATCCCTTGATCTCCTCCACACTTTCTTCATTTAAGATAGCATGCCAAAAACATCTCATATCCTCTAGCCCAGGCCCCATGACACCGCTACGAAATAACCCAGACTTCCCACCGGGTGTATCCGCTACATTCCTTGAGGGATATTGGCCCCATGAAGATATTCGTGCAAAGCAATTCTTTTCCGGTAGCACCTTCATATCTATTACAAACTTACCCACACATACATCCAGAAGACCTTTTCCCCCTTGGACATACAATTAAATAAGTCACTTTCTTAATCACCCTCCCAAGAAAACCGAATATTCCAGACATCTCACACCTTTTGAAGAAATGTGTTCCATGAAGGAACCGCAGAGACATGTAATCTCTGAAATTTACGCACTTCTTTTCTCTGAACACACTCCCAAATACAATATAGCCACTCGTAGCTGGGAAAGAGACTTATCATTAGACCTGTCAGACCAAGATTGGGAAAATATATATTCCTACATACATAAAGGTTCAATTAACGTGTCAACACAAGAAAACAGTTTCAAGATCTTCTCTAAATGGTATAAAACTCCGCTAAAACTACACAAAATTTCCCCCTCCATCCCTTCCACCTGCTGGAGATGCTCAGAAGGAGAAGGCTCCATGATCCACATATGGCGGTCCTGTCCACTTATCCAACCCTACTGGAAAGAAGTCCAATGTATTATCACTAAAATTACCACCTATCAGATTGCACTCACCCCTGCCCAAATGCTCCTACACCACTCATCCATCCCAAAAAAAGACTACCACCGCTCTCTTGCCCTACATATGATTAACGCGGCAAAAATGTGCATTCCGACTCTCTGGAAATCCTCCAAGCCCCCTACAATAGCTGAATGGTTCAAACGAATCAATAGAATAGCCGAAATGGAGGAACTGATTCACCAACCCAGAGATATGCCCTCCAAATTCAGGTATGTTTGGTCGTGCTGGAAACACTTCCAAAGGACAGCCGAATACATGAATGTATTGTCCTGAGATTATACACAGGCATTTGAGTCCTTGTCGGAGGAGGACTCCTTAGAGTCCATCCTACCCCCCTAACTTACTTTCTCCCCTCCCACCTTATACCTTACCAAACCCTACAATCATCACCTCCCTATTTAGGATTCTATATAATGACATCACTGACATGTTTTTTACCCCATAACCTAAACACACCTTCCTTAGACACCTAATATTTCCAAACCTATGAACACCTCCCCCCTTTTCCCCCGATACGGACATCCTATCCTTCCTAATTAGCTAATAGTAGGATTGCTAGTGGTCCGATGACCGCAACCCTACCATGCACTATCATATCCAGAAACAATATACAGTAACACTACATATATAGAGGCGTCCAGGACCCCAAACAAATCAGCTTTACAGGACCTAACATTGTTTAAACTTATGAGTTACCTATTTACTATTTGAAGGCCTTTTATGTTATCCTATACCATTAAAAAGATGCCTTCTTAAGATACACAATAACTCATAATAACCTCGACTGAATCAACAATACACAGCGATAAGCTATCAAACGAACAGTAAGAACACCTAAAAGGAACACAAAAAAAAAAAAAACGTATAACGATAAGCAGATTCACTGAATCAATTCTGGACATGGATATCTTTGTTTAAATGTTTAATTCTGGTATATGATTACTTACGGTTTTCTGTTATTTCTTATTCCATAATTCTGCTCATTATTAGACAGGCCAATTTCGGTGTATAGTATTGAATAGACACTCATTGTAATACATGTTCTACATCACAATATTATATAACTTCTTTTGTACCACCAATATGCAACGCTATTGTAAAACATGATTTTTACTGACAATAAAATTTATTCTGGAAAAAAGGATCAGAAGAACATCACCAATTTTATTCAGGTAGCTTTAGATGCACACTGTGCAGAGGACTCAGTACACTAACTGTAAATACTGTAGCTGCCTGCCTGTGGTATTAATAGGAGCAGAACAACAGCAATTGTCTCCAGTTGGCTTTAGGTGCACACTGTGCAGAGGATGCAGTACACTAACTGTAAATACTGTAGCTGCCTTCCTTTGGTATTAATAGGAGCAGAACAACAGCAATTGTCTTCAGGTAGCTTTAGGTGCACACTGCGCAGAGGATGCAGTATACTAACTGTAAATACTGTAGCTGCCTGCCTGTGGTATTAATATAGGATCGGAAGAACACCACCAATTTAATTCAGGTAGCTTTAGGTGCACACAGTGTGGAAGATGCACTACACTAACTGTAAATACTGTAGCTGCCTGCCTGTGGTAATAATATGATCAGAAGAACACCACTAATTTTCTTCAAGTAGCTTTAGGTGCACACTGTGCAGTAGAAGCACTACACTAACTTGTAAATACTACAGCTGCCTGCGGTACTAATAGGATCAGAAAAACACCACCAAATTTCTTCAGGTAGCTTTAGGTGCACACTGTGCTGAGGATGCACTACACTAATTTGTAAATATTGCAGCTGCCTGCGGTACTGTACTAATAGGATCAGAAGAACACCACTAATTGTCTTCAGATAGCTTTAGGTGCACACTCTGCAGAGGACGCACTACACTAACTGGTAAATACTACAGCTGCCTGCGATACTAATAGGATCAGAAGAACACCACCAATTTTCTTCAGGTATCTTTAGGTGCACACTGTGCAGAGGACGCACTACACTAACTTGTAAATATTGCAACTGCCTACGGTACTGTACTAATAAGATCAGAAGCATACTACTAATTTTCTTCAGGTAGCTTTAGGTGCACACTGTGCAGAGGACGCACTACACTAACTTGTAAATACTACAGCTGCCTGCGATACTAATAGGATCAGAAGAACACCACCAATTTTCTTCAGGTAGCTTTAGGTGCACACTGTGCAGAGGACGCACTACACTCATTTGTAAATATTGCAGCTGCCTGAGGTACTATACTAATAGGATCAGAAGAACACCACTAATTTTCTTCAGGTAGCTTTAGGTGCACACTCTGCAGAGGATGCACTACACTAACTTGTAAATACTACAGTTGCCTGCGATACTAATGGGATCAGAAGAACACCACCAATTTTCTTCAGGTAGCTTTAGGTGCACACTGTGCAGAGGGCGCACTACACTAACTTGTAAATATTGCAGCTGCCTACGGTACTGTACTAATAAGATCAGAAGAACACTACTAATTTTCTTCAGGTAGCTTTAGGTGCACACTGTGCAGAGGATGCACTACACTAACGTATAAATACTATAGCTGCCTGCAATACTAATAGGATCAAAAGAACACCACCAATTTTCTTCAGGTAGCTTTAGGTGCACACTGTGCAGAGGACGCACTACACTAACTTGTAAATACTGCAGCTGCCTGCGGTACTTTACTAATAGGATCTGAGGAACACCACTAATTTTTTTCCTGTAGCTTTAGGTGCACACTGTGCAGAAGACGCACTACACTAACTTGTAAATACTGCAACTGCCTGTGATACTGTACTAATAGGATCAGAAGAACACCACTAATTTTCTTCAGGTAGCTTTAGGTGCACACTGTGCAGAGGACGCACTACACTAACTGTATATACTGCTAATAGGACTAATAGGATCAGAAGAACACCAGCTCAGGTAGCTGTAAATACTGTAAAAAAACCTGCCTGCCTGTCAGTAGGAAGAGAATAACAGGAACGGATCTAGCTAAACTGAATACAGGATATATATATCTATCCCAAGAAACAAAAGAAAAAGGAGAATTCTTTGATGAGGAACATGCAGTAGTCAAATTTCTAAATATAAATGTAGATTTTATTGAAATAATCACAATAGTCACCAATCCAAAGATACACTGTAGGAACAGGTACCATCACCGATTAAAAAAGACAATATTGTCATAGGCATACGCAGATGGCCACCTCTCACAGCCACAGTTTCACACCAAGCAAATGAACTTCATTCATTAATTATGCATAATAATTTACAGCAATGGATTTGAATGCACAAGTATGCTAAAAGTCCTTTATAATCAAAGAGGGCCGCTAGTTGAAGCAGATGAATGATGCTTGGGCAGTGGGGGAGTAAAAGGACCGGCCTGATATTCAAAGTAAGCGCCTCCTAAAATGAGAAGACCTAGAGCATGGAAGTAGAGAAGGTGCATGGGATGTAGAGAGTCTGTAGTAAGGAGACCACCAGATCGTGGAATCCAAGGCTGTTAGAACAGCATTAGTAGTAACTATACATGCCTGTATGTAAAATGTCTCTCTGGACAGCTGATTACTGGGGATGTTGGTAAACAGCTTGCACCTGACTCAAAGCTGCACAAGGTGACTGGCTCTGTTGGATGAATGCAGTGTAGCGGACACAAGATGTGGAATTATAATAACTGTCCCAGAGCTGGGATATATACAGGTTACATCTCACCCAGTGTCGACTGCAGTCCTCTCCAAGAGTGGGGAATGGTAGCTGTCACCGTCTCCAGCAAGTGGATTGCGGATTGCTTGTTCTTCCACGGGGTCAGTTGATGTGTGGAGCCGTTGGCGATCCCATGGATGTCACGATGATAGTAATCCTAATGGGATGTCACAGCGGGGCCGAATATGCTCGCAGGGGTATATTTTTTCTTGTTTCGTTACCCCGGGGATGTACAGGTAGGCGTAGTAGTTCAGGCCGGTAGTTGAGGGGCTGGTGGGTGGATCTGCGAGACTGCCGAGACGCTATGGGCAGCGTGATGGCGTCATGCTGACGCGTTTCATCCGGGTCTCGGATTTCCTCAGAGCATGCGCAGTAGTAAGTAGTGTCGACTTATATAACGTCAGTGCGGAACCACGTGAGGTTTGAGGTTATATACATACATATATATATATACATATATATATATGTCCCTTCTTCCCGTTTTGGAAGAAGTCCTTTTTGTGACAAAACTGGTCAGATAAAGAGCTGTTTCCTGCTATGGCGTTCTTATGCACATTGCCTGGATGTCCTATATGGCGGCCGCCTATTTGTCCACAATGCTGGTTTTATCTGAATTAATGTAGGTGCAATACCTTTTATTAAATGAGCTTTTTGGAGGGGGCGTGGCCTGACCTGGCATGGAGACAGTCACCTGATCCCTGAGCTCCGTCCGCCACAGGAGAAAGTAGCCTTAAACCAGAGGTAAAACCCCACTGCTTGCACACAAAATTATGGGGACAGCCTCCCGGACCTCTTCGGCATCACGTTCGAGATCCCCGAGAGATCTGGCAGGGGCACAGGGACAGAATATCCCGGAGATGTTCCGGACGGGCAGAGGTAACATGGCGCCTTCCCGCCAAGCGCCGACTCACTCCTCGCAACCTCCCTCACAGCCGCAAACCCCGTCCGCTCTGCCGCCACAACCCCTGGCGCCACATGGAGGGGAAGGGGGGATTGAACTTCGGCCCCATCTGCCCTTAAATATGCAGGACCTCCGCTCCATAGCGGACGACATAAAAGAAATGCTGTCCGCATGTACATGTGGTGGAGAGGGAGGCTGAAAAGCAGGAATACATCTTACAATGTGTCACTGAGGACATTGACTCCCACACTATGCAGATGCGGGATATGCAGAGGCACCTTGAAGACCTCGACAACAGAGGCAGAAGACATAACCTGCGCATCAGAGGCCTTCCAGAGTCGTTTGAGGGAGAACAGATTTCACAGGCTGTAGTAAACATCTTTAATACTCTTCTCAACCGTCCTGCCCAAACCCCTATTGCAATGGAGAGAATCCACCACGCACTACATCCTAAAGGCAGGGAGACGGATCGCCCCGTGATATAATCTGCTGCATTGTGGATTTCAAACTTAAGGAGGATATCATCAAAATGGCGAGGGGCAGACAACAGACCCTTCATGAGGGAGCACCGGTGCAAATTTACCAAGACCAGTCTGGCATTACACTCCAACACAGGTGCGACTTACGACCCCTGCTGGAGGCCCTGAGAGACAAACAAATAGTGTACAAATGGAAGTTCCCCTTCTGCCTCTCAGCCTCTACCCATGGCCGTACAGTGATCCTCAAGGTCCCTGAAGACCTCCCGCATTTCTGTGCTACCCTCGGCATCCCGCTGGTGCCAGTACCCAATTGGTACGCAGTTTTTCGCCCCCGGCCCTCCGCCCGGAATATATTTGGTGAAGAACCCATGCAGGCACAGGGCCCCTTACCCAGCAGGAGACGCTCTCCCTCAATACGCAGAAGTCACACTACAAATCACTCAAACTACCAGGCCAACAGCCCCAACTTTTCCTCAAGATCCCGGGGTACAGGCAGGGATCGCCATAGGCATGTCGAAGTGGCCCCGTCTTTCTGATCAACGGAGCGATTGATATACAGCACGATTGGCACTCATTTTTATTTTTCAGTTTCAGTTTTTGATTATCTTCTACTGTTGTGTTTACTTTTTTCACTTCATTTTTACTGGACTGTCATACGCAGATCAGATCAGGCAATACAAGCAGAACACTGGCCGGTTCCCCTGTAAGCCTGGCTCCTTAACACCCTTCTCAGCACCTGCCTTATAATGGTGTCACATCATCTTACACCACCCGCAGGACTCTCCCAGTAACCAATCTCGTAAGCATTCCTGAGTCTAAGCTCCATTGTCGGATCCTCCCGCCTATTCCCACTGAACACTTGCAAAAAAAAAAACAACTTTGCCTACGACTACAGCTTCCACAATGCACTGCGATACCAAACCCCGCCCACGCCTCAACGTAGACCCACGTAATTCTCCGCTGTCCTCCTTCACGTTGTGGAGACAAGCTTCAATCAACTAGCAGGACTGCACCTCTGACCCAGGCTTTTCCACATCTATTCCCCACTGGGCTCCCACTTTGTCCTCCCTGTAGTGCCGGACACACCTGGGACTACCCAACTGCGCACTCTCAGTAACCGCTCCGGAAGTGACTCGATACGAAGGACTACTCACACCGTCTGCCTGAAAACGACACACCGGACCTGCCACGTTACTGAAATCCACCTCGCCCCTTCAAAGAATACGCACTTAACCGGTATAATTTCTAACAGTATTATGGTTTTTCTGCCAACACACTCTTACTGCTTCATTGCCCCTTGTATTGCTGATATCTGCCTGCTCTAGATTTAGAACCTTTATTCTGCTTGGTTATAGCCTCGAACGGAGGCACAATGTTATAGATTAGTTTGTTTATAGGCTTACTTATAATTGCCTCTGGGGAATTTCATCTTAAGCTGCTGACTCTGGCTCAACCTCCACTCCGATGTCACCGCCTCACATTCTTGCTGGAGTGGGTTACTGCATCGCTGGCATTGACATCAATAACAAACTTCCCACTCCTCCTTCTCAGGGAGTATGGCTGTCCTCAGAACTCAGCTTGTGAAATTACCCTACATACAGGTTTGATTTTTATAAGGTTTTACTGTTTTATTATTTTTATAGATTGACATTTTGATGAACTATAGTTCCCTAGGTAACTCCTAGAGATTCCTACGCCTATGCAGTTACCCCATGGTCCATATCATCGGACACCAATCAACACAATTGAGATTCTTACCTCAGCCATTAACTTCCCGTCATCCTGTGGCGGAGGATCTTTTCCTCCTCTCTGATACCTAGCTCCTCCATTCTCTCCATCGCCTGGATTTAGGCCAACCCCCACACAGGTCTGCACAGGGCTGCTGTCCCCCTTACGGGGTGAGATACCCCACGCAGGGCCTGTACACCACTGATCGAAAGTTTGGGAGGTGAGTGGACACATTGTTCCACACCTCTTCGGTACTCCCCACATCACCCCAACGTTTATTACACAACCCTAGCCTCTAACTCAGACGTACTCCACCCCCGTCCACCCTATTCTTCCCTCCTACTTTTTCCTCTGATGGCGGCCCCAACAGACTCACTACCCACTCAGAGTGTTTCGCCACCCAAACCCCAATCACTTAAACTGTACTCGGTCAACATAAGAGGTCTCAATACCCCTGAAAAAAGGTCTAAACTTCTATTCTCCCTTCAACAATCTAGAGCACATATTGCGCTCATACAGGAAACACACTTCCGTACAGATTCCATCCCTAAATTACATAGTCACTACTTTCCCACCGCAATCCACGCCTCCAATGTGGAAGCGAAATCCAAAGGGGTCACTACCCTCATCTCGAAACATTGCCCATTCCTGATAACAGACACAGTGAGAGACCCT
Source organism: Lithobates clamitans (assembly GCA_037952925.1). Lineage (NCBI taxonomy): Eukaryota > Metazoa > Chordata > Amphibia > Anura > Ranidae > Lithobates > Lithobates clamitans. The sequence continues at coordinate 1,629,099 of JBBGZY010001050.1, read as the reverse complement.
CATGGCAGGTACCTTTTCATAAAAGGCACTCTACACCGTGTGCCTTACACCATTGCCAACATCTATGCACCCAATACAGGCCAAGTAACATTTTTCAAAACAACTTTACAATTGCTTGGCAGCTTCCAAGTTGGAACCCTTATTGTCGGCGGTGACTTCAATGTCCCATTGACCCCGTCCATGGACACTTCAAATGGGTCTTCCTTTCTCACTTACAGGGCCTTAAGGGCCATCAAATTCCATCTGAGCAATCTGCTCCTTCATGATACCTGGCGTACAATGCACCCTAAGGAAAGGGACTTCATGTATTATTCACCGCCGCATAATAATTCCTCCAGATTGGACCACTTCTTCCTTTCTCAGAGTGATCTGATGAACCTTACTAAAGCCACCATAGACCCATCCCTCCTGTCGGACCGCAATCCCATTTCAATGACCTTGCAACTGCCGACTAAATGCACGAAGACGCGTATTTGGCGCCTTGATAGCTCATTGCTAACGGACGAAATCGACGTTAACAGACTGACCAAATGCTTAACTGAATATTTTGCCAACAATTCCGCTCCCGACGTCGCACCCATGACCACATGGAATGCTCACAAATGTGTCATTAGGGGCGAACTGTTGTCAATCGCTGCTAATCATAATAAACTTAAACACGCTCGTATCACTGAACTAACTGCGCGCATACGTACGCTAAAACAGACTCACAAAGCCTCCACAGCAACTGCCTCGCTGACCGAACTGACACAGGCGAGAGAGGAACTTCTAGACACGCTTAATAAAACGCTAAAACGCAAATTTCTGCTGACGCAAAAATTATATTATGAATTCGGTAACAAATCCGGTAAACTACTAGCCAGAGCTTTCCAAACCAAAAAGGCTTCACATACCATTCACAAAATCTCCAATTCGGCTGGAGAATCGTTTGTTACCAATGAAGACATCTCAGCACAATTTGTTCAATATTTTACCAAACTGTATAACTTGAACCCGTCTCATAACACTGATGATTCGACAAACTGAAAAACAGCTCTTCTAAACTTTCTAGCGCAATACGGACCGACCCCCCTTTCGACAGAAGACGCACAATCACTGGACACCCCTCTTACAACAGACAAACTCCTCACGGCATTAAGACAAATGAAGACAGGTAAATGCCCCGACACTGACGGCTTCTCGACTAGCTATTACAGATCCTTCCCATCCATCCTCCTTCCACACCTAGTGAAAGCCCTCAATACTTTAACGCCCGCAACAAATAACTACAATGAAATGCTCGCAGCTCACATCACACTCATCTCCAAACACAGCAAGGATTCCACGCGAGTTACGAATTACCGCCCCATTTCTCTACTGAATGTAGACCTTAAACTTTACGCGAAAGCATTAGCTAACCAAATCCTTCCTTTTCTGCCCTCTTTAATCTCACTCGATCAGGTTGGTTTTGTCCCAGGCCGCGAGGCACGGGACAACACCACTAAGGCCCTGAACATACACCATTGGCTCAGGAGAACATCGACAAAAGGTTTCTTTTTATCCTTGGATGCAGAGAAGGCGTTCGACAGGGTGGCATGGGACTATATGGAAGCCACCCTGCAGGCAATAGGCTTACCGCCCCGTATGCTTGAAATGATATTGGCTCTTTACGCTTCCCCGACGGCTAGGTTAAGGATCAACGGTGGACTGTCGAGCGCCTTCTCTGTATCTAATGGAACCCGACAAGGATGCCCTCTATCACCGCTTATATTTATATTGACCCTTGAACCCATGCTCCGCAAACTGAGAGACAACCCCACCATCAAAGGTATTACTATCCAACACAACCAATATAAATTAGCCGCTTACGCGGATGACATCCTTCTCTTCCTGACAGATCCCATCACAACCATCTCTAACTTGCTACTTGACTTCGAACTCTTTAAAACACTCTCCAACTTACAAATCAACTTTGAAAAGTCCAAAGCCCTCAACATTACCCTACCGACAGACACGGTTAATCTTTGTAAACTCAATTTCCCCTTTGGCTGGGAACATTCGGCTATCTCCTACCTCGGAATCAAACTCACCACTAACTTAAACAATCTTTACTCTAGTAATTTCTTTCCTCTGATCCTGTCCATTCAGCGAGACCTCCAGAAGTGGCATTTAGGATCTTTCTCTTGGCTCGGCAGGATCGCGGTATTGAAGATGAATGTTTTGCCCAGACTCCTTTACTTGCCTCAAGCTATACCAATCAAGTTGCCAACATCATTCTTCACATCTTATAAACGAATTTGCAGGACCTTTATATGGGCATCTAAACACCCAAGACTTAGCTGGGAGAGATTGGTGCTTCCCAAACGATTAGGGGGCCCAGGGCTCCCTGATCTCCAAAAATATCATTGGGTATGTCACTTAACTAGACTGGTAGATTGTCACAAACACCGCCCGTTCAAAGACTGGGTCAACTTAGAAGACTCCTTCGCGAACCTTCCTATTGCTCATTCTCCATGGGTTAATAGTAGACATACACCAGAAGGTTTCTCTTCCCACCCATCTATTGGCGCCACTTTACAAATTTTTAAAAGGGTATGCAAGACACTTAACATCACACCGGCACCGGGCCCCATGACACCATTAGATAAAAACCCGGAATTCCCTCCGGGTCTAGCGTTGAAAGATACTACCCTGAGCACAGCTATCGCTCCAGCAAGGGCTCATAGTTGTTTCCGAAACGGTTCGCTACTGTCCTACACAGATCTCTCCATGACACTACCTCACTACCACATTCCTTTCTTCAAATACCTGCAACTGAGACATTTCCTCCATACACATGTCAGGGACTCCCCTTGTGGCAGAAACCAATCCCCGCTAGAACTTCTTTGCTCCAAGGAAGAACCCCAAGGCCATTTAATCTCCGCAACCTACTCCCTACTTTTCTCACATCACTTGGTCAAAACCGACAAATTAGTGCAGCAATGAGAATCTGAACTAGCACTGGACCTTTCCCCACAGGAATGGGACTCAATTTTCACCCTTATGCACAAGGGATCCATAAACGTATCAACTCAGGAAAACAGGTATAAATTGTTCTCTAAATGGTACAGAACACCTGATAAGATTCACCACTTTCATCCAACCGTCCCCCCAATCTGTTGGAGGTGTGGTACAACCAAAGGCACCCTTTTGCATATATGGTGGAATTGTAACCCAATACAGCCGTTTTGGATGGAAATCCACCGACTAATCGCACAAATATCCACATTTACACCAGCCTTCACCTCTGAAAGGTATCTACTTCACCACACCCCTGGCTCACCGGGGACCTACAAAAAATCGCTTACCATACACTTAGTCAACGCGGCCAATCTATGTATCCCGGCACTTTGGAGGAACACAACACCTCCTACAGTCCAAGACTGGATCCGGAGAGTAGATAAAATAGCCGATATGGAAAGTCTTATATGTCAAGCCAATGACAACCCTACCAAATTCAACACCACATGGGCAAGTTGGTTACATTTCCGTCAATCCCTGACCCAGACCGCCCAGCCTTCAATTCTTTCACACACTCCACACTGACTTCACTGTCGTGGATTTATGAATCCTGGACTCCGCCATGCCGCCTACCCACTGACCCACCCTATCCCCCTTTCCCCGATTCTGTTATGTCCCTACCCCCACCCTTTTCATAAATACTTTAGACAATGATCCTTCTGAGCATACTCTCTCATATTCTACTCCAGTGATATAGACTTCTAGCCACCACCGTCAGAATGCCCTTTCCAACAACTCGTTGCAGAGAACCCGGTCACTTAGTGGGTCTGCAGCTCAACCCACACCACGCGTCAGATTCATGTTCCCGCTCATTAACCATTATCTTAACTCGGCCCATTCACAGTGATGATCCCTTTAGGGGTGAATGGAACCGGGTTTAGCCTTTGACAATCTTGATGTGACCTTTGCACCTTTTCTGATTCCACCTTATAGAACCATCCTCACATCCCCAATCTAATGCTTTTGCTTTGGGAATTTTTAGTAACTTGGAACTGCATTCTCTTTCACCACGCATGGAATAGACATGCTACTCACCTTCAGCGAGTTAACTAAAAATAGGAAACTACCCACATGTTATTTGTTTGTAACTCTATTGATTGAGATGCATGTTACAAATGCTTTGTAAATCTGTAAAACTCAATAAAATCTTATTGAAAAAAAAAATTGAGCTTTTTGGAATTTTACACTGGCGTCTCTTTCATTTATATGATTGATATGATCATGGGGTGGATGGAGTCTGGTTTGAGTATCCAGCTAATGCCCTTTTTTGGTCCGAGGACACATCTCCAGCTGATGACCCCTGCAAAGATTATTACATCAAGCCTGTTTGACCCTTTATAATAAAGGGTCCAGGCTCTCTGGTAAGAGTCTATATTGCCTGTTGTGACGGTGCATGCACAAGGTGGAGGGTTTTTGGATTTACCTGAATTATCACGTATCTGTGATTTCTACAGCTGGACTTTATATCAAACATTTGTGTTTAGCGCATCACCTCTTTGTATATGCTGTCATTGTGACTATATCTCACTTTACTGGTGCTGTTGGGCTATATACACTGTAATGGTTTTGATTGATATCATTTTCTTGGTATGATTTATTTGCACATGCTCAGTATCCTTTTTTGTTTATTCATCATGTTGCTTACCCAGGATAACCAGCAGTCAATGACAGCAGCAATGGCAAGAGAACCCGAGGGTACCACGGCAGAAAACATGTATTGTTACTATTGTTTTTACATATATATATATATATATATATATATATATATATATATATATATATATATATATATATATATATATATATATATATTTATACAGTCAGGTCCATAAATATTGGGACATCAACACAATTCTACTCTTTTTGGCTCTATACACCAACACAATGGATTTAAAATGAAACAAGCTTTAATTTGAGGGTATTTACATCCAAATCAGGTGAATGGTGTAGGAATTACAACAGTTTGTATATGTGCCTCCCACTTTTTAAGGGACCAAAAGTAATGGGACAGATTAACAATCCATCAAACTTTCACTTTTTAATACTTGGTTGCAAATCCTTTGCAGTCAATTACAGCCTGAAGTCTGGATCACATAGACATCACCAGACGCTGGGTTTCATCCCTGGTGATGCTCTGCCAGGCCTCTACTGCAACTGTCTTCAGTTCCTGCTTGTTCTTGGGGCATTTTCCCTTCAGTTTTGTCTTCAGCAAGTGAAATGCATGCTCACTCAGATTCGGGTCAGGTAATTGACTTGGCCATTGCATAGCATTCTACTTCTTTTCCTTTAAAAAACTCTTTGGTTGCTTTCGCAGCATGCTTTGGGTCATTGTCCATCTGCACTGTGAAGCGCTGTCCAATGAGTTCAGAAGCATTTTTCTGAATATGAGCAGATAATATTGCCCGAAACACTTCAGCATTCATCCTGCTGCTTTTGTCAGCAGTCATATCATCAATAAATACAAGAGAACCAGTTCCATTGGCAGCCATACATGCCCACGCCATGACACTACCACCACCATGCTTCACTGATGAGGTGGTATGCTTTGGATCATGAGCAGTTCCTTTCCTTCTCCATACTCTTCTCTTCCCATCACTCAGGTACAAGTTGATCTTGGTCTCATCTGTCCATAGGATGTTGTTCCAGAACTGTGAAGGCATTTTTAGATGTTGTTTGGCAAAGTGTGATCTGGCCTTCCTGTTTTTGAGGCTCACCAATGGTTTACATCTTGTGGTGAACCCTCTGTATTCACTCTGATGAAATCTTCTCTTGATTGTTGACTTTGACTAACACACCTACCTCCTGGAGAGTGTTCTTTATCTGGCCAAGTGTTGTGAAGGGTGTTTTTTTCACCAGGGAAAGAATTCTTCGGTCATCCACCACAGTTTTCCACCACGTGGTCTTCCAGGTCTTTTGGTGTTGCTGAGCTAACCGGTGCATTCTTTCTTTTTAAGGATGTTCCAAACAGTTGATTTGGCCACACCTAATGTTTTTGCTATCTCTCTGATAGGTTTGTTTTGTTTTTTCAGCCTAATGATGGCTTGCTTCACTGATAGTGACAGCTCTTTGAATTTCATATTGAGAGTTGACAGAAACAGATTCCAAATGCAAATAGCACACTTTAAATGAACTCTGGACCTTTTATCTGCTCCTTGTAAAAGGGATAATGAGGGAATAACACACACCTGGCCATGGAACAGCTGAGCAGTCAATTGTCCCATTACTTTTGGTCCCTTAAAAAGTGGGAGGCACATATACAAACTGTTGTAATTCCTACACCACTCACCCGATTTGGATGTAAATACCCTCAAATTAAAGCTGAAAGTCTGCAGTTAAAGCACATCTTGTTTGTTTCATTTCAAATCCATTGTGGTGGTGTATAGAGCCAAAAAGAAAATGTGTGTGTGTCCTTCTTTTTTAATGAATTTTGTATAAATAAAATGTTAATTCTTTTTTAACAACTCTTGTTACTTCCTGGGTGCCGAGATAGTCCATTCTCCTTTCTGCCCGGGGCAAACAGGGGCAGCCCTGGGCTTGTTTCAGATTTTTACATACAGTATATGTGATGAAATGGGCCTCAGAAAGAGTTAATGCAGGGATTACTACAATGCCTATTATTTAGTATTGCCTTTGTCTTTTAAGTTTTTATCAGGTTATCATATGTTTCTTCCCAGACAAAAGTAGTTATGTGCCAAGGTATAGTACCACTTTTTAAATGATTAGCTGCCAACAGATATGTGAGAAGGGCACAGGATAATCCAAAGAAAAAATAGTTTAAGCTCTGGGTAGTTCTCAGAAGTATCATTTGTATCAAAATGCAACTTTTGGCATAAAAATGTAATATGCATAATATAACTCTGAAATGTTAATGTATTTGTCAAACAGAATTGGTTAATGAAAACTCTCTTTTTTTTTATTTGCCTTAAGAGAGGAAATATGATTTCTCAAAAATAATGTAGTGGTAAATGCATGTTATTTCTGGATTACCATAGTAGAAATATATGTTGTAAGCTTTTTTTATTTTGTAGTTTCAGAGCCGTTACTGCCTTGCAGAATTCATAGGTGTCTAAAGTAAGCTGAACAATGCTACCAGACTTTATATCACTTATATAACTTATATAACTTCAGTGCTTGCACCCCCTTGCCAGACATAGAATTGTGGTCAGGCAGCTATGGCATTTGATAAAAATAGGATGGTCTGTCTAAGAAAGTTTTTGATAGTGTGATTTCCTACAAGCTATAAAGCCAATGCACCTTAAAATAATGATATTCTCTTTTGGTTTCATCTAATATTATGATAGCTCTGCAGTGGGACCTGCAGTATTTGTATTTAGCAAACTTTGGTCACTAAAGCCTGCCATAGATGGATCAGATCTCTGCCAGTTCAGCAGGGACTGGATGAGATTTGATCCATCTATGGACAGGCTGGTTGTACTGAAGTTGATCTGCCGAGTGACCATTGTGTTGTTATGACAGGGAAGTCCCCCCATACTCCCCACTGGCTGAACACAATAGTGCTGTGGGAAGGATTATTGTTGATAGGGGAATCAATCATAATTGACATATTGTTTACAAAAAAGTGGCAATTAGCAAGCAAAATGGCTATCGCCCACAGCAATGCTTGCGGCTAATATTTCGTATATAGTCATACAAGCACTTTATGTCAATACAGTAAAGAAGTTCGAGGAGAAAGGAAAGAAGAAGAGAGAAGGGAGAGAGGAGAAGGGTGGGAAGGGGATCTGCTGGGAGAGACTGGAAGAGAAGGAAATCAACTTAATAGGTAAGGATCATCCTCTGATTTTGGGTAGGAATCAAGGTGGGGGGGAAGCTATGTTCCGAGATACAGGAAGCATTTCAGCCAGGGTGTCTGAGGAGGCGAAGCGCCGCCAAGCAGACCACAAAATGGTATATTTTTCGTATGTGTTATTGTCTAGCGCCAACATCATCTCCATTCGCATGATGTCATTCATCGTGGAGACCCAGAAAGATAGCGGGGGCATAACGGTCGTTTTCCAAAATATGAAAATATGGAAAGAAGGGCTATCTCAGGGGTCAATTGCAGAGATTCATCATATATCTTATCATATACCTGAAATATCTGTTTCCAGAGGGGTCGAATCCGATCACACTCCCACCAGACATGAAGATATGTGCCTGTGGCTGCAGTGCAATGCCAGCAGGTAGACAATGTAGATGGGAATATATTTTGTAGAGTAACAGGATCCCTGTACCATCTAGACATGATTTTGAAGTTCTTCTCTTGTGAGTAGCAAGGGATGGAGGACTTATGTGCAAAGAGGAATGCAGTCTGCCAATCCGCTCTGGAGAGGGTCTGTCCCAAGTCTGCCGACCATATCCTGGTGTAAGTCATTTTGTGTGAGGGCCTGAATCAGGCCGTAAATGTGAGAGATTAAGTGCCTTGGTAGTTCCTGAAGAGAATTTAGAGGCTCAAATTCAGAAATTGGATGGTGGATCTGGGTTGAAATAAATAAATGCTTGGTAAAGTTTGTTAAGTGTAAGGCAGTGAGCCAGTCGCTCGTCCCTTCTGGGACAATCGGGGTCCCGTTGTTCGTGTGTATGAAAGCATGTTCCTGAGGCCAGGAGGAGCGGGAAAATGAACCCAACGTGTGAGCCCCTATGCCCTGTGGGAAAGCCGGGTTGTCAAATAGGGATGATAAGGGGGATGGATCTGAGGAGAGAATCTCGTATAGTCCTCTCCTATACCAGAGCAAAAGGACAGCTAAGGTCAGAGGTGAGGAGCATGAGAGATCCGAGAAATTGCCCCTGTAACCCCACAGGAGAGGTCGTAGATCAACAGGGGATAAGTCCTGCTCAACCACCACTGAGGCTTTTTGGAAGGGTCGTGGGAACCATTCCAAGGTGCGGGCCATGAGAGTGGCTTTGTAGTAGAGCTCATAATCCAGTAAGCCCGTGCCGCCTTGTAGTTTTGGGCATGTGAGTAGCTTGTATTTGACTCTAGAGAGTCCCTTATTCCATATAAAACGGATAGAGAGGGAGCGTAGAGTAGAAAAAAAAGATTTAGGGATGATGACTGGTATGGTTTGGTACAGGTACAATAATTTGGGTAGGGTGTCCATTTTGAGGGTATTAATTTGACCAAACCAGGGTAAAGTTGTGCCCCCCCAGGAAGCCAAATCTTTCCATAGATGGGAAAGGAGGGGAATATAGTTCAGTGTAAAAAGATTAGAGAGGTTAACAGGGATTGTTACACCCAAATAGGAGATGCCCTTGGTCTGCCATTGAAAAGCATAGTTGGAGCGAAGTGAAGACATGGTAGATGTAGATAAAGAAATATTAAGGGCCTCTGTTTTGGAGATGTTGAGCTTAAAATTACTTAATAAACCGAAGCGTTTGAATTCAGAAAAAAGGGAAGGGAGAGTTATGTGGGGCTGTCTTGCATAGATTAACAAATCATCCGCATAGAGAGACAATTTATGGTGTGCAGATGGAGTTTGGATACCTTGTATGGGGGCATTTTGGCGGATGGCACACAAACAGAAAATGTTCCATTACAATAATAAACAGAAGTGGGGAGAGGGGACATCCTTGACAGGTGCCATTGGATATGTTGAACGCTTCTGATGACGTGCCATTCACTAAGACCGAAGCAGAGGGATGTGAGTAGAGGGACATGATTTTGGAGATAAAGGTTGATCCAAGGCCTATTTGTTCAAGAGAAAGCCGCAGGAAATGCCAGTTGACCCTGTCAAGTGCCTTTTCGGCATAAAAAGACAAAAGGCAAGCCTGTTGGCGGTGACATTGGATATAAGAGATAAGATGTATGGTCTTGGTCGTGTTGTCTCGGGCCTCCCTGCCTGGGACAAAACTGACCTGCTCCCTATGGATTATCCCTGGAAGTAAAGGGAGAGACGGTTGATGAGAACCTTAGCAAATAATTTTAGGTCTATATTCAATAATGAGATGGGGCGAGCATTAGGAGGAATCTTTACCAGGTTTCAGGAGAATAGATACATTAGCTGATAGGAGGTCTCTGGAGGGAAGGGTTGTGTCATCAATGGCATTGAAGACCTTAGTCAGAAATGGTGTTAGCAGAGGAGCAAAAGTCTTGAAAAATTGCGGGGTATAGCCACCTGGGCCAGGACATTTACCTATTTTTAGTCCCTTAATGGCACCCAGAAATTCTGGTTCTGCCAGGGGTCTGTCTAAATCTGAGGATTCTTGGGGGTCAATTGCAGGCAGTGCCGTTTCTGCAATATATGCCTGCATTGGATCCTGTGAGGAGGATGTAGGGTCATTTGGGGCGACCTGTGGAAGATTATACAGTCGTGAATAAAAGTTCCTGAATGAGGAGGATAATCCTTTCGTATTATAGATCTTAGTCTGGTCTAATTCGGTGATGAAGGGAATGGAGTGACGGGGGGGTCTAGGGTAAATGATCCATGCTAGATGTTGGCCACACTTGTTGGCTAAGGAGTAGTGGTAATTGCGGGCACGTTCCCTGGCTGTGAGAGAGTGGGAGTCTAATAATTGGAGTAGATCGCGACAAGCATTTGAGAGGGATACAAAAGTGGCCGGGTCTAGGGTTTATTTGTGAAGAGATTCTAAGTCCGAAATGGTGGTCAGGAGGAGAACCGTTTTGTATGAGTACGCCCCGAATCACACACTTCAGAGTCTCCCATTGATTAAGTGGGGTGAGTGGCGTCTGAAGAATGGTCAGACCGGAAGTGTTGGATCGCTTTGGTAATTTCAGCAATGCACACTGAATCCCACAATAAATTGTCGTTAAGACGCCAGGATGCCCCTCTACGTGATTGTGGGGGGCGAGCAAAGGATAGGTACGCGGGGGAGTGGTCAGACCAGAGGGCATGTCCCAGAGAGGCTTGCAATGGAGAATCTAAGAGGGATTGCGAGATGAAAAAATAATCTAGCCTACTGTATGAGTTATGGGCTATGGAGAAATAATTGTAGTCCCTATCTGTGGGGTGGTGTATACGCCAGACATCAACTAAGTGATGGGAGTGTAGAAGGGATTTGATGTGGGAGAGCAAGGAGGTGGATATGGATGACTTACCCGAGGACGTGTCGGCAGACGGGGACAGAGCGACATTGAAATCACCTCCGGCGATGACACAGGAACCTCCGAAGGAGGACAGTCTGGTGAGAGTGGTGGAAAGAAAGCGAACCTGGTCAGCATCGGGCGCAATTACATTGGCCACTGTAAAGAGAAAATTATTGAGTTTTAATTTGAGAAATATATAACGGCCATTGATATCAATGCAGGAATCAAGTACGTCAGGGTGAAAAGATCTGTGAAATGCGATGGAAACCCCTTTGGATTTAGCTAGAGGATTAGTGCTATGAAACCAGGTAGTATAGTGGCGATTGCGGAAGTGCGTCTCTTGCAATAGCAGGATGTTAGCTTTTTGTTTGTGGAAATGGTAGAGAATCTGGCTGCGCTTCTCTGGGGTGTTGAAGCCCCTACAGTTATAAGATGCTAGGTTAAGAGGTGGTATGACTGCCATAGTACAGAGGGGGGATTAAGGGTAGAGAAAATATAGTAATAACAGTCCCTCGGAGACCAGTCTCGACCAGCAAGGGGGGGGGGATTGGGAAATGGGAGGATAGTGAGCTATCAGAGAGAAGTAGTGAGAGGAAAAGGTAGTATAAAAGTGTAGATAAGGAAATAGAGTCCCAGGCTCCAGTGTTGGCATAGCGACATTACAGTATGTTGTGGGGAAGCCGAACACAGGAAGCTGAGGCCCAGACAGTAGAGGATTTACATGAATAGGCCACTAGGTGGCACCAATTGGTCATAAGTGTTAGGTCCAACTCTTAAATAAGTTGCTTAAGTTTATATTGCTTTGCCAAATTATTGCTTCTATAAGAAAGATGACACGGAGTCAGGTATGTCTGTATCACAGTTCTCAGCATAAAGGACTGCTGCCTTTTTACTCTTTCAAAGGCCTTTTATAGGCAATTATACAAGCAGTAATCTTATCGGCATTACCAAATGAGGTTAAGGTACAAAGAGTTTCTCATCAGCGAACATGTAATGATTATTCAGCAGTTCCAAATTCCATCTAGATACAGATTGATACGTACACAGAAGAGAAAAGCACAAACAATTTAAATAGAAGAATTGATACGTACATAGGTAAGAAAGGAGCACAAACAATTTAAATAGAACAATTGATACGTACACAGCTAAGAAAGGAGCACAAACAATTTAAATAGAACAATTGATACGTACACAATTACAGTGGAACTCTAAGTCATTATTTCAACCCTATCAATTTCCCCCTTTGACATCATCCTCTCCCTCCCCCTGGGTCCTCATGAATAAGTTCTAGTCAGTTTTTCCCCAGAGTCCTTTCCCTGACCGCGAGTTGTCAGAGGGGTAGAACCCATCCCCCTAGGTATTACCAACATCTTAAAATTCAAGAAGAGGAGTTTTATAGGAGTAGGGTGATGTCAATACACATTTATCGGTATGCCCTGTCTATTCTCCTAATTTTCCTATTTATTTTCCGGTATACACATATATTTGTGATTGTAAGTGATATTAATATTAGAATAATAATTACCATTGGACTTAACAACCAGTGAAAGGTATTGGTTGCTGTAGAAGACATTCCACTAAATATATCCCACCAATGTGGTGCAGTATCCTGTTGTATCTGTGAGGAAAGATGTACTAGTCTACCTTTGTCAATAATCATTTGCTACTTTAGGATCATCTATAGCCCATTCGAAAGTTGTTGTTTCCTCTACTTCAAGTACATTAATACCAGGAGTCCATGCATATATTTGTAAAACAACAATCTTCAACAAAAAATATGTAAGTAGATATTTCATCATGTTGTTTTCTCGGGTTGTTTCTTGCAATGTGATGCATGTATCCAGGTAGGTTTTCCTTCCAGCTTTACTGAGGTGGTTGTGGTCAAGAGTGCTTGGTAAGGACCTTCAAACCTGGGTTCCAATGTCTTTCTGGTGTGTTTCTTTACATATACATTATCCCCTGGTAGCAGCGTTTGTGTACCTGTTATTGAATTAGGGTCTGGAAGAGAAGAATACACACTTTTGTGGATCTTAGTTAGACGTTGTTGTAATTGTATCACATATGCAGTCAAACTATCACATTGCAATTGCATACTCTGTGGAAAGTATAAACCTAATCTAGGTGCATTCCCAAAAAGTATTTCGTATGGGGATAATCCTGTTTTTCCTGTTGGAGTGTACCTTATAGAGAATAAAGCCAGAGGCAGGCATTCTGGCCAAGGCTTGTTTAACTCTTGCATGGCTTTTTGTATTTTTAGCTTTATTGTCCCATTTACTCTCTCCACTGATCCTGAACTCTGTGGGTGGGAAGGGGTGTGAAAACTTTGTTGAACCCCTAACATGGTCATCACATTCTGCATGATTTCTCCTGTAAAGTGTGTCCCCCTATCTGATTCTATGGTTTCAGGAAGACCAAACCTAGGTATTAACTCAGTGATCAGTTTCTTAGCTGTGGCTTTAGCTGTAGCCGATTTTACTGGATAACTTTCGGGCCAACCTGAGAATAAATCGATACACATGAGGACAAATTCAAAAGGGCCGCTCTTAGGCATTTGTATGTAATCAATTTGCAGTCTCTGGAAGGGGTATTGGGCCCGGACCTGGTGTTTTCGTTTTTACTCTCTGTCCTGGGTTATTCAGGAGACAGATTTGGCAGGCTGCACAGTAGTTTCTTGCAGTGCTACTGAATCCAGGGGCGAGCCATCCTTGGTTCACAATCCTATACATGGAATTGGAACTGATGTGTGTGGGTAGGTGAACTGCCGCTGCCATTGCTGGGTAGAGAGAGGCAGGTAGGCATATTTTGCCCCCTTCCCTCCATACATTGTCAAGGTCTGGTGCTGCTCCCATTCTGACCCACTTATCTTTCTCGCTCTCCCCTGCTTGCTCCTGTAATTTACTCAGCTGCTGCCATGTTGGTTCTGGGATACTCACCTCTATTGCTGCTAAGGTCTCAGGGCTTCCTTCCCCTAGAGCTGCCTGTTTTGCAGTCAAATCTGCAAATGCATTTCCTTTTGCCTCAATTGTTTTTGCGCTCGTGTGTGCCGCTATCTTCATGATGGCCACTCGTTTAACCTTTTGAAGATTGTTCAGGACTCTCTTAATCCCTTCTCCATGTTTTACAGGTGTATCTGCTGCTGTCAGATAACCTCTAGCCCTCCATATGTGGCCATAATCGTGCGCTACACCATAAGCGTAGGCAGAGTCAGTGTAAATATTCCCTTCTCGTTCTTTTAAGTATTCTAGGGCTTGTTCTAAAGCTTTTAATTCTGCTTCCTGTGCTGACATGTGGGCTGGTAAGGCCTGTGCTTCAATTACCTGCGTATCAGTCACTACAGCATACCCTGTGTGATATTTACCCTTGTCATCAGCAAACCTGCTGCCATCTATGCACAAAGTGTGCTCAGCATTTAAAATCGGTGTATCTGTAACATGTGGGAATCCCATTGTCTCCTGTTCCATGAGCTGAAAACAATCGTGCTGATCTACTTCTTTAAACAAAAGAGTGTCAGTGTCCTCATTTCTTTTCTCACTAGTACTACTAGTACTATCATTCCCCCTTGCCAAATCTGGTGACTGAAGAGGCAAAAAGGTGGCCAAATTTAAGGTTGTACAGCGCTGAAAAGTGACATTTGGAGGTAAGAGTAAAGTACACTGTAACCTTAATTGCCTAGCCATTGAAATGTGTTTGGGCTGTACCTGTGACAAGATTGCATGTATGTCATGTGTGGTATGCACTACGACTGGATTGTCTAGAACAATCTCTGATGACTTATCTATGATAATTGACACTGCAGCTACCGCCCGTACACAAGACAGTGAACCTCTAGATACTGGATCTAATGCTGCTGAAAAGTAAGCGACTGGTCTTTGTTTTACATGTGCCTGTGTCAGAACACCTGTGGCGTGTCCAGTGATCTCAGCAACGTACAGATTAAATTTCTTAGTATAATCTGGAATACCAATAGCCGGGGCAGAAATTAATAGCTTTTTCAAAGTGACAAACGACTCATATGCTACTTCTGTAAGCACATACGGTACAATTTTCAAACAATCGTATAATGGCTGCATCAAAGCGCTAGCATGTGGTATCCACTGTCTACAATATGACACGATACCTAAAAACATACGCAATTGTTTGAAATTCCGTGGGGGTAACATTCCCTTTATCACTTGAACCCTCTCCTCAGTGAGATGTCTCGTACCCTGTGATATACAATGTCCCAAAAAGATAACTTTTTCCTGACACACTTGTAACTTTTTCTTATTAACCTTGCAACCTTTTTCTGCCAAAAATCGCAACAAATTAAGGGTGGTGGCCAAACAAGTTTCCTTGTCAGGGCAGCATAACAATAAATCATCCACATATTGTAACAATACACAGGAATCTGGTGGTGCCCATTCTCCCAACACCGTTTGCAATGCTTGCAATACAAGGTAGGTGAATGCGCCATACCCTGAGGTAGGCGTGTCCAGGTTAGTTGCCGATTTTTGATTGAAAATGCAAACCAAAGTTGGCATTCTTCAGCAAGCGGGACGGAAAAGAAAGCATTCGCTAAATCTATAACCGTAAAGTACATACTGGTTGATGGTATTTGTGACAGTAATGTATGTGGATTGGGTACTAAAGGTGTCATCGGGGCTAGTATTTTGTTGACCGCTCTAAGGTCTTGGACCATTCTATACCTAACCGGACTACCGGCTACTGATTTCTTTTTAACCGGGTACAAGGGAGTGTTTGCCGGTGATTTTACCTCTTTTAGAACTCCACTTTTTAAGAAGGATTGGACCTGCATTTCTATGGCCGCCTCTTGAGGTGCACTAAGTGGATACTGCTTTTGTTGGGGAAGCACTGCTCCTGGAATCAGCTGTAGGGTAACCGGAGGTATGGGCAAAAGTCCAACATCAGCTGGATGTTTCTCCCATAGTTCTCCTGGAAGGGACGACAAAATCTGATCTAAGTCTGAAGGAGGTGGGCCGGACAATTCCGATTCCTCCTCTAGGTATTGTATCAGGTTACACATCTCCATGTGTTCTTGATTATCCCCTATAGCTAAGGTGACAGTGCCATCTGGGTGATAGGTAATGTTAGCTCCTATTTTCTGCAAAATGTCAGCTCCTAACAAATTAGTGGGGGCTCCTCTGGATACCAGAAAGCGTGAAAGGAACATGTGGTTTCCCAGTTATTAGTTAAGTGTCAGGTGATTTTTGGCCAGGGAGTAGTTCAGAGTCAGAAAGTAACGAGCGTGAAGCTCCTGTATCGACTAAACAAGAGATTTTCTTATTACCAACTGTTATATTTGTCTTAAGCATTGTTGTTTTGGATTTTTCTAAAACCGGGGCGAGTCATGCTCGTGGACCATCTCCCTGCTGCCTGATATGACTATTTTTGTTGTCCCTGGGCTGGTTCCTTCTCTGATTAACTGGAGAATCAACACCTTCCTCTCCTTCATCCCTTATTCTTTTCCTACAGTTGCGTCTGATGTGACCAATCTTGTTACAGTAGTGACAGGTAAGCGGTTTGGGAAAGGAACCTCTACCTTGCTCTTGGGGACCCCCAAGTGCGTTGATAGCATGAGATTTCCTCCCTTTGGTTTCTGCTAAGTTCGCCTCTATGCCTTGCGCTTTTTGTAACAACGTCCCTCTATCTCTAGTTGCCCTCCACTCTGGTGTGCAGGCTTTCAGTCTCTCACTTATCTGTGGAATTAATCCCTCCATAAATTGTCTATTGAAGGCTCGGATTGTGACTGGCAGGGCCAAGTCCAATCCCTCATCTGCCATCATACTTTCCATAGATAAGTAATATTCCGATACAGTCTGTCCTGGCATTTGCTTCATGGGTGATATGGACCCCCTCTCCTGTTGTTTTGCCTGACAAAAAGCTTCTAATCTAGCAATAAAAGGGGCCCTTGAGTCTATATGTCTGACATGTCCTGCCTCCAGGTTGCCCTCCCCATCAACTTGTCCTGCAGGTCTGTGTGGACCTATTTCTGTCATAAACTGGTTAAACAGGGTCAGAGTCATTTTGTGTCTGCATAGATCCTCCCCATCCTGCCAGGTCGCTTCATGTGTATTCATTAACT
Organism: Lithobates clamitans; assembly: GCA_037952925.1. NCBI lineage: Eukaryota > Metazoa > Chordata > Amphibia > Anura > Ranidae > Lithobates > Lithobates clamitans. The sequence continues at coordinate 1,611,937 of JBBGZY010001050.1, read as the reverse complement.
GTGTCACAAATCTACAGAAAGCAACTGGCTTTGCTACCGGGTCTGGGGCGCTCTGTATTAATGCCATAAGGGTGTCTGCCGACCATGGTGCCCAAGTCCTTATTTGCATTCTACGAGTGACAGTAGGCGGGGCATTTGGATGGGCTGCTTGTCCAAATTCTGGATTGTTTACCTGAACAATGTGTGTATCAGTGCGTACGGGAGCTACAGTTTCTGGATGAGGTTTTTGTGCCCCACAATGCACACATTCTACTGCCCATTCTGGGTTTTGTGCTCCACAATCCTGACAAACCCATCCTCTCCCCTCAAGTACCGGATATATCTTGTGTGGTTTGCGTTCTACGCCAGTGTATGGGGGTGGGATGGCTGAGCTGGGAGCCTCGACATTTTTTGTTCCACTATCTTTCATATCCCAACCATCACAATCTGGATTATACTTCCACCCCTCTTCTTTCGCTCTATTTGAGACCTTAATTAAGCATTGAACCTGACGCATCCATTGCTTCTCTAACACCTCTCCTTGTCTGTCCCTTTTTATTTCACTCCATACATCCGGGTCTAAGCCCGCTGCTCCTTTCACCTTAAATTTACGAAGGACATCCTTTGAGTCCTGTGCTTCGGTTTTCCCATAAATGTTCTTAATTATCTGTGGCACCGTATAGTGTGCCACAATTCCCTGACGGGGTTTTGTGTTCCTCTGGCCCATTCTAACAGTCCTGCCTAGGTAACGTGTGGGACAACTAGTGTACAATATAATGCGGCTACAACATATACAAGAATGAATAATTACTTTATATGCTAGCCCAATAACAAACCAGCTAAGTTCCTCGTTGCCTTCCTCCTAGGGTGCTAGAATACTAAAAACCTCTTCCGGAATGAGATTTCTGAAACCGAATTACCTTATATGCTAGCCCAATAATAAATAATTACTTTATATGCTAGCCCAATAACAAACCAGAATGCGGCTACAACATATACAAGCATTCCTTTAAGTGGCCAGGTATCCGACTAGATCTCCGGACTTTTGGAGATCTTATTCCCTCCCCGTATCTGGGAATCCCTCTCATACACTCTTATCCCTGCTTTATGGAGCAGACAGGGCTTATACTCTCAACCCGTCTATGGTTTATGAGTTAGATGTGAGGTTAAGCATAAGCGTCAGACCCCCAAGCTCACAAGCCCTCAAGTTCCCAATCATGTGAGGTAAGGCGCATTCCGTTGCTTAGTTCGGCAATCCCCTTCTAACTCATACCATCCTTGACAAGGCTCATTCACTTTCTCAACAAGACAGACAAGACAGACACAGACAACAAAACAAACAAATAATTCCAGCAATATAAACTAAAATATGCAGTAATTCTAGACTCACCACTACAGAGGCTGGTGTTTTAAAACCAGGAGAACCGTAACTGACAGAACGGATAGGCACAAATCAGGGGAGCACAGAATATAAGAAAAATAAAGCTTTTTCTTACCTGGCCAGGTTTTTGATCTGTAGTTCCCGGAATGCCTGTCCATTCGTTCCGTCAGCGTAGCTCAGCCATCTCTTGTAGCAATTTGGTGGGTCCCTGTTCTTCGGGCGCCAAAATGTTAGGTCCAACTCTTAAATAAGTTGCTTAAGTTTATATTGCTTTGCCAAATTATTGCTTCTATAAGAAAGATGACACGGAGTCAGGTATGTCTGTATCACAGTTCTCAGCATAAAGGACTGCTGCCTTTTTACTCTTTCAAAGGCCTTTTATAGGCAATTATACAAGCAGTAATCTTATCGGAATTACCAAATGAGGTTAAGGTACAAAGAGTTTCTCATCAGCGAACATGTAATGATTATTCAGCAGTTCCAAATTCCATCTAGATACAGATTGATACGTACACAGAAGAGAAAAGCACAAACAATTTAAATAGAAGAATTGATACGTACATAGGTAAGAAAGGAGCACAAACAATTTAAATAGAACAATTGATACGTACACAGGTAAGAAAGGAGCACAAACAATTTAAATAGAACAGTTGATACGTACACAATTACAGTGGAACTCTAAGTCATTATTTCAACCCTATCATAAGTAAGTATACAACATACATAGAAATGTATTGTGGGGAACATTTGAAAACCAAAGTACGGTGCTAGGAACATGCACTGAGTATGCCTAGAGGGGTTTAGTGGTAGGCATGCAAGGGCTCCCGGAGCCCCGGGCTCCACAGGGCAGGGAATAAGTATAAACAAAATAACCTGTCATGGGGGAAAAGAGTTATTAACCAAAAAGTAAAACATATGAACAGGACCTAGGATAATAATGCAAGTATATGAAGTGCTCTTGCCAGGAGAGCTATTAACCATTGTTATCAAGTGCATGTTTTCCTGTGAATCAAAAGTTAGAGTCTAACGTGCAAAACGATAGGTAAGGAAGGAGGTGTATGCATGGAAATGAATATCAGGAAAAGTTAAACCGGGTTAAGTTGACTCTTGAATGTCGTTGATCAGTCATTCCAGTCCTGAACTGTGAAACAAGGCTTCTTCTGTAGATAAGACCCAAAGTGGGTGTATGGTAAAATACCTTACACATGAATATAACTGCCAACAGTAGCAACCTATTGGAAGGTGATCAATAAAGAGAGCAACAGATGGGACCTGAAATGATCGTACTCAGGGATTCTGAGTAAACGCAGGAGGTGATCCTGCTCACAAAAGAGAGCAGGAATAAACGACCAGCCGGCCTAAGAGACATCAATCATCAGGATATTTGTGCGATGAGGATCCAGGACGTCGTTTGCGACTCTTTTTTTGCCATTGAGGCAAATATGGCAGACCTGGAGTAGTAGGCGTGAAGGGCCAATCCGGGATGGAGACATGAGGCAAGTCCAGTATGCCGAGGAATGTTGGAAGGTCACCGAGGGTGCGGAAAATGGCAGTCTTACCCTCGTGGTGGACCCGCAGCTGGAAAGGAAAGCACCATTGATATTTCATCTGGCGAGATTGTAGCAATTGCGTAAGGGGCTTCAGAGCTTTCTGCATGATTAAAGTTTGGTGTGAAAGGTCAGGTAGGAGCATCACAGGGGTAGTATTAAAGAGAATAGAGTCCTGAGTGCTAGCAGCATGCATGATGGATTCTTTTACGTTATAGAAGTGCACTCTGCAAAGTGTATCACGCACAAATGAGGGGTCAGGTTTCCTGGGGCCAGAGGTCCTGTGAACCCAGTCAAGTTTGAGGGGATTATCTTTGGGCAGTTGCAATAACTGGTTGAAGATGGCTGTCACCACCACCTTTAAATCTTTGGGTTCCACGGATTCAGGGATTCCGCGTACGCGGATATTGTTGTGTCTGTTTCTATTTTCAATATCATCTTGCTGGTATGCAAGTTGTTGTAGCATGACCGTGTCGGTGTTAAGTATTTCCCCATGCGCCTGCACCGTGGAGTTAAGACCGTCAGCGGTGGCTTCTATGTCCTCAAAACGGGCCCCAATATCCCTTTTAAGTTCAGTGATTTCCTGCTTATAGGTTTTCTCAATGTTCAAAATCAGCCTTTGTGGGAAGAGAGCACATGTAGCTATGCAGGGACTTTATTTGTGATTCTAAGTCCCATCCATCCTCTGATACCAGGGATGTGTTAGATTGGCTCCTGGAGCATCTAGAGGGGCGATCCTTTGTCCCTGGAGTGGGGTGGCATGTCTGAGAGCCAGTTAGTGAATCCAGGGAAGGTTCAGAGCGGGCGGGGGATGGAGGTGCCGGCGCCATCTTGGAATCCGGTTGGTGCTGGGCCATGGCCGGAGAATGGGTAAAAAAACACCCCAAATCTCTCCCAGGACGGGATTTCCTGTCCCCCTCTGCTCCTTATACTTATCCTTCCCCATTTGATCCTTTTAGGCAGAGATCGGCAGCGTAGAAAAGCCCTGTAGAGCTGAGGGATCTGGAAGCTGAGACACTACACGTCTGCCTGCTCCATGCATCCAGCCATGCCCCCCACGACTTTGCTTTTAAAAATATGCTTGGCTGATGATCTTGAGTTCCGCAATAATAAAAATAATATATACACACACACAAGGGACATAGATGTGCCATAAAACAACATGTGGTGTATAGCTGTTTCAGGGGCGCATCCCCCTTCGGTAGTCTAGCTCTGAAGAAGGGAGTGTGCCCCTGAAACGCATCGGTTGTACACCCTGTGTTATTTTATGGCACATCTGTGTCCCTCCTGTTCAGCACTGTGTTTTTTTCATGGTATTTGTCCAATTGACATCTCGTGAGTATCCATTTTTTATTGATTTTACTTTCAGATTAAATATTTTTGATAATGCACTAGGTGTGTGCCTTCTATTTTTGTCTGTTTTTTTAGCACTACCGGACCACCTCATCTGAAGAAGGCAGCATCCACCTAAGTTTGTAGGATTACCACTGTCCTTGTGTTTCCACACTGAGGAAGACCTCTTAGCACTGGAAGTAACTGTTTGCTTTTATATACACACACACATATAGAGATAGGAGGAGGGGGAGAGAAAGAGAGATTTATGTTGGTTTGTAAACAGAGTTTTGTGTTGTTATTTGTTGTTATGTTTTGGATAAACACATTCTGTAAATTATAAAAAATAAAATGGGTATTTTTTTTTCTTATCGTTTTTACAGTATCTCCTCCACCGATCAAACAGCAGTGGTCCACTTTTACTAAGTAAAGGATTATGGAGGGCCTTTGTGTCCAAATGTAGAGTCAGTTCCAACACCCCTCAAGGATTCTATAATTGTAGTACTGCTGAAGTGATATCAAGAGGAGGAACTTGGAGTTCCACCAATATGTTCAGCAGAGTCACCTACCCTGTAAGTAGCAGGTGAATGGTGAAAATATGTTTTTTATATTTTGTTTCATCTGCTTCAGTCCTCTAATTTGTATCTATTTATATTGCTTTCTAACTTCAAACATAACTAGCAATGTACTTGTTAAATATTTTTTCCAGCTAAATATGGTCATAGATAGCCCTGTGTCGAGCCGGTCAGGGAGCAGTGGAGGATAGCACTCTTGGAGTCCTCCTCTTCCTCTAAAGAAAAGTAGCTGCAGGGAGGCTCCAGTTTCACATGCTCCTCAAAGGAGGAGAAGAAAGGAGAGGAAATGGTTTCCCCCAAGCCACAAACTTTGCTCCTCTTCAGATAAGAAAGTGATCTGCGCACTAACATTGCATGTGTTGGTACAGCGATCCCTCATTTTTTTTTGTTCAGCCTGCTGGAAAGATGAAATAAAAAACTTCTAGTATGTTACCAGCTTGAGCGACAGCACAACTGACAAGTGGCAAAAAAGGAGAAGGACATTAAAGATAAGCCATATTTGGATATTGTCATCTAACATGTGTGGCTTTCTTGAACATGTATTTGGAGCTCTCACTTTGATCTTTTTTTTTGTGATCCAGTGACATACGCATAGCAGTGAAAATAACTGTTGTTATTACCTTGCACTATTCCGGAACAATTTCAATAGGGTTGTATATTGATTTAAAGTTTAGCAATGCTTTTCCTTGTGACAGGATTGATAAATGTTCCCCTTTAGAGCACTAATGTTATCTCATCTTCTACCAATCTGATCAGGAAAGAGGTTATCAGTGTATTCATTATAAATATTTGTGAGCCATTAGCAGTATGGGAAGGTATCAGGTTCTACCTTGAAGAACGGTGATATTGGGCTTTTTTAAGCACTGATGAGAGGACATTGTTCTATTTTGATTTACGGATACTATCCTGGACTTTAAACTACAACTAAAAGCAAGTATTTAAGACATTTTGAATAGAGTAGGAGTGAGTTAGAAAGCATAACATTTTCTTGTGGTTTTGTGCATATCCATGTGCATCTACATAGGTTGTGTTTTTCACTTGTGGGCTTTTTATTTACCACCTAGAACTTGTTATTGTCCTGTATACTTTTATACTTTATCCATTTACCTTGTACCTGCAGTACTACTGTGAACTCTGTCTTTTTTTTGCTTGACACTTTTTTATAAAATGTTTTCCATTAAAATGTTGTGAATGTTTTAGATTCAATGATTTTTTGAGGTTTTTACAAATACAGAAGGATAAAATAAATTGTGACATAACCTGATATGCATTAGAACATGAAGCAGAGTATAATTTTGAGTGGTTACATTGACATAACATAACATAAGTCACGATTAAACTTGAATGGAAATATATTAGCCCACTGTATACATCTATTCTCTCCTACTTCCCTAAGAATTACTGTGATCTACCGGCCCCCTGGACCATTATCGACTTTCCTTGATGAGTTTTCTGCCTGGCTACCCTACTTTCTCTCTTCGGATATTCCCACAATCCTTCTCAGTGATTTCAACATCCCTGCTAATACAAACACTCCTGCTACTTCTAAACTTCTTAGTCTAACCTCTTCATTTGACCTGAAGCAATGGGTACAGACTTCTACTCACTCTGATGGCAACACCCTTGACCTTGTATTCTCCTACCTATGCACTCCATGCAACTTCTCAAACAATCCTTTTCCTCTCTCCGACCATCACCCGTAGAAACTTTCGCAACTTCAACTCCTCTCTCCTCTATTCTGCTACTGACCACCTCTATGACAAAATCTCTCCCCTGTCCTGCCCCAACCAAGCCACATCCATCTACAATAAATCTCTGTCCTCCACCCTGGACAAGCTCGCTCCCCTCACTACACGCAGAATCAGGCCTCGACCCCTACAACCCTGGCAAACAGATGACACTAAAATTCTCAAAAAACATAGTCGCGCTCTTGAGCATCTGTGGCACAAGACTTATGCCCCGTACACACGGTCGGACTTTGTTCGGACATTCCGACAACAAAATCCTAGGATTTTTTCCGACGGATGTTGGCTCAAACTTGTTTTGCGTACACACGGTCACACAAAGTTGTCAGAATTTCGGATTGCCAACAACGCGGGGGCCGTCAAGCACGTACGACGAGACTAGAAAAGGCCAGTTCAGAACCAAGCGCGGCACCCTTTGGGCTCCTTTTGCTAATCTCGTGTTAGTAAAAGTTTGGTGAGAGACGATTCGCGCTTTTTCAGACTCGTGGCTTTCAGATCGTTTTCTGCGGTTCAGTTTGTGCTTGTGGCTCTTCAGTGTGTGCAAGCAAGTTCCGCATGACTTTAAGTAGTCATTGTGTTCTTGTTCGTTTCTTACTGTTTTTCAGGTCACTCTTCACAGGCCTTGCTGTTCTTCAGTGCGTTCTGTTAATTCGTTCTGAGCAGCCGACCATTTTCTAGCCATGTTGCGTATACGTACTCCTCGTAGAGTTCGTGCTGTGCGGGGGCTTAGTGTTGGGCTCCTGACCTTGACACAAGTCCAGTCCATGAACAGGGTGGGGAGGAGTTCATGGACCAAGAATTGGTTGCTTCAGCGTGACCAGTTCTCTCATATGCCTTTGCTCAGTGAGATCGGTGAGAATAATCCTGATGATTTCAGGAACTTTCTCAGGAAGATGGACCCTGTGTTTCACCGTCTGCTGGCTTCACTGACCCCTTATATTAGCAGGCAGGATACCTGCATGAGGCAAGCCATCACTCCGGAGCAGAGGCTCGTCGCTACCCTGTGGTACTTGGCGACAGGGAGAAGTCTGCAGGACTTGAAGTTCTCGACAGGCATCTCCCCCCAGGCTCTGGGTATCATAATCCCAGAGACCTGTTCTGCCATCATACAGGTCCTGCAGAAGGAGTATATGAAGGTAAGATTTTTATCCTTTAATCTCACATTTTATTGTATTTAATGATTGATAATATATTGTATTTCTTTCCTCATTCCCTAATTACTATGATTGGAATATGCTGTGAATGTCCCCTTTGTCCTCATGCATGCTGGATTTTTCTGTAATTCATTTTTTAGTCCTTCATACATATTGGCCTTCAATAACCTCCCCAGCATGTTCTCCTGCCCCTTTATTCACCTCATGTAGTCAATTAACAATGTAGTTTATCAGCTCCATAGTAGTGCTTTACCCCAAACACCCCCTAAAATGTCTAGAAATGTGATTTGTGCTTTAAATTCAGGCAGAGTGCCAGAGACTTTTTTTTGTGGTGTCCCCAAATCATTGTTATTAACCCTCCCTCCCCCCAACTGCTAAGTCAGCAGATCCCAATTCTCTATCTATCCTCAATCATCTATCTGCTGACTTTGCCAAACCCATACACACTATACCCATCTCTTTTGTTCTCAGATTTATGGATGAATTACCTAAAGCATGTAGTGCAAGGGCCTGCCTGTATACTTTCAAATGGTACTGTTTAAAGTGTTTATATCCTATTATTATCTTGCCAGGTAATAGCAGAATGTCCAAATGTCCTCAAATGTGTACAGTGTGTATTTATATCTTTGTATTATGACACTTCTTACCTGTCCAGTGGGCTGCCAATAGTGTAACTAAGGAGGGGCTGTTCCAAGTAATACCCTGTATTTAGGCATTCATCTCTCAATGAAGTGGAGAGGGTTACCTGTCCAAGATTTCCCCACCCCCCATAATGTTAGAAATGGCCCATGAGAGGGGGGAGGGGGGATATGATAGGTGTACCTTATACTTTGGTGTTGTTAAATTCCCCTTAATAAATGCTATCTGGAGGTTGGCCAAGAATGTTTGTGTCTAATCTGCTTGCCATGTTTATGTATATTAATATTAAAAATATTAATTTATTTTTGTTTTCCTCAACAGTTTCCTTCCACACCACAGGAATGGCAGACCGTGGCCTCCCACTTTGCCCAGCGGTGGGACTTTCCTAACTGCGGAGGGGCAATTGATGGGTAACACGTCCACATCGTCCCACCACCCAACTCGGGGTTGTACTATTTCAACTATAAGGGGTTCAATAGTATTGTGATGTTGGCGGTGGTGTCGGCTAATTACGACTTCTTGTATGTGGACGTGGGGAAGAATGGCCAGATGTCCGATGGTGGAGTCATTGCCCAAACGGAGTTCTACAGGCATCTCCAGAATGGCAGCTTGGACTTGCCACCTCCAGAGGACAATGTGGAAGGACTCCCATTCGTCTTCGTTGCTGATGAAGCGTTGGCGCTGGGGGACCATCTTATGCGGCCATTCCCTATGAGGACCCTCACCCCGGAACAGAGGGTTTTTAATTACCGGCTGGCCAGAGCCAGAAGAGTGGTGGAGAACACATTTGGAATCCTGGCCAGCCGGTTCCGCCTATTTCTGACACCCATCCATATGGCGGAGTATAAACTTAATCATATAATCCTGGCGTGCTCTTTTCTCCATAACTTTTTACGCAAACATTCGGCCAACTATGCTGGCTCAGTTGGGCCTGAGGCCGGAATAATACATGAAACAACACTGACGGCACTTGAAAGTGGCCGTCCTGGCTTGCCCTCCCTGAGTAGCCGTGATGTCCGGTTACGATGCCTGGAGTTCTTTGTGGGTAGGGGAGCCATCAATATGCCAGCAAATTTGTGAAGCCTTTATCAAATAAAAAAGCAAAAAAAAGAAAATCTTTGTGGACATTTACTGCTTGTGTTTGTTTTAGCTGACCCTGACAGAAATGTGTTGAGTCCAGAAAATGTCGTGATTGTGTAACCTTATACAAAGCACTGTAACTGCACTTGTAGTGCAAAGAGGATTTGCCCTTAGGAAATAACCCCCATTTTCACAGAAAACACCAATTACATCACCACCAAAGTGTTTTAGCATTGACACAATAATCCACACATTCTTGCTTAACAATCTCTTTAATACCTGCACAATCACATGTGCATTTAGAAAAGGTTTTTCAAACAAACTAACATGTTTGTTGTATAACAATTTTTGGGGTAGCATTATAAAAAATAGAAATGTCCATTTAAGATAAAACAGGCATGTGTAAAACCAACAAGAAAGACACAAATCTTGAACTTACAAAGTTCACATTTGGTAGAGCTTGAAGGCAATATCAGACATGAGTATTTAGGAACTGTGTTTGATATTGCGTTCAGATGGGGTGAAGTCACCCCAGGAAAAGCCAAATTTGGAAGATGCACACAAATTTCCCAATGTCAACATGTGCTAGCTGCCATCACGGGGGATCAAGGGACGTGTTTTGGGGGAGAAACCCCTTCCTCTCAGCTACTTTATTATTGAGGAAGGGGTTGCACCCCCAAAATGCGTCCATTGATCTCCCGTGATGGCAGATAGCACATGTTGGCACACTGTGTGCATCCTCCAAATTAGGCTTTTCTACAAATCTTTAAAACATTTTGAACATTGTAGCACACAAAAAAATAAAGGGATTGGGAGGGGTTTTAAACTCGCCCCAAACATCAATGATGTTTTTATTTTTTAGAATAACATCATTGATGTTTTTCTTGAGGTTTTTCAATTGTAAATTACACCCCATGATCTCCCCAATCAGGCTCTGGGCACTTTCTGATGTGAAAGGATCTGGATCCACAACATCATGATCACCTAAAAAGAGGGAAACCCCAAAAAAAAAGTATCAAAAATATGCCGGCATCCATCTCTTACCTGAGCCTGTGGTCGCAGACACTGACCTGTTGTGGTGACTAGTTCCACCACGTCTTCTTCCTCCTCCTGCACTTCTTGGGTTGGGGGTATTTCCCCTTCTTCCAGAGGTGGGGGGTCTCTGGTCACCTCGGATGAGAGGTGTCCTCCGAGTCTTTTCTCCCCTATGTAAAACAAAAATGCTATACTTAGCACACAGTGATTTGATGGCAGAACTACAAATAGGAAACATTGCTTGGAAGTGGGGTACAATTGTCTATTTTGGCAGAGTTCCAAAATGTAGCATTTTCAGTGTTCTTTTTCAAGCTTCAATACTTTACCTGTTTGGTACAAGCTTCACAGATGTAGCCCCCCCCTATAGTATACACTGGAGCACCTGTGTGGCCCCCTAATAAAAATGGTGTTCTTGTGTCCCACACTAGTGCTCCAGTGTCCAGATGTGAAAACAGCTGCTGAGTGTCCTCTCCTTACACAGAATCTAGTTTGCATTTCATTCTAGTAACAAAGCCATCTACACAACCAAAATAGTTTCTGACAAGTAGGGCATAAAAATTGTGGCCAAATGCATATGGCCTAAACAATGGTGTTTTATAGGCCGAAAGAAAAATGTTTGATACGAACGAATAATGTACCCATGAACATGAAATTTGCCATTTAAAAATGTACACTTGTAAGAAAAGCACATGGAGCAGCACGAATGTAAGAAACATAAAGAATAGGAACACAGGACAACTACTTACTTTTTTGCAGCACTCTCCGGATCTTTCTGTACTGCTCATGTTCTCGTAATTTCAGGTCCAACCACCGTTTCCTGAGCTGATCTTTCAATCGTCATACCCCGAATTTCCGGTGCAGACTCTTGACCACTTTCGCAATTATCTTGGCCTTTCTGACATTGGGGTTGGGGTAAGGTCCATACTTTCCATCATAGTCGGCCTTCTTCAGGATGTCCACCATCTCCAACATCTCCCCAAAGGACATATTTGATGCCCTAAATCGTCTCCTTCTGGATCGTGACGTTTCAGGCTCCGGGCTTTTCTCCCCCTCCTCCTCGTTGCTATAATTAGCACGCACCTGCTATGTATCCACCATGTGCTCTTCCCCCACTGCGCAGAATGAAAAGGGGCGGGGAATAGACTAGAAAGAATGTCAGGGGCGGGCGGAGTTATACGCAGTGTGTATAAAGCGTAACACGCGTGCGTATTACGTACGATCTGTGAGCGGGGGAAGGAGCATCAAAAGCGCGGATCGTGATAACGAAGGTAAGATCTAAACTTGGGCCTATACTGCTTCAAAATTGAAGCCTATATTGTAACAAGATTAGGAGAGTTTGGCCTGACCTTAGGGTTTGTCTTGTGTTGTGTCTTGCAGAGAAAATGGATGACTTCAATGACCACAATTTCCTCCCCCTGTTCACAGACAAATACAGGGAGCTGCCCTGTCTGTGGCAGGTGAGACATCCTTATTATAATCATAAACAAAAGAGGCAGGCAGCGCTGGAGAAACTGCTGGAGTTGGTGAAGCTGGTGGTCCCCACAGCAACCATCCCCTATTTAAAAACCAAAATTGATGGCTTGAGGAGCACTTATCTTAGGGAGCGCAAGAAGGTCACGGATTCCCAGAGGTCCGGAGCTGCAGCAGATGACGTTTATGTCCCCAGGCTGTGGTACTATGAGAGACTGCGATTTCTGTCAGACCATACTGAAGTCAGGGAATCCCTCTCAACCCTTCCTTCCACTCTTCCTTCCACCCCAGCTGAGGCTTCCGATGTCCAACCTGGGCCTTCCAGCCAGGAAGACGTGGAGGAGCCCAGCTGGAGTCAGGTATAGCATTCTTCTACAGATTTCTGGACAATAAAGAAATGATCTTTACTAGATGTTATTATTGATCACTAATTGCTGATTGAAAAAAGTGTTTTACATATCAATAGACAGTAGTGAGCACCCAAAATTGGGACAGTAATGAAAAATGCTGAGCTCAGAATGATAGTCTGTTATATTTGTTAACATTCAATTTGCAACAGTCATGAGGTGAAAATTGTGTGTGATTGATGAATAAAAAACTTAAACTATGTCCCTTTTTCATACACAGGAAGACCTCAGTCAGGAAGAGGTTGTGGAATGTGGCAGCCAGGAGGAGGTTGGGATTAGTGGCAGCCAGGAGGAGACGGGGCTAAGTGTCAGCCAAGAGAAGCCTGGGACCAGTCGAAGCCTGACTGAATTGCAGGTTCCTCCCCTCCACCTTCCATATAAAAGAGCGAGGAAGGCGACTCCCATGCAGGATTCAGCGCTCAGGCTCATTCAGGAGGCTTCTGCGTCCCTCCGAGCCTTATCCACTCCTGAAGAGGCCTTTACCTGCATTGCTGCCACCAAACTGCAGGGCATGCAGGAGGGTCAACGCCTCCTGTGTGAGCAACTTATTTATAAAGTCCTAACTAAGGGGGTGAGTGGGAAACTAACACCCAAGACCGACGTGATTGAGTTAGACCATCCTCCTCCTCCTCCTGCTGCCACAACTCCACCACCAGAGCCACCGCGTGGAAGAAAGCATGGAAGGAAGACCAGAGAGTGATGACCCTGGGTTCAGTCTGGTCTGACAAAAGCTGCAGTCTCTCATATGACCACAGCCTGGGGACACAGATGTCATCTGCTGCTTTCCGGATCTCTGGGACTTCTGGACCAGACTGCACTCCCTTAGATAAGGACTCCTCAGGCCACCAATTTTGCTTGAAAATAATTGATGTCTGCCCTGGGGGTCCAAGGCTTCGCCAATTTTTGCAGTTTCTCCAGCGTTGCCTCCCTCTTTGTTTAGTAGTGAGCCCTTAATAAAAGTTTTATTTTGGAAAATTATACTCTCCTGTGTGTTTTCATCCAAAAAGGACAGTTTGTTGGTGACGATTCAGGTACATTTCTAACATAAAATGTGAAATTAACAAGGGACAACAACACCAAACAATCTCTTACAGATTAAATAGAACAACATATCAATGGTGTTGTGGTAACTTGACACAAAAAACACACACAAAAATGTTCTGGAGTACAAATAAAAATCCCAAAAACAAAAAATAAGCCTTGAAAAAAATACAAACCAAAAAAAAATAATCAGCCTTAAAAACAAACAAAAAAAAAAAAACACCAAAATAATGATGTCAGATGTGACAAATCAAAATATATTGAGGGAATCCCGATAAATAGTAAAGAAGTAAGTTTGTGAGAAGTCTGTGTGAATATGAGCAGCAAAAATACTTAATTCTTGTCACATTTCAAAGAAGAAGAGAGTGCGCTGTATTAAACCATGTTTAACATTGCAGCGTGACGAAAGTGCTGTATCCATTGCGAATGCTAGTTTTACCAGACCGAGCTGTTCCGTGTCGGAATTTCTTCTGAGCATGCATGGCACTTTGTGCGTCGGAACAGGCCACACACGGTCAGAATTGACGCGATCGGATTTTGTTGTTGGAAAATTTTATAGCCTGCTCTCAAACTTTGTGTGTCGGAAAATCCGATGGAAAATGTCCGATGGAGCCCACACACGGTCGGAATTTCTGACAACACGCTCCGATCTGACATTTTCCATCGGAAAATCCGACCGTGTGTACGGGGCATAAGTCTCTCAAAGACTTCAACCAATACTAAACTGCCCTAAAAAAATACTATTCTTTCCTCCACACTGCCAAGCAAACCTATTTTACAACTCTTATTAACACCTTCTCATCCTATCCCCGTAAACTCTTCTCTACCTTCAACTCTCTACTTTGTCCTCCACCGCCTCCACCCACTGACTTACTCAATGCCCAGGAAATTGCTAATCACTTCAAAAACAAGACTGATACAATCCGTGATGAAATCTCCATTCTACAGGTATCTCCCTCAGCTAAGACCCCATGTCAACAGGTACAGCTGACACTCCCTCTATTCAAATCTGCTACTACAGACAAAGTTGCTAAACTCCTTTCTATCGCCCACCTAACCACCTGTCCCCTGGACCCTATTCCCTCTCAAATGCTACGGTCACACTCTGACCCCATCCTACACTCTCTAACCCACATCTTCAATCTCTCCCTCACCTCTGGCATCTTCCGAGATGCTCTAAAACATGCACTGGTCACCCCCATACTCAAAAAGCCGTCCTTGGACCCTACCAATCTTAACAACCTACGCCCTATCTCCTTGCTCCCCTTTTCCTATAAACTCCTTGAATGCCTGGTTTACAACCAACTGAGTGACCACCTCATTAAAAACAACCTTCTTGATCCTCTTCAATCTGGATTTCACCCCTCAACTGCTCTTTTAAAACTCACAAATGACTTACTAACTGCAAAAACCAACGGACACTATTCTGTACTCCTACTTCTGGATCTTTCAGCTGCCTTTGACACGGTTGACCACCCCCTCCTCCTCAAAAAACTTTACTCCCTCGGTCTCCGTGACTGTGCTCTTCAGTGGCTCTCATCCTACCTATCCCAACGCACCTTCAGTGTCACTTACAATTCTACTTCCACCACTCCTCTTCCCTTCTCTGTCAGGGTCCCCCAAGGTTCTGTTCTGGGACCTCTTTTATTTGCAATCTACACCTCTTCCCTGGGTCAGTTGATGGCCTCTCACGGCTTTCAATATCATTTCTATGCTGATGACACACAAATCTATCTCTCCACCCCTCAACTCACTCCATCAGTCTCCTCACGCATCACTAACTTACTAACTAACTAACCGACATATCTGTATGGATGTCACACCACTTCCTCAAACTCAACTTGTCCAAAACCAAGCTTATAATATTTCCTCCCCCACGTGCCTCTTCCCCTGACTTCTCTGTCAAGAGCAATGGCAAAACCATCCACTTGTCCCCACATGTCAGGGTACTAGGTGTTATCCTGGATTCTGAACTCTCCTTTCAGCCCCACATCCAATCACTTTTCAAAGCTTGCCGCCTCAACCTCCGCAACATCTCTAAACTACGTCTCTTTCTAACCAGTGAAACCACAAAGCTCCTGATTCACTCCCTGGTTATCTCTCGCCTTGAATACTGCAACTCACTCCTCATTGGCTTACCTTTAAATAGACTATCCCCCCTTCAGTCCATCATGAATGCGGCTGCCAGACTCATCCACCTTACAAACCGCTCAGTGTCTGCTACCCCTCTCTTCCAATCCCTCTATTGGCTAACACTCGCCCAACTAATTAAATTCAAAATACTAACAATAAGTTACAGAGCCATCCACAACTCTGCCCCCAGCTACATCACTAACCTAGTCTCAAAATACCAACCTAATCGCCATCTCCATTCCTCCCAAGACCTCCTGCTCTCTAGCTCCCTCATCACCTCCTCCCATATCCACCTCCAGGACTTCTCCCGAGCCTCGCCCATCCTCTGGAATTCCCTACCCCAATCTGTCAGACTGTCTCCAAATTTATCCACTTTTAGGCGATCCCTGAAAACTTTCCTCTTCAGAGAAGCCTATCCTGCCTCCATCTAACAACTGCACTATTTTCTCCATTAGCTCATCCCCCACAGCTATTACCGTTTTGTACAACTTGACCCTCCCTCCTAGATTGTAAGCTCTAACGAGCAGGGCCCTCTGATTCCTCCTGTATTGAATTGTATTGTACTTGTACTGTCTGCCCTAATGTTGTAAAGTGCTGCGTAAACTGTCGGCGCTATATAAATCCTGTATAATAATAATAATAATAATAATAATATTAGCAATAATCGAACGATAAGGATATTGTCCCCCCATCTAGACACCCCATCTGGGAGCAAACTGTGTCGTAGGATGGGGGACAATATAACCACTTTATTGTCGTTTCAATCTTTTTTTTTTTTTTTTTTTTCTTTATTGTTTTATTAAGTGAACAAATAGCAATTCAGGTTGCGTAATATATATCATTATGCTAGGAAAGGTAGCAAGGAGAAGAAGAGAGATGAGAGGGGGGAGTGAGAAGGAAAGGGATAGGAGAAAGACGAGATGGACAGGAAGGAGGAGGGTTGGTACGGTATATAGTAGTTCTTGTGTAATGTATTAGCCATAAGGTAAATGTGTGTGTCCACAGTTGAGTGTGGCACACTAAGGCCCAGATAGTATACAGCAGATCATTTAATTAATCCGTAGTGTACGATGGTAAAGAAACCAGAAGGTAGGGTAGTGCTCAGATGGGGAAATGCATGGATTCATGTTGCAAAGTTGTATAGTGCAAAGGGAGTGAGATAGCCCGAGAAATTTCTCTTGCGTTAAATGGGCCTTAGCAAGTTGGCCATGCTCTTTCAAAGAGAGTGTCAAGTAGAGTGTCCTTAATAGATGGTGCTCTCGCTGATTTCCAATTGCAAGCAATAGAGAGTGTCGCAGCTATGAAGAAATGAGTGAACAGGATGTGAAATGTATAGGCCCAAGAATCCATGCCTAAGCTCAGCAGAGCTAGTTTGGGATAATTTTAAAAGTTTATATTTATTACTGTCAATATTACCCGGAAGACTTGAGTCCAAAAGGGTTGGATTATAGGGCATTGCCACCAGATATGAAAGGATGATCCAGCAGAACCAAATTGTCACCAGCATAGAAGGGAGTCAGTATAGATCACAGCTAGTTTTTGTGGGGTGTGGTACCAATGGTGCACAAGCTTTTGGAGAGATTCCCATTGGGTAATATAACGGGAGTATTTTAGAGGGAGAGTCTGAGCTCTTTGCCATTGTTTTAATGTGGTGGAAAAGGAAAGGCAGTGTTCGCAGGATAACATTGGTTTGGCTTTCTCTAGAGTTTGTGGGGTGGACAATAGTAGGTAACAGAAGGATAGTCCTTTATGTAGATGTGGAGGAGATCTATAGATATGGAGGATGGAGTCCATTAAGTCAGTTTCGTCAATATGATAATTCTCAGGGCATGGCGTATTTGCAGGTATTAGTAGAATGATGTACGAGAGATGGGGAAGGATGAGCATAGTTCCTGAAATGAGTGAAGATGATTTTGGCTGTAGAGATGTCCGATTATGCAGATTCTCACAGCTTCCCATGCGCGGGTGGATATGTGAGGTATAAGGGTTTCTAAAGTGTTCAAAGCATTTTGCAACGTTGTGATGGATAGTCGATGAGAGTGATCCATTGTTGAACTTTGCGACCTTAAATGCGGCTGTAATTATGTCCAGATAGCTTTTATAAGGTTGGGGATGAAGGATGGCTGCTCCC
Source organism: Lithobates clamitans (assembly GCA_037952925.1). Lineage (NCBI taxonomy): Eukaryota > Metazoa > Chordata > Amphibia > Anura > Ranidae > Lithobates > Lithobates clamitans. The sequence goes on along the minus strand of JBBGZY010001050.1, from coordinate 1,594,288 downwards.
AAGTGTGTTTTTGGGTCCCTTACTAGAGCCATGCTTTCAATTTGGATCCAAGCTAAGGAGTTGTTAGGTTGCCACAATGATCTCAGTTGGTTTAGGATAGTGGCTTTGTAATATAACGTAATGTTGGGGGCCCCTAGACCTGTGAGTTTTGTAGTTCTGAGGAGAGTGGCTGACTTGATCCTAGGGCATTTGCCCCACCAGATGAAAGTGTTTAAGATGGTTTGTAGTTTCTTCAGTTGAGCTGTAACAAATATTACCGGTAGGGCCCAGAATACATATAAAATATGAGGTAATAAGAACATCTTTACCAATGCAATTCTTCCTGCCCATGATGGGGATGCAGTTTTAAGGGATGAGCTAGTTTGAGTAAGTTTGGTTATCAGGGTAGATAAGTTATTGTGGAACAATTTTGAGCTAGAGGAGGATAGTTGAATTCCCAGATATTGTAGGGCTGATAAGGGAGCCCACGAGAATGGCTAAATGGATACAACAGCATTTTTAGTGGGTGAGGTTAGATAGATGGGGGGCATGTGGCATTTATCATGGTTCAATTTATATAATGAGAGAGTACCAAAATGGTCAAATAATTGGCAGATGGGGGGTAATGAGTGTAGGGAGTCCATTAGGAAGAGTATTATGTCGTCTTCATAAAGGCATATTTAATGGTGTGTGTCTCCAACTTTTATTCCAAATATTGAAGGGTTGGTGCGAATATGTTCAGCCAGTTAGGGCCGTCTTTGATATTGATTGGACCCTGAGCAAAATTTTATTGCCCCCCCAGCTAGACTTAAAATGAGTTTACTGCAGCAGATCATGTAGCGGTTGTGATTTGCTGCTAGAGGTTACAGCACATCATTTCCGCTTGCTAAATGGTTGCTAGAGGTTACAAAACATCATTACTTCTCACTAATTGGTTTCTAGAGGTTACTACAAATCATTGCTCACTGATTGGTTGCTAAAGGTTACTGCACATCATAACCTCTGCATCAAATTGTGGGTGTGGCCAAACTGTACTAGCATTGAGGGGTGCACTATGTACAGAGTGCAGGGTTGAGGGGTGCACTACATAAAGAGTGCATGGTTGAAAGGTGTGCTACATACAGGGTTGAAGGGTGCACTATGTACAGAATGCAGCGTTCAGGGGTACACTACGTACAGAGCGCAGGGATGCGCTATTTACAGAGTGCAGGGTTGGGGGGTGTGCTAGGTGCAGAGTGCAAGGTTGAGGGGTGCGCTATGTGCAGAATTCTGGGTTGAGGGGTGTGCTACGCACAGAGTGCAGGGTTCATGGGTCATCTACATACAGAGTGCAGGGTTAAGGGTTGTGTTACGTTCAGGTGCGCACTATGTGCAGGGGTGAGGTGGGTGCAGAGTGCAGGGGTAAGGTGGGTGCAGAATGCAGGGGTGAGGTGGGTGCAGAGTGCAGGGGGTGAGGTGGATGCAGAGTGCAGGAGTGAGGTGGGTGCCAAGTGCAGGAGTGAGGGGGTGCAGAGTGCAGGGATGAGGTGGGTGCAGAGTGCAAGGGATGAGGTGGGTGCAGAGTGCAGGGGGTGAAGTGGATGCAGAGTGCAGGAGTGAGGTTGGTGCAGAGTGCAGGAGTGAGGTGGGTGCAGAGTGCAGGGGGTGAAATGGGTGCAGAGTGCAGGAGTGAGGTGGGTGCAGAGTGCAGGGAGTGAGGTGGGTGCAAAGTGTAGAAGTGAGGTGGGTGCAGAGTGCAAGGGGTGAGGTGGGTGCAGAGTGCAGGGGGTGAGGTGGGTGCAGAATGCAGGGGGTGAAGTGGGTGCAGAGTGCAGGGGGTGAGGTGGGTGCAGAGTGCAGGGGGTGAGGTGGGTGCAGAGTGCAGGGGGTGAGGTGGGTGCAGAGTGCAGGGGGTGAAGTGGGTGCAGAGTGCAAGGGGTGAGGTGAGTGCAGAGTTCAAGGGGTGAAGTGGGTGCAGAGTGCAAGGGGTGAGGTGGGGTCAGAGTGCAGGGGGTGAGGTGGGTGCAGAGTGCAAGGGGTGAGGTGGGTGCAGAGTGCAAGGGGTGAGGTGGGTGCAGAGTGCAGGGGGTGAGGTGGGTGCAGAGTGAAGGGGTGCACGGCTCTCCCCCCCCCAGATTCCAGTACAGAGCTCCACACTCCACTCCCCCCAAGTACAAGGCAAGACTCTCCTCCAACAAAGCCCCCCATTCTAGTACAGAGTTTTTATTCACAGCATGTTGTCCTCCGATGTCTGTGCAGCATGCCAGTTACAGAGGCAGCTTCCTCTGTGTAGATTACCTGGCCGCTTCCTCCTCTGCTGTTATAGATCATGTATTTTCCAGAATGATAAGAGAGGCCACCGGGAGAGGAGCACTGTCACTTGGAAATACAGAAGCAGCGCTTCTGTATTTCCAAGTGACATTAGCGAGCAGCCAGCAAGCGACCAGCACCAGAGGTGGCTGAACTCCGAGGGGCTCAAGGGGTGGGTAGTGCAGGGCCCCCCAACAATGACAGGGCCCTGGGCAGCTGCCCCTTTTGCCCCGCGTTAAAGATGGCCCTGCAGCCAGTGGTTCCATAATGAGGGAAAATATAATAGGGGAAATGGAGAATGGGGTTGCGAGGAAGCCAGAGGTCCAGACCTTAGCAGTAGGGCATGTGTATAGGGTGGTGATGGCTGATAGAATTTGTCCCTGGAATCCAAACCTTCGCAGCACCTCAGTCATGTAGGACCAATGTATCCCATCAAATCCCTTTTCAGCATCTAAAGAAATTAGTAAGGAAGGTATATTGTGGTGTTCAGCCCATTGGATGAGGTTGATGGAGTGTATAGTGCCATTAGAGGTTCGACGGCCAGGAACGAAGCCTACTTGATCCGAGTAAATGAGGTATGGGATGAATTGGGAGATACGATTGGCTAAGATTTTTGTGTAAAGCTTGGTATCTGAATTAAGAAGTGAGATAGGACAATAGCTAGCAAAGTTATCAAAAGGTTTGCCTGGTTTGAGTATTGTAACAATAATGGATTCCAAGAATTCTTGGGGACAGGATCCACGGTCTATAATGCTGTTGAATGTATCGTCCGGTAGGGGGTCAATCGATCAGTGAATTGTCTGTAATATTCATTCACAAAACCATCAGGGCCAGGAGATTTATGTAGAGGAAGGGATTTAATGGCTTTGTCTACTTCTGCGGGGGTAATTGGAGAAGATAGGTCTGCAAGTTGGGATTCTTTGATAGACGGGAGGTTAATGGAGTTTAAAAAAAGGCGGAGAGCTTCAGGGGCTGAGATCTGGAATGTGGGTTAATCGCATAGATTGTATAATGTGGAATAGAATTGACGGAGCTGTTCAGCAATTTATGATAAGTTAAAGACCTTTCGGCCATTGTTGTTTTTTAAAAAGGGGGTCTTTGACGCCGCTGCTTTGCGCTTGTGTTGTTTGGCTAAAAAAAGCACCAGGTTTGTTGTTTAATGCATAAAATAAAAGGAGAGGCAAAGTCTTTTGATGTAATCAAATGAACGCTGGAAAAGTGTGCTAAGTTGAGATCTTAGATCTTTCAATCTAGTCATAGTTAATTTGTTGTTTGTTCTGTATTTCTAAGAGATGTATTTGATAAGTAAGTTGATTAATGGTGTGCATCCTTTGGCATTTCTTGTAGGCTGCAAGTTTAATAAATATTCCTCTGATGAAGGCTTTATGACTGTTCCAGAGTATCATGGGATCAGAAATTGAACCAGCGTTATTCGCAAAGAAATTTTCAAGGGCGGAATCAATCTGTTTCTGGTATTCAGGTTTGGTGAGACGAGAAGGGTTAAGTCTCCATGGAGAGGGAGAGCCGCTATTGGGAGAAACGGAAAATTCCAGAGCTATAGGGGCATGATCGGACCATATGATCACTCCAATAGAGGTTGAGGTTACTTTTTGCAAAGTAAACTTGTCTACCAGAAAGAGATCGATTCTTGAGTATACTCTGTGAGAAGAGGAATAGAAGGTAAAATCTCTCTTGTTGCCGTAAATACACCTCTCTGGATCAAAGAGATCCTCTTGGGAGATAAGGATTTGTAGCGAGGAAGGTGATCTACGGGTAAGACTAGTGGAGTCCATAGAGGGATCCAGGACTTCATTGAAATCGCCACAGATTACTATGAGGTTTGATTTATGAGGTTGTAGTCTGGTGAAAAGGCATTTCATAAAGGACTGTTGGTGGGTGTTGGGGGCATATATGTTAACCAAGGTCATGCGGAAATGATCGATTGTTGTGGTGATAATGAGAAATCTGTCATTGGGATTGGCATCCAAGGAGTGCAGTTGGAATGAGGCTGTGTCACGGATGGCTATCATAACTCCTTTTCGTTTGGAGTCGGTACTGGCAAAAAAATTTGAGGAAATTTTCGGGTGGGAACATTTTGGTGGTTTGGAGGCTACAAAATGTGTTTCTTGGATATATATTATATCATTCTTGGCAGCAAGAGCCTCTTTCAATAGGAAAGACCTTTTAAAGGGACTATTGAGTCCCTTAACATTTAAGGAAAGGATTTTAAGTGACATGGTGATGTATGAGGGAATGTAAATGTTTCAGATATTGATTACTGGCAATGTGAGAGGGCTAACCCTCGGAGGAACTATCAGGCCTCAAGAGCATGGGGTACCATACCTTACGTTTTGGGGGTGATGTGGAGGATACAAATCTTACCAGCCCATAAGAGAAAGGGAAGGAGGAGGGGAAGGGGGTAGGTAGGAAGAAAAAGAATAAAGGTAAGTGTACATTCCTGTGTGCATAGCACACCTGCAGTCCGGCCGAGGAGGAAAGGGCAAAGAAATATCAACAAAGAACAATGTAAACCAATATATCAAACTTTAACTGGTTTGAACATAGGAGCCAAGGAGCCCAGCACAGGGAAACTGCATAAGTAGCTGCGTGTGCTACGGAGTTAGTACAGATCTGAGATGGTGTCAGGATTTAGGTATTGTCTGCTTGGTGCCATGCACCTGACATGTGTTGTGGAAACACAGCATTAGAGGGGGTGGCATCAGAGGGTGGGGATAAACCCCAGTTCTGCAGCTGCTTCAGGCCTTGTTTGAGGTAATGGATAGTCATTGATTTGCCTTGGAACATTATTATAAGCTGTGTGGGGAATCCCCATTTGTAGGGGATATTACGTTCCCTCAGAGCAGAGGTAACAGGAGCAAGTTTTTTGCGTTTTTGTGCAGTGGCTGCTGAGATGCCTCTGAATATTTTCAAGGCTGTGTATGTTTCTGGGAATGCTGACATGTTTTTAGCGGACAGGAGTATATGTTCCTTCACTTGGAAAAAATGGAGACAGGTTAGCACATCTCTGGGTTTTTCCGCTGGAATGTGTGGTGATTTAAACATCCTTTTTTTTTCCAAACTTGTTTTATTGAATAAAAGGAAAGAAAAATTACAAGAACAATAGATAGGTTTAAAGATTCTATGCGCCCTGTCAATAGTGAGGTCCAGAGCAGTGAGTGAAGGAACCAGATATTTAAAGAATTGCTGGAGATAAGAGATCAGCCCTGCAGGGGATATGTTCTCGGATATGCCCCTGAATTTAAGATTGTTCCTGCGAGAGCAGTCTTCTAAGTCCACTAATTTGGCATTGAGGCGTTGTAATTCTTTCGCTTGATGCTTATGAGTGTCTACCAGTTCATTATAGGTGGTAGCATAATTGCTCAGTTGATGTTTAAGAGTATGTGTGTGATCGCCCAGGTCTTCGATCTGACTTTGCATGTGAGACATTGATTTATTCATGTCTTTCCTAAGGTCTCTTTGGAGAGAGAGGAGCATATGTTTGTGTGCATTTTCAGATACAGGTTTATCAGTGGCAGGCAGTGCAGCCAATGTATTAGCCTGTTGCTCTTCAGAGTCTGGGTCAATGTCAGTGGTAGGGGCTTGATGGTAAGTCAGGTGTTTTTTACTTACCGGCCCCTGGTGTGATGGAGAGGCATGTGGAGAGGATGCTGCCCTCTTGGTACTGTCTCTGGTGTGAGTGTCCCTCGGAGCAGAGCAGTCCATGTTTTCTGTAGTTGCTGCTGTGAGAGAGGCGCGCTGTGAGGATATCGGCGATGCCCTGTGTGAAGAGCCGGCGCCACCATCTTGCCTGTCTCTGAGCTGCGGGCCGGGGAAGTCAGTCAGCTTGCGGGGCTCCACCGGCTTAATCTTCTGCTGTGTCATGCTCGGAAGTGTCTCCGAGGGCTGTGCTGTCAGGCACTATGTGGGTGCGGAGGCTGTAGCAGGCAGATCGGCTGTTTGTTCCCCCCATGCTGATAGAGAGGGTGACTTAAGCAGTCATTTCCCTGAGCGGCCAAGCTCCACCCCCTGGATATGTTTTATAACATAATACTCTCAGGTATTATGTAGAGCGCAGCACAATACTTATATATAATTGTTTAAACACAACACATAGGAGTGTGAATGATGTCAGCAGCTGAAAGGCGTTATTATAATTCCTTGCATCAACAGGATACATTTTTCAAGGCTTTCAGCCTAATACATTAATGGCAGCTCACAAGATTCCTTATTTATTATATTTTATAACATGTTTTATAACAGAAAGCAGAAAATGTTTTTTGTTTTGTTTTTTCATTTTTCCGTTTGTTTTTTTAGTTTATATAGCAAAAAAAACCCCAAAAAACAGTGGTGATCAAATACCACCAAAAGAAAGCTCTGTTTGTAAGAAAGAAAATGATAGAAATTTAATTTGCAAACAGTGTTACATGACCATGCAATTACCAGTTAAAGTAGCACAGTGATGAATACCAAAAATGGCCTGGTCATCAAGGGGGTAAAACCTTCCAGAGGACAAGTAGTTACTCTCAGTATTTTGCTGATGATACAAACCTAAGCAGGGCTATAACTACACAACAGGTTATAGAAACTTTACAAGAGAACTTACTATCTACAGTGTATTGCAGATGAGGTTTACTATTGAAAAAAATTAATGCACTATTATTAAAAAAGTAATGCACTTGGGAGCTAGAACTATGCATGCAAGTTACACACTAGCGAAGGAACTACGGGGAATTGAGGATGGAAAAAGATGTGGGGGTTCTGGTAGTTCACAAACTCAGCAATAGCATGCAGTGCCAAGCTGCAGCAAGCAAGGTCAATGGGCTATTAGCATGCATTCAATAGTGTATTTTCTTAAGAGATAAAACTATAGTTCTATTTCAATTATTTTTATTAAATTATTATAGACATACAAAATCTTCCACATAATTCCAAACACATAAATACAAAACATTCAAAATAAATACAAAAACACATAAATACAAAGAAAAAGATGGATCTATCCTTTAACATAATCTCTCAAAAGGCCATATTTCTTAAAAAATTAATAAATCAATCTTTAAAAATAGATAGAGATACTGCACCCTCAGCTCCCGCACCCCAGGAGAACAGGGGAAAAAAATAAAAAATTATTTTTAAAAATTAAAATTTTTCCTCTTTTTCTCCTCTCTACATATAATTTCCCTCCTCCCCCCGCCTAGTTTTATCTACCTCCCTCAACCATTCCTTCATTGTCGGTAACTTCTTTGACCCCCATTGTTTGGGGATTAATGCCTTTGCTGTATTCAGCAAGAATGGAGTGATTGCTGCTCTATATTTTTTCCTTGTGGAACCTGTCGCATTGAATAACCATTGTCACGGATTCATCTCACCTATCAAAGGCCTTCTCGGCATCTATTGATAGGAAAAGAATGTGTTTCTTGCCTTTTTTTTTGTTTCATGCATTAATAAAATTGTTTTTAGAATATTATCCCTTGTTTCTCTCCCAGGGACAAAACCTGCTTGATCTTTTCCTATACATTCTGGCATATAGAGCTTCATCTCTCAGCCAATATCGTTGCGTAAATTTTTATATCTTCATTGACAATATTGATATTGGCCTAAAGCTAGAGCATAATGTTGGATCCTTTCCTTCCTTTGCCAGGAGTGTTATATAAGCCCCCAAAGCTTCATCCCGTATCTTCAAGCCCGCCCCAATGGAATTCATGTATAAGTGAAAATAGGGAGTCAAAATTCCCATAAATGTTTTTAAATATAATGACGTTTACCCGTCTGGGCCAGGACTTTTCCCACCTTTACCATTTTTAATTGCCTGCTCTATTTCATCCTTGAAGATTTCTCATCTAAACCACTTGAGTCCTCCTCCGATGTAGCAGGTAACTTTATATTCTGTAAATACTGTTCTATTTTGTTTCTTCTGTTTTGTACCTTATCAGGGTTTTGGGTGGCATTTACTCTATAAAGTGTTTGATAGTATTCCATAAAAATTTTGCTAATATCCCTAGTGGAGTATTTCATCTCTCCTTTTTTGTCTTTCATTTTCTGAATAAAATTTGGATTTCTTCTGGGTTTAATGACCCCTGCCAGTAATCTCCCTGGTCTATTGCCAAATTCGTATTGCCTTTTAGCTGTTCTAATAAACACTCTTTTGGTATCCTGCTCCATCAAATCCCTCAATGCTTCCCGCTTTCCTGTTAGTTCACTCATTACCCTATTATCCCCTGTCTTTTTATGTCTGTTCCAACTTTTGAATCTCTTGTAAAAGGGAGTTTTTTATGCAGTCCAAATTTTTTTTCTCTTGGCCCCCTCTGCTATTAATCTCCCTCTCATAAAAACGTTATGGGTCTCTCACAGTATAGATGGCACAATATTCTCTATGGCCCCCTCTGCTATTAATCTCCCTCTCATAAAAACTTTATGGGTCTCCCACAGTATAGATGGCGCAATATTCTCTATGTTGTTCTCCTTAAAAAACAAGTTCAAATAATTTTCCAAATCTTCCAATACACCATGATCATACAGGAGTGATCCATCCACTCTCCAGGATCTCTGCCTATCTGGTATATCCTTTAAATCCAAGTTTACTAAGACCTTGAGAATAATATGTGAAGTCCCTCCCCTTGGAGTGCATAATTCTCCATGCCTCCACTAATTGCTGCTGATATAATTTTTGTTTAACAGTTTTAAGATTTTTCCCTTCTGGGCGCAGAGAAATAGGTTGAGTATCCAAGGTTGGATCCAGCACAAAGTTAAAGTCTCCTTCCATAATAACTTTCCCCTCCTTAAAATTTTCTAGCTTGCTCAGTATCTTCCTCAAAAAAAGACAAGGGTGAGTATTAGGGCAGTAAATATTGACAAATGTATACTCATTATTGAACAGGGAACCCTTAATAAATAGGTACCTTTCTTCGGAGTCAGACTCTATTGCTTTTAGAATAAATGGTGTATTCCTATCAAAGCCTATTGCTATTCCTTTGGATCTTTTATTGGGGAATATCAATGAAACCAGACTGGAAAACCTTTTGAGCTCAGTCCAACCCTGGAAGACCACTTCAGATGGGTCTCTTGTAAAAAGATAATATTTGATGTCCAACTTTTCAATTTCTGCATTATTTGATGCCTTTTGTTGGGGCTATTTAACCCTCTCACATTATAAGTTACTATCCTTAGGGGCATCTTCTCTCAGGTATATAAGGCATGAGCTGAAGAAAGCATTGATCCATAGGAGAGAAATATAATTCTTCCATTTCCTTTAGGATGATCCATTTAACCAACAACAACAAACTAGATGCAACACAACAACTCAGCCCTACCCCATCTGTTTTACCCCATTCAAACTTCCTTATACCATTCCCTCCTACCCCCTCCGAGCCCCTACACTGAATATCAATGATATAGCTCATCGGACTGTCGCCTAGTTTATGGGTGCTCAGCCCAACAGGGCTTCCCTTGGGGGATTTTGTATGCCTGCATGAACCCCCAGACCTCCTTCCCCGTCAGGAAATGGTTCTGAGGGTGCATGCAGGCATCACCAAACCCCAGTGTTCCACTGATCGAAACTCCCCCCCTTGCCAGCTCATCTCCCCTATATCACATATTCACACTTATCTATTAACTCCCGTTTTAATTCTAGTCTTAGGGCTCTATATTTTATTCCATGACTGGTATTTTAACTTCCTCCACTCTGGGTTTTTTTTTCCCAGTTTTCCAAATTGACCAATGGCAAGTCTAGTTTACTGCAAAATTCTTTCAAGTCTTCTGGAAATCTCAGTGTAAATCCCTTGATTTTTTGCAATTAGACAAGCTGGGAAACCCCATCTATAGGAGATATTTTTCCCTTGTAGCTGAGTTATCAAGGGTTTCAACACCCTCCTGCAGGTTAGAGTCTCTTGTGATAAGTATGTGAAAACCAGTATTTCAGTTCCATTAAATTCAATCGGTGCAGCACTTCTCATGCCATATGAAACTTGTTGCTTAATTTCATAGTGAGAAAAATCATGCTATTACGACTCCTGCGGTGTCTGTTGATGACATAGTTATTTTTTGTATTACATGTACTCTTTCAAAGCGTATAGGAGATGATATTTCTTTTTTCAATATTTTGTTAAACACCTCATGAACCGTTTTCTCTAGATCAGTATTTTTCATGCACTCTGGGAGCCCCGAATTCTTAAGTTGTTACGTCTATTCCGATTTTCTTGATCTTCAAGGCTATAACGGAAATTCCTCAATTCCAGGCAGTCCAATTCAGCTCTCTCCCGCAGCTCCATAATCGCTTTGCTGTGAACATCTAAATGAGCCTCAGATTCTTCTACCCTTTGTAGCACATTCTGTATGTCCATTCTTGTGGCATTCAGTTCTCCTTTAATCATGCATTCTAAGTGAGACATCATCTCTACCATATCTTGCTTTGTAGGAAGTGCGTGTAGGCTATCTGTTTCCTTCTCCATTCTCTGTTGTCTCTGATCTTTTTGTGATACTCCCCCTTCTCCTGAACCAGTTTTATTCATCTGCCCCTCTGACACGGGGGTTATTTCCTCAACACTCTCAACTGTCTGTTCCATTCTTCGGTCCGTTTTATCCTGTACCATGTATGTCCTAATAAAGTTACAGTTCCCGCTTTCTGCTTGATTGGTTTTAACTCCTTTTCTCCCCATTATTCCTTCCTGTCAAGTTGTTTTTACTCTATATATTTACCGCCCATAATGCAATCCCCTTTGGATCTAGTGGGCCCTTACACAGGAAGGAATTATACCCCTAAAATTTTTCAGGTAAATAAGCAAATAATAATGCAAATGTTCAATCACTTCATACAAAAATATGCTCAGACCTATCTGCACAATTTATATTAAAACAAGCTGCTACCTACTCAATATTTAGATTAGTATACTCTCATATAGGGGATGCGAGTAAGTATTCAAGTATTCAACTAGTTATACAAATGTATGCAGGGTCTGCAAGCTATCTGTGTAGAGGCAAATATTCAGGGGGAGAAGGAAGCTAAAAATTCGGGTGAGGCTACAGGGGGGCAGAAATGCCAAAAGGTAGATAAATAGGTAATTGTGACTGTTGTTAAAATACTTAAATGATCCCCTCATTCAAAGCTACTCATCAACTTTATAGAATTGGCTGGCTAGCTGATAGTAGGTGTATAAGTGTATAAATACACAACATGTACACCTTAAAGGCTATTGAAGCGGGCCAATATAGGTATGTATGTTCAAATATTACTTAAATGTTTTGCAATTGTTATATCAAAATGTTAATCTTATTGCATATATCTCCTCTAGGCATAAAAAATTCTTCAGGTAACAATTAAACCACTTTGCAATTATATAACTATACAAATAAAAACAAAGAAATATATGCAAACAGGTTCAATCTGGTTAATCGGAAAGTTAAAGCTGTAGGATTAATAATAAAAAAAAAAAAAGGGCGCAGGGGGAGGAAGAAAAAAAAAAACTATAGTTCTACTACTTTACTTAACCCTGGTTTGGCCACATCTTGAATATGCTCATCAGTTGTAGTCACCAATCCTCAGGAAGGATGTGCTTGAACTGTAGAGAGTCCAGATAAGAGCAACTGTCAAGTTTGTAGTGTGAGGCCGGGTTGCTGAGAGGGCGCCCCTTGCGGCTGAGTGCAGCACGTCCCTGGATTTGGGTACAGGGAATGCGATGCACAGAGGTGCACGGGTTGCCAGGGATACTGCAAGCTGGCTGGTTGGCTGTAAGTAGCTAGAGTGCGTTCTGGCAGCCGTGCGGAGAGAAGTCTTGAACAGTAACAGCAGGGTAAACCAGGAACAGGGTCCGCAGCCAGGCCAGGGGTCAGATACCAAAAGACAGTCCGAGAGAGGTACAGGAACAAGCCGGATCATACACAGAGGGCAGAAGATCGGAGAGTAGTCAGCCAAGCCGGGGTCAGAGCGAGGAGATAAACAGGAACACAGGTCAAGCCGAGCAGAGGTCAAACAGGGATCTTCAGAGTATACAAGGCACAGGAACACAGGAGCTGTTTGATAATCCAGCAAACTGCAAGTGTCAGTGGCAGGTTTAAATAGGCCGGAGGGGTGTGCCCACAAGATCAGGGCGTGCTCACTAGACTCGCCTGCCACTATGACGGTTACTGGCGGAATTGCCCACAACACGGCCATTTCCCTGACAGCAACAAAGCTAATAAGGGGGGTGGAGAACCTCAGTTATGAGGAACAACTACAGACATTAAAATTATTCTTCCTGGAGATGAGATCCTTAGGAGGAGAAATTATCGAAATATATAAATCTTTGAATGATGACTTCAGCATTCGGAGGAAACTGTTTAACCTAATGTTTCTAAAGAAGACTTGGGGCTACACAATAAAGTTGGATGAGAAACGGTTCAAACTCAAACTACTGTGTAATGGGTTCTTTAGGCCTCATTTACACCTGCTTTGCCTCTATATATACTATATATATATATATATATATATATATATATATATATATATTTTTTTTTTTTTTTTTTGTTAATTTGCAATATTTTTTCCTTTAAAAAAAACTCTGGACTGTGTGACTGGGGAAACACACAGATCCATCTTCCTGCTTAGCAGAAAGACAGGATCTGTGTGATCTCTGCTGTCAGAACGGAGATCTGCTTTGTTTACACAGGCAGATCCCTGTTCTGTCACTGCGGGGAACGATCGCGGGAGGCCAGCGGACATCAAGTCCACCGGACCCGCTGATTGGCTCCCCTGCTGGTCAATGGGAGTGCGCACACGTCCACAAAAGCGAGTTCCCAAGCTGAAGTACAGCTACGGTGATTTGTGGGATCGTGTCACCTTGCCGCAGTATAATGATGGCGTCTGGTCGGCAAGTGGTTAATATGTGAACTCTTTACAATATGCACATCTTTACATGCCAATACATGCAGCATGTACTTAACCGCTTCCCACCTGTGCTATAGCCGAAAGACGGCTACAACACAGGCCTCCATTTCTGAGAGGATGTCCAAAGACGCCCCCCCAAGTGCACACCTCCTGTGTGCCCCCTGGGGCATGATCTGTGACCGTTGTGTGCTTTGGACAAAGCTGATTACAGATCAGGGTGAAGGGCCAATCACAACAGCCCTTTGCCATGTGTTCAGGTGTGTCCAATCACAGCTGGTCACATGTAAACAATGTTGGTTATTGGCTCACATTTCCTCACACAGACAGTCCTTTTTAATGCATGAAATGTATTTTGCCAGCTTTGTTAGCTGCAGCTTGTCATTGCAAGCTATTGCTAAATCTGTGATCTACAAGCAGTGGAAAAAACAAAAAAATGGGAAGGGTAATACCTATAATTAAAGGGTCCCAGACTGGGTTAAGAGTATGAATGTGTGTGGCACACTGGATCACTAACCCTTAGCTGGAGACAAAGCCAAATACCTGCTGCAATTAAAATCTGGTCTGTTCCTCTAGACCATAACATAAATGAAAAAAACAAAAGACCAGAGGGTCAAAAGACAGGGTCAATCAAAGAGGAACACACTGGCTGTAAATATAAATTGGAACAGTTTATTACAAATCAGATAATAAAACAGTTTCCACCCACGCTATAAAAGATGGAACTAACCTCCACCACTAGAAAAAGTGACATAGTGCAGAGAGAAAGATATACCACCTGGTACCCACTACATACATGCCGAATATCTCCATAAATGTAAAAGTAATGTGCAGTCAACTGCTGAACCCACTCCTGGGAACAGTATAGGAACATGCAATAGACAACTAATTGTCAATGAATAACCAAAGGGCATGAACTGGGCTGTATAGTGAATGTGAATCACATGTGGAGAAGGACCTGTGTAAATCCTGCCAGTCCATAGAACATGGATAAAACGTCACTGGGAGCTGAATAGGTGAAAGTCATGTGGAAAGCCGATGACTGTGAAAATACTTGAAATGACCATCACATTTTTTCATGTGATCTACAAGCACCCTTAGATCCTTTTCCATAATTTTTTCTAACAGGGAACCCCCTCCTAATGTGTATTATGTTTGTGTATTTTTGGCACCCAGTGCATAATTTTACATTTCTCAATAATGAACCTCATCTGTTATGTAGACACAACACCACCTCCTATATTATTATGGTCTTCCAATAATGATGCTACATCCTCTGCCACATGCATTTCCCAATTCTAAGTGATGGATGCATTAGTTTCCTTTTTGTTATTTTACACAGCACACACTCTCCAGCAGAATTTATCTATTTACATGGATGAGACAAACACTGACAGGAATGAATAAAATGATTAGCTTTTATTTATTCATGCAAAACCTTCATCCCTAAAGGAAAAAAAAATGCTGTTACTGATTATAAAGTGTGAGCTGGAGTTTGGCTTCAATTTGTTAGTGGTTCTAAATCTGCTAATACAGTCAACACTCTCCACCCCAACTAACAATGCTGCTGTTTGCCATGCCTCCTCTGCTCATTCTTCCAGAGCCATGTCTCACTATAATAGAAGGTGTGTTATTGGCCAGATCACCAGGTCAAAAGAGAGAAAAAAAGTCAAAGAAAAGAAATATGATGCAGCCACCAAATCTACAAATCTAATGATTGGTATGCTGCAATACATTACATTTTTGGTTTTGGGTTTAATACCAATTTAATTTAAACCTCTATATCATCAATAAACAAATTGAACAGCATTTGCCCAAAGATAAAACCCTTGGGCACACCATTCACAATGTTAGACATTTCAGAAAATGGGTCATTTGTCAGTACTCTTTAGACCCATTCATATAGCCATATATGTCCATGTACATACAATTTCATCAACTGCAACAGACCTATTTATTGATTAAACATTTATGACATATCAAATGTATGTATGACAGTATCAAATGCTTTAGGGCCCATTCACACTAGGAACTGCATGTGAATTGCAAAGGAACGCTGTGTGGTTCCTGTGCAATTTACATGCAGTTCTATGGAGTACAATTTCAGCCTATTCATTTTAAATGGGCTGAAATTGCACTCTCACCAAAAGTAGTGCATGCATTACTTTTTGAAAAGCATGACAGCCACATCGCATGGTATTATTGTACCATGCGATCCGGTGCAGGCTGGTGCAGGCAAACCCACTGTGTTTGTGACCTGCGTTTGGGATGTCGTTAACTTTGCACTGTCCCCTGCAGCAGATCGCAAGGACAGTGCATTTGGAATGCGGTGTAACAACCCCAAAGTGTGTATTGACTGTACTTGATTCCTGGGAGATGACTGAAGGGACAGAACCAAAGGTGTGCCAGGTGCCCATCAAGCCAAACCACCAAGGTTAGAGGTTTGGCAAAGGATGAGCTGATTTCCCACTTCTTCACAATATATATGGATTCTAAATAGCTCATGATATACACTGACAAAAGCCAACAGCCTTTCACCAAGCTGTGTTGAATCCAGTTTAAATCACTGTTATTTTACATTCTGACATCGAATTCCCTCTATAGTTTCTTGGCCAGAGTATGCTTTCATAGGACCTTATTTAGGTATATAGGACAATATAAAGGGAATAGGATTGAAGTCCAAATATGTTATAAATTTCAAGAATAATCCAAAGGAGTATATGGGTTGAGTTATATTGAAGTTAACATATACTATTTACTTACATTTTTTGTTCCTTTGTTAGTCTGATAACATTCTAGCATGTGGGGAATAGGGATGGGCGAACGGTTCAGCCCGAGCATAAGTTCGGGACAAACTTTTGTTGTTTGATCGTTCGGTGAACATCCAAACAAATGGGTTGTTCGACCACTTGTTCGTCCCCCCGAACCGACCACAATGCATTGCGGTGCTGAACAGTGCATTGCAAGCCCTGATTGGCTGAAGCAGTGAAAGCTTCAGCCAATCAGGGCACAAAGCATTGTCAGAGTCAGGATTGGACGCTGTCATCATGACTTTATCCAATCATGGCTCATTTCCGCCCCACAGTATAAAGGTATTCTTTCAATGGCAGTCTTTTTCAGTGTGATTTTGGCATGGAGAGAGATAGAACAGGGCTCTGTTCAGTGCTATTAGTTATTTAGTGAGTTATACTGTGCTATTTTGCTTCAATTGTCAGTGTAGAATATTAGTTTACTGTCAGTCTAGGGATAGTGTGAGTGTAGTGAGGAAGACCATCATTCAGCTTTGCATAGTGTGCAGCTAGAGTAAAGACAGCTCATATAGTTTCAGTGTAGTGTAGTGAGACCATGTCAGTAATCTTTACATTAATATATAGCTAGAGTAGGGACAGTTCAGATAGCGTCAGTGTAGTGACGGTTGAACATCGTCTATTTGATTGTGTTACTGCCAGTTTAACGCCATTTACTTCTGTGTGCGTTACTGCCAGTTTAACAACATATCGTTTTGTGTGTGTTACTGCCAGTTTAACGCCATATAGTTCTGTGTGCGTTACTGCCAGTTTAACGTCATATAGTTTTGTGTGTGTTACTGCCAGTTTAACGCCATATAGTTCTGTGTGCATTACTGCCAGTTTAACGCTATATAGTTCTGTGTGCGTAATGCCGCATACACGCGAGCGGACTTTACGGCAGATTTTGCCCGGCTGACTTTTCGACGGACTTTACAACGGACTTTCTGAATGAACGGACTTGCCTACACACAATCCACCAAAGTCTGTCGAATTCGTACATGATGACGTACGACCGGACTAAAACAAGGTAGTTTATAGCCAGTAGCCAGTAGCCAATAGCTGCCCTAACGTTGCTTTTTGTCCGTCGAACTAGTATACAGATGAGCGGACTTTTTGACCAGACTCGATTTCGACGGATTGGTTTAAAACATGTAAAAACATATCACATCTAAGTCCGTCCAACTTTTGAGAAAACAAAGTCCGCTGGAGCCCACACACGATTGAATTGTCTGACGAAATCCAGTCCGTCGGGCAAAGTCTGCCGTAAAGTCGGCTCGTGTGTACGCGGCATTATTTCCAGTTTATTGGCATATAGTTCTGTTTGCATTACTGCCAGTTTAATGCCATTTACTTCAGTGTGTGTTATTGCCAGTTTAACACCATTTACTTCTGTGTGCGTTACTGCCAGTTTAACCACTTCAGCCCCGGAAGGTTTTACCCCCTTCCTGACCAGAGCACTTTTTACAATTCGGCACTGCGTCGCTTTAACTGCTAATTGCGCGGTCATGCAATGCTGTACCCAAACGAAATTTGCGTCCTTTTCTTCCCACAAATAGAGCTTTCTTTTGATGGTATTTGATCACCTCTGCCGTTTTTATTTTTTGCGCTATACGCGGAAAAAGACCGAAAATTTTGAAAAAAAATGATATTTTCTACTTTTTGTTCTAAAAAAAATCCAATAAACTCAATTTTAGTCATACATTTAGGCCAAAATGTATTCGGCCACATGTCTTTGGTAAAAAAAATGTCAATAAGTGTATATTTATTGGTTTGCGCAAAAGTTATAGCGTCTACAAACTAGGGTACATTTTCTGGAATTTACACAGCCTTTAATTTATGACTGCCTATGTCGTTTCTTGAGGTGCTAAAATGGCAGGGCAGTACAAAACCCCCACAAATGACCCCATTTTGGAAAGTAGACACCCCAAGGAATTTGCTGAGAGGCATGTTGAGCCCATTGAATATTCATTTTTTTTGTCCCAAGTGATTGAATAATGACAAAAAAAAAAAAAAAAAAAAAAAATTACAAAAAGTTGTCACTAAATGATATATTGCTCACACAGGCCATGGGCATATGTGGAATTGCACCCCAAAATACATTTAGCTGCTTCTCCTGAGTACGGGGATACCACATGTGTGGGACTTTTTGGGAGCCTAGCCGCGTACGGGGCCCCGAAAACCAAGCACCGCCTTCAGGATTTCTAAGGGCGTACATTTTTGATTTTATTCCTCACTACCTATCACAGTTTTGAAGGCCATAAAATGCCCAGATGACATAAAACCCCCCCAAATGACCCCATTTTGGAAAGTAGACACCCCAAGCTATTTGCTTTGAGGCATGTTGAGTCCATGGAATGTTTTATATTTTGACACAAGTTGCGGGAAAGTGACAAATTTTTTTTTTTTTTTTTTTTTTTTGCACAAAGTTGTCACTAAATGATATATTGCTCACACAGGCCATGGGCATATGTGGAATTGCACCCCAAAATACATTTAGCTGCTTCTCCTGAGTACGGGGATACCACATGTGTGGGACTTTTTAGGAGCCTAGCCGCGTACGGGACCCCGAAAACCAAGCACCGCCTTCAGGATTTCTAAGGGCGTACATTTTTGATTTTACTCCTCACTGCCTATCACAGTTTCGGAGGCCATGGAATGCCCAGGTGGCACAAACCCCCCCCAAATGACCCCATTTTGGAAAGTAGACACCCCAAGCTATTTGCTGAGAGGCATGGTGAGTATTTTGCAGCTCTCATTTGTTTTTGAAAATAAAGAAAGACGAGAAAAAAATTTTTTTTTTTTCTTTTTTCAATTTTCAAAACTTTGTGACAAAAATTGAGGTCTGCAAAATACTCACTATACCTCTCATCAAAAAGCTTGGGGTGTCTACTTTCCAAAATGGGGTCATTTGGGGGGGTTTTGTGCCACCTGGGCATTCCATGGCCTCCGAAACTGTGATAGGCAGTGAAGAGTGAAATCAAAAATTTACGGCCTTAGAAAGCCTGAAGGCGGTGCTTGGTTTTCGGGGTCCCGTACGTGGCTAGGCTCCCAAAAAGTCCCACACATGTGGTATCCCCGTACTCAGGAGAAGCAACAGAATGTATTTTGGGGTGTAATTTCACATATTCCCATGGCATGTTTGAGCAATATATCATTTAGTGACAACTTTGCGCAAAAAAAAATAAAAAAAATAAAAAATTGTCTCTTTCCCGCAACTTGTGTCACAATATAAATTATTCCATGGACTCAACATGACTCTCAGCAAATAGCTTGGGGTGTCTACTTTCCAAAATGGGGTCATTTGGGGGGGGTTTGAACTGTCCTGGCATTTTATGCACAACATCTAGAAGCTTATGTCACACATCACCCACTCTTCTAACCACTTGAAGACAAAGCCCTTTCTGACACTTATTGTTTACATAAAAAAATAATTTTTTTTTGCAAGAAAATTACTTTGAACCCCCAAACATTATATATTTTTTTTAAAGCAAATGCCCTACAGATTAAAATGGTGGGTGTTTCATTTTTTTTTTTCACACAGTATTTGCGCAGCGATTTTTCAAACGCATTTTTTGGGGAAAAAACACACTTTTTTACATTTTAATGCACTAAAACACACTATATTGCCAAAATGTTTGATGAGATAAAAAAGATGATCTTAGGCCGAGTACATGGATACCAAACATGACATGCTTTAAAATTGCGCACAAACGTGCAGTGGCGACAAACTAAATACATTTTTAAAAGCCTTTAAAAGCCTTTACAGGTTACCACTTTAGATTTACAGAGGAGGTCTACTGCTAAACTTACTGCCCTCGATCTGACCTTCGCGGCGATACCTCACATGCATGGTGCAATTGCTGTTTACATTTGACGCCAGACCAACGCTTGCGTTCACCTTAGCGCGAGAGCAGGGGGGACAGGGGTGCTTTTTTTTTTTTTTTTTTTTTTTTCTTTATTATCATTATTTTTTTATCTTATTTTTAAACTGTTCCTTTCATTTTTTTTTTTTTAAATCATTTTTATTGTTATCTCAGGGAATATAAATATCCCCTATGATAGCAATAGGTAGTGACAGGTACTCTTTTTTGCAAAAATTGGGGTCTATTAGACCCTAGATTTCTCCTCTGCCCTCAAAGCATCTGATCACACCAAGATCGGTGTGATAAAATGCTTTCCCAATTTCCCAATGGCGCTGTTTACATCCGGCGAAATCTACGTCATAAAATGCTCGTAGCTTCCGGTTTCTTAGGTCATAGAGATGTTTGGAGCCACTCTGGTCTCTGATCAGCTCTATGGTCAGCTGGCTGAATCACCGGCTGCATTTTCAGGTTCCCTGTTGAGACAGGAGAGCCAGAGAAAAACACGGAAGATGTTGGGGGGGGGGGGGGCATTCCCTCCCACTGCTTGTAAAAACAGTCTAGAGGCTAATTAGCCACTAGGATTGCTTTTACATGAAAGCCGACCGCTGGCTGAAAAGAATGATACCAAGATGATACCTAAAGCTGCAGGCATCATTCTGGTATAACCACTCAAAGTCGTGAATGGCGTACCTGAAGACAAAAAAATGGTTAACAATGGTTAACAATAAAGCACAGTAAAGTGTAAATAATTACACACCTGAAAAACAAACATGATAAAACATAATAACAATAACAATAACAATAACAATAAAACATTGCAGAATAGAATACAGTAAAAAAGAGCAGAACAATAGAGAGAGAGAATAGAGAGAGAGAGAACAATAAAACAACAACTATTTTTTTTATTTCATATATTTTTTTTTTTTTTACACTTTTTTTGTAACTAACTTTTATAACGGTAACCGGTTCCAGGTTCGGGTCTCTCAAAATGCGATGGCATCTTGGGAGACCCTGTGAAAGTGCGCCTAGTCTGTGCAATGCTGTACCCTACGCTAATAGTCAACTAGTGCATGGTAGCGTTCAAAACATTCACCAATGCAAAGACCAGGATTGTCAGGACAGGAGGGACAATAATAGCGGGTGTCACGTCTATATCCGCGCTTGCTGCAGACACAACATCTTTTTTTGGGGGGTTCGCTGGGTAGGGGTACTCGGGAGGACATAAAAATGCCTCTCATGCAGCCGACTGCATTTGGTTGGGGATGTGAATGGGGGAAGTACGGGCGCTGCAGAAGCGGTGGGTTCCCAATTAGGATTGGCGAATGCAGCAGGAAGGGCACTATGGGCACGACGGGCCTGTGTTTGTCTTTTTGGTGGCAGCGGGACACTACTTGTGCTTGCCACCTCACCAGCTTGAACTGCACTTATGGGACTCGCCACGTCACCACGTGTTACTGCAGTGCTGGTTTGACTACGACCGGGGTGTACTAGGCCGCTGGCGCTTGCCAGTTCACCAAAACGCTACCAAAAAAACTGTTAGCGATCGCAGGGATCAGGCCTGACTCTGCGAACGCTGCAGTTATGCGTTTAGTATTTTGTAAGTGACAGTGATCGATCGATACTGCACTTGGGTGGGCTGGGCCGGGCTGGGCGGAGGGGCAAAACGCAGGTGCTAGCAGGTATCTGGGCTGATCCCGCTAACACTGCGTTTTTGGGAACCCTAAACTGCTGGGGACACTAGTATAGATCTAATCGGATCAGATATTGATCCGATCAGATACTATACCACTAAGGGTGGTGTACAGTGCGTGCGTGGGTGTTAGCGGTACTGGCGCTAATCTGACGCTGCCTGGGGCTGGTGCTTGCCAGTTCACCAAAACGCTACCAAAAAAACTGTTAGCGATCGCAGGGATCAGGCCTGACTCTGCGAACGCTGCAGTTATGCGTTTAGTGTTTTGTAAGTGACAGTGATCGATCGATACTGCACTTGGGTGGGCTGGGCTGGGCGGAGGGGCAAAACGCAGGTGCTAGCGGGTATCTGGGCTGATCCTGCTAACACTGCGTTTTCGGGAACCCTAAACTGCTGGGGACGCTAGTATAGATTTGATCGGATCAGATATTGATCCGATCAGATACTATACCACTAAGGGAGGCATATGCTGCGTGCGTGGGTGTTCGCGGTACTGGCGCTAATTTGACGCTGCCTGGGGCGACGCATATCACCGCCGGGCGATCAGGGGGCTAAACCTTTATTCGGTAATAAACGGCGGGTGTCCTGACACTATAAAAAATAAACGAACTAACCAGCGTCAACCGTAACGGTTATACAGTGATCAGTGGTGAAAGGGTTAACTAGGGGGCAATCAAGGGGTTAAAACATTTATTAGGTAGTATAGGGGGGTCCCTGACGCTATAAAACACTGACGGTGAACCTAAATATTTACGTTCCTAACTACCGTCACCAGCGACACTAATACAGCGATCAGAAAAATGATCGCTTAGCGACACTGGTGACAGGGGGTGATCAAGGGGTTAAAACTTTATTAGGGGGGGTTAGGGGGGTATCCTAGACCTAAAGGGGGGTAATACTCACTGCCCTAACACTAACTGTCACAAACTGACACTATGCAGTAATCAGAAAAAAAAAAAAAAAAAAATACTGCTAATGTCAGTTTGTGACAGGGGGGGGGGGTGATTGGGGGGGGATCGGGGGGCGATCGGGGGGGGATCGGGGGTGTAAAGTATGCCTGGCATGTTCTACTGTGTGTGTGTGTGTTTGGTGCACTCACTTGTCATCTCCCCTCGGCGCTGGAACGGAAACTGCCAGACCGAGGAGAGATGACATCACATCCTCTGCCTGTGTGAAACGACACACAGGCAGAGGAGCATTTCCATTGGCTGGGAGCGATCGCGAGGGGGGGGCCACGATCGGATGGTCTCCCCCTCGCCTCCCGACGCTCCCAGTCAGATGCCGACCGCCGATGGCACCGGGGGGGGGTCCGATCGGACCCCCCGCCCGCGGGAGGCAGATCACGTATGGGTACGTGATTTTGCCTGCCCGTGCCGCTCTGCCGCAGTATATCTGCGTTAGGCGGTCGGCAAGTGGTTAACACCCTATAGTTTTGTGTGTGTTACTGCCAGTTTAACGCCATATAGTTTTGTGTGCGTTACTGTCAGTTTAACGCCATATACTTCTGTGCGCCACTGTATGTTTGGCGCATTATATTTCAGTATATTATAGTGTATCTGTGGAGTGTGTCTGTGTAGTGTGAGTACTCAAATTAAAGTGCACCAAAAACCTCTTTACATTGATTAAAGTGCATCTACGTACAGATTTCAACTTCTTCTTTACATTTGCTTATAAGCACTGCCCCCTCCCTCCCAATAATGTCTGGGAGGACAACAAGTAGAGGCAGACATTCCCTTGGCACTGTAAGGGGGCCAGCAACAAATGTGTCCACAGGCAAAGGTGGACCTGGTGGTCAGTCCTCAGGCAGGGCATCATTTCCTCTGTTTAGTGATGTTGCCCGTGCTATCCAGCCACAGCATGCAGAGGAAGTGGTGGACTGGCTTACTAAACCTTCCTCATCCTCCTCATTCTCTGTCACGCAAGCAGAGGCAAGTGCGCAGTCCCCTGCAGTATCCAGAGTGGATAAAACTGCCTCCTTGTCCACATCTATTCCTGTCATAACCCCAACATCAGCCATTAAGGAGGCAGCTGAGTTATTTGACCACAGCATCAGCCACTTGCTCCTTGATGATGCCCAACCATTACTGGATTCAGATGTTGATTCTGAGGTTGAGGATAACAGCAACATGAGCCTACAGAGAGGGAGGAACACTGGTAGACAAATTGGCATTCATGTTCCCCAAGCCACAGCGTATTGCCAAGTTGTCTCCAGTGGTAATGATGAAGATGGAGGAGATGGAGATGATGATGATGTCACTGATGTGACTTGGGTGCCAGATAGAGCAGAGGAGGAAACTGAAGGTGAGGCAGCACAACCCCAAGGAGGCCGACATCAAGAAAGAGTAGAGAGCAGCCGCACTATTCCATCACATTCTGCAGCTGTTATCTCCTGGTCCACTCCCCAAAGCTCAGCTGTCTGGGCCTTTTTCAGCACATTTGCAGCAGATCGCACTGTTGCTATCCACAAACCGTGTCACAGGTACATCAAACCTGGCAAAACACCAACCATTTGGGTACCACATGCTTAACAAGGCATTTAACATCCAACAACTCAGCCCTTTGGCAAGAGCACTTAAAAGCCACACAAAAGGGGCACAAATCTGTCCCTCCTCCTCCTTACTCACTTCAGTTTGCCCCTGCTATACTGAGTCATTACCTCTCAGAAGCCTCCACTGACAGGTATGATGGTATAGCACAGGGTGTCCCAGGTTCTAGCAGCACATCTTCCAGCAGCACACCACCAGCTGTAGACTGTAACCGGCAAATTTCTCTGCCCATCTGTTGCAGCGGAAAAAAATACCGTTCCTGCCATCTACATGCCCAGCAACTAAATTCAAGCTTGTCAAAGCTGTTGGCTCTCCAACTTCTGTGCTTCAGCCTGGTGGATTCTGCCCCCTTTCGTGAATTCCCACAATGTGCTGTACCACAATTACAGGTTCCCAGTTGCTACTACTTTTAACGTAAGGCCGTTCCATCTCTCTACCATCAAGTGGAAGGGAATGTTCTGGCATCGTTGGGCAAGGCAGTCAACCATAAAATCCACCTTACTGCTGACAGGTGGTCCAGCAAGCATGGGCAGGGACAATATATTTCGTTCACAGCACACTCGGTAACGCTGCTTGCAACTCAAAAGGATGCAGGACAGGGCTTGTGCTGCAGCTTGTTGTGCCCCCACATCTCCATACAGCTGGTGGTGATGAGGCCGGATCTGTGAGCTCTGCCCCCTCCTCCTCCTTCTCCAGCCTGGCACATGTCCTCAATTTGGTGGTGCAGAATTTACTAAATACGTACCCAGGGTTGCGAGATATGCTAAAGCTGGCCAGAAGAGTCTGTAACCATTTCAGACGATCATACACAGCTAGTGCTTGGTTGGCTGAAATTCAGCGGGAAATCGGTGGGCGCATGCGCGTGAGCGACGGAGATGGCTGCATAATCCACTCGCTCCGCGCCGATGGAACCTAAGACCGGCTGAATGCTGCACAGACCCAGAGAGGACGCACTCCACATACCTCCCCAGAATCCGGAATTCCTCAGGCAGAGATTGGTAATGTACCGATCTGTTAAAAATAAGCCTAAGAGCTGGCAGCCCCAAGGACTTCCCTCAGGCCCTAATAAAGGGAGATCCAAGATGGCGTCAGAGCCTCCGGAGTTGGACAACGCCACCCAGCTTTCAGCTGAGGATCCAGCGTCCCCGGCGGATAGCTTACAACAATTCCCCACAGATCTGCGGAGTTCATACCCCACAGACCCAGAAAACATGTTAGAGAAGTTCCGCACTATAGTGAGGGATGAAATAACTGCAGCTTCTCGTAAGCTCTCCTCAGACCTGGTGAGAGACCTTAAAGAGATAGGTCACCGCACCAATCAATTAGAGCAACGCATGAACCTTACTACTACAGTGCTGGAAGGGCATGAGGAGGAGGTGGATAAAATGTCGGCCGAGATAGAGACCCTAAAGGATAAACTTGAGGACGCTGAGAATAGAGCCCCCAGGGACAACTTGCGCATACGTTGCATCCCAGAGAATATCACGGATCTACAGGGCACAGCCACTGCCTTCTTTCAAGAATTGGCCCCTGAGATCCCAGTGGAGAGGCTCGAATTTGATCGTATTCACAGGTCCTTGGCGCTCAAACTCTCAGAGGGCCCCCCGCGAGATGTCATCATAAAGTTTCATTATTACCGCACCAAAGAGAAATTATTGCAAGGTGCAAGAAACCAACAAAGCCTCTCCTTCCAAGGCAACTCTCTCCAGTTATTTGCTGATTTATCTCTGGTCACCATAGCCAGACGGCGAGGACTTAAACCTTATCTTCAAGTTCTCCAGTCCCAGGAGATTAAATATAGATGGGGGTTCCCCTTTAAGTTGTCTTTTTCTCACTTGGGCCGCCAGTTCCATGCTACCTCCTCATCAGACTTGAAACGGCATTTCCAGGACCTCCAGCTGGACCTCCCCATGTCCCAGACAGAAGCGATGGCCTCCTCTTCCAGGCCAGGACCATCCAGGCCACCGTGACCATCTTCACAGCGCTCTCAGCCAGGATCCCAGGCATTGAGGGACTTACAGGCTCAACGCTTTAAAAAGTCCAATAATGGTTGAAGATACTTGGCTTATATTTGTGTTACTCTGGAATTCTCTTACTGCCAGCCCATAGGCCTCAGCCGAGGCAACAAACCTACCTGTTAGCCTATCACCCTACCCATTTCGGAACACTTGGATTGCCCCCCCTTGTTTTATTGGCACCTTGATCTGTATCCAGTCCCTCGCCCAGGAGGAATTATTAACCACCCTACAATAGGCCGCCCCAATTGAGAGATGGCGGTGGAGGGTGTACGTGGTTTTTCCTAGGACGCATCCTGGGTTTGGGTTACTGGTGGATCCGTTTGACCCCCCCTCCACACCAAAGATAGCCTGAAGTTTTCTAACTGACTTTTTATGTTATGTTATTTTTTTTTCACTTTTTGTGAATGTTTTTTTTTATAAAGTGTGGGGGAAGGGGGTCGTGTATGTATGTTAGTATGGGATATAATATAAGTCTACCAATCGGGTGATGGCTCTGGTTTCTGTGCGGTGGCTCCCCAGTTCTGTTTGTGGGCTGGAGGGGGCTGCTGGTGTAGCAGACGGGTGAGATTCCCTGAGTTATCTTTAAATGTTTTATTTTGAGGGTTATTTGGTTTTTTCATTGTTCATGCTGGATTTAGCTTACTGTTTTACCAGTCTCTGTGCACAATATATCTTAAATGTTTACAATATTGCAAACTAGGCCGGTGGTTCCGTCGGATCACTGCTCCTCCCCATGTATCGGCACTTGGCTGAGATAGCAATCTCGGCCAATGTCCCGCCCACTTGTGGGATATACAATCCACGAAAAGTTGCATCTACAATCTTATGGTTTGCTCTCATTTGAGCTCTCCAAAATGTAATTATCTTTTTTCTCTGTTGTCGCTCTTCTCTCCCCTCTTTCTTTTCTTTTCCCTTAGTCCAGGGGGTGTTTGGTTGGGGTAATGCTACGAACCTCCCTCTGCACAAATGACCCTTAATTGTTTGTCCCTGAATGTTCAGGGCATGAACTCCCCCCAGAAACGAGTCAAGATTTTTAAATACCTCAAACAACAAAAAATTGACATCGCATGTCTCCAGGAAACCCATTTTGCTTCCTCCTCATACCCCAAATATTTTGCAGCAGATTATCCCCACGTCTTTTTGGCTAATGCCCCTACTAAAAAGAGAGGTGTCATGATTGCCCTACGCAAATCCATCCTATTTACTTGCAGTAAACAAATAGCAGATCCAAACGGCAGGTACCTAATCCTTCAAGGAACTATCCAAGATTCCGAGGTTACAATTGTGACGTATTATGCCCCGAATAAAAACCCGGGCCCTTTTCTGACCCATGTCTGCGCCCTGTTAAGGCCACACCTGAAAGGAACACTACTTCTAGCAGGAGATTCTAATGTCTCATTGAATCCCTCCCTTGATAATTACCCTTCGGATCATAAATCCCCCTCCCCAGCAGCTAAACAATTTTCACATTCGCTACAAAATAGCGACTTAGTTGATGTTTGGAGGGAATTTTATCCCTTGGGCAGGGATTACACACACTACTCCCACCCTCATCATTCACAGTCTAGGATAGACCACATGTTCGTTCTTCGCAAACACCTTCCCCTAATAAGATCAACCTCTATATTGGCGGCCCCATGGTCGGACTATGACCCCGTTCTTACGGTCTGTGATTCTTTACTCAGTAAACCACAATTCTCCCCCTGGGTGATGAACGACTCTTTGTTGTCCTACAAAGAAATCCTAGCAGACATCCATAAGGCCTCGGTAGAATATTTGGACCTCAACTCAGGCTCTGTGTCTTCTCCTGTTATACTGTGGGAAGCATATAAGGCAGTGTTACAGGGCCAAGTTATTCGCCTAGCATCCAAACGCAAAAGAGAGAGGGCACGGGCATGTCATGAGTTGGAGACAAAATGGGAGGCTTTGATAGCGACATTCAAACAATTCCCCACCCCTGCTAATCGCAAACTTTTAGACAAGGCACGTACAGAGCTTGATTTATGCTTGACTGATGAGGCGGAACGCACTTTGCGCTGGGCTCGACAAAAGTGGTATGTTAAGGCTAACAAACCAAGTGCAATGTTGGCTAACAGATTGCGAACCTTTGCACCTAAGTTTGCTCCTATTACATTACGTACCCATCATAATATCCTTACTGGCAATCCCCAACGAGTTCTGGAAGAATTCCGGTACCGCCTTACTAAGCTGTACTCTGCACCTGAGCGTTCTTCCCCTCAAGGCCTTGACGCCTTTCTAAAAAACCTGTCACTACTTTCTCTGTCTGAAACCCACACATCTCTGATGGACCGTGACATACAAATCTCGGAAGTCCTTCAATGTATTAAGGAACTGAAGGTGGGTAAGAGACCCGGCCCAGATGGCTTTACGGCACTTTATTACAGGAAATTAGCAGATGTCATTGCCCCTTACCTAACTAATATGTATAACTCAGTTAAGAACGGTCGCTCATTTACATCTAATATGCTGACTGCCAACGTAGTAATGATCCCTAAACCTGACAGGGATCATTCATCGTGGGCTAACTTCCGGCCAATTTCGCTAATCAACATTGATATGAAAATTTTAACCAAAATCCTGGCCAACTGCCTCAACTCCTTAATACCACGTTTAATAAAAAAAGATCAAGTGGGTTTTGTCCCAAGACGACAGGCTGGAGACGCTATAAGACGCCTCCTTCAAATACAGCATATTGTCCATAACAGGTCCCTAGAAACAATGTTTTTGTCATTAGACATCAATAAAGCTTTTTATACGCTGTCATGGCCCTATTTGACACAGGTACTTAAATGTTATGGATTTGGTACCTCCTTTATGCGGTGGGTGTCTGCAATTTATGACTCTCCCCAAGCCAAGGTGAAATATTATGGGTTTGAATCAACTATCTTCCCTATAACAAGGGGTACCCGCCAAGGCTGCCCACTTTCCCCACTTTTATTTATCCTGGCACTGGAACCCTTAGCGGAGGCCATCCGATCCCACCCAGACATAGCGGGGGTGGAGATGGCAGGCACTCCGCATAAGTTATCACTATTTGCGGATAACATCCTGCTGACCATCACTAAACCATTAAGTTCTCTCCCGAATTTTCTTTCACTCTTAGACACTTTTGCTACCTTTTTGGGCCTATCAGTTAACTCTACTAAGTCTAGAGCAATGTCTATCAACTTATCCCCCTCTGTGTTAGGGACTCTGCAATCCACATTCCCCTTCCAATGGTTGGAAGCGCTACCCTATCTTGGGATCCGGCTCACTCCAAAATACACTGATCTATACCAAGCCAATTACCCATCACTGTTTCGTAAACTGACGGCCATGCTTGACTCCTGGTCCACCCTTCCATTATCCTGGTTTGGGAGGATTGCAACCATTCCTATGACATATCTTCCGAAGCTACTATACTACTTTTGGGTCTTACCGGTCCAGGTCCCTTCATATGTCCTTCGAGTACATCAAGGCAAAATCATGCAATTCATTTGGGGCTCCATTAAACCTAGGATCAACCGGCAGGTGTTATATGCTCACAAGATCAATGGTGGCCTTTCAGTACCCAACCTGCACGCCTATTATACGGCTGCGGCTATTGCCCCATTATCTCACCTTCATGAAAAGCAGCAATTGCCATTATGGGCCACTATTGATCTGGTGGATACATATTCGATACCCTTAGCCTCCCTTCCTTGGCTCCCTCCAGCCCACCGCCCAACCACTATCAGCCCGTGCCTAGCCCACTCTCTTCACTTATGGGACTCCGTTAAATATTTGGCGGGCTTGATCTCTTCGCACCTTCCCTTGTTGCGTCTTTTTCATTGTCCACTATTTCCTCCAGGCCGAGATAATGTATTTCAATTTTCGTGGTGGATTGAGAATGATTTTATTGATGTCCACTCTATGCTTACTCCCACTAAGATAATCCCATTTGCAGCCCTGTGCTCCTCTCACAATATCCCCCTTAGGGAGCACTACAGCCATGTACAAATTTCCCATTTCCTCCACACCCTCATAAAATCTGAACCCACCCCCTACATGTTAACTCCCTTCGAAAGTCTTTGCAGATCGTGACCCCAGTCCTCTGGCTTGATTCCCTTAATATATGCGGCTATAATACGCTCCTGCAACCTTACCACCTTCAGTGGGATAGGTACAATGAAAAATCTGGACAGCCGCACTCCGGATTGGGATAATGAAAGTAAAATCTTCTTTATTGAAAAAAATGACATAGTTTAAAATCCGTACATTGCTCTGTTGGAATAATGCAGCATAACCGCTAGTGAATTATCTCGTGAACACTTGTTATTTTATTTTTTTTTGTTTATTTTCGCATTTATGAGATATTCTATACATTTCTCATTTTATATTTAGTTGTTATTATATACATTACCATTATGTTTGAATTGTGGCAGACCCTGATACTTCGGGTGCCAGTGTATGCAGATTTCATATATAGCCAAATGTAATTTGATGTCCTGTCACAGACTCTAATTTTCTAGATCATTATTAATGTTAGCTTACCATTTTCTGGACTATGTGCACTAAATGTGTCTTTCATTATCTCTTTGTACTGATATGTTGATTTATTTGTTCAATAAAAACCTTTGTACAAGAAATTCAGCGGGAAATCCACCTGTCCGTAAACCGCCTGATTTGTGACATGCCCACCAGGTGGAACTCAACTAACTTTGTCAATGCTGCACTGGCTATACATTACATGCAGCATAGGGCCATCAACGAGTACCTGTGCGAATATGGCACAACAACAGGCTCAGGCCGCCTTGACTTTTTTCCCCACACCAATGGCTGATCATTAGGGATACATGCACTGTATTGTCACCATTTGAGGAGGCCGCAAGGATGGTGAGCCGTGACAGTGCATGCATCAGTGACACAATCCCTGTTGTGTTCCTGCTGGAACACACTTCGTGGCTTTATGGACAGGGCACTGGAGGCAGAGCAGCAGGAGGAAGAGGAGGACTTCCTTTCCTCTCAAGGCCCACTTTATCCAGATGCCATCATTCCTATGTCACAGAACAAAAAGGAGGAGAGAGGGGAGGAGTATGAGGAGGAGGATTCTGGCACTTTCATAGGCTTCGAAAAAGAGGAAGACATGCGTCAATCTGTAAGCAATGGCTTTCCAACCCTAGGGCCCTTGGGAGTAGTACATGGCTGAGAGAAGGAAGTTCCAGATGCTGTCATCCTGAGTGACCCTGTGGAGTCTGCTTCTCAAGCCTCTGCAAATTAGAGGTGCATGGGCAACTTCATGCTTCAAAGCCTGCGAAAGGACCCAAGAATACATGGCATAAAGGAGAAGGATGATTACTTGCTGACAACCCTCCTTGACCACCGTTATAAGGGGAAGGTCTCAGAACTCATCCCATCCCCACAGAGAGTGCAGAAGATAAAATCTCTTGAGGACACGTTAAAGAGGATTTTATTGAATGTTTTTCCTGACTCCAGTAGGTACAGTTTCATGAAAAACTGTTTTGAGTCTTCTGTTGGTCAAGAGAGGAGCATTGGAGAAGGTGTCCACCTAAGTGAGGCATTTTTTAGTCCTCACCGCCCAGGGCTGTCAGCTTCCACATCCCATCTGCAGTGTCTGCATCACATGGTGGACGATTACCTCGGGGCCAAAACAGAGATGTAGAGCTTTCCAGCTGACGATCCATTGACTTACTGGGTCATGAGAATAGACCACTGGCCAGAACTTGCCCAGTATGCTATTGAGTTGTTGGGCTGCCCTGCATCCAGCGTGCTTTCAGAACGGGCATTCAGTGCTGCAGGAGGTTTCATTACTGATCATAGAACGCATCTGTCCACAGACTGCGTGGACCGTTTGACTTTTATAAAAATTAATCAGTCCTGGATTACTAGCTATGAAGCCTCTGATGCTGATTTCAGTGATTAAGTCTTTTTGGGACGTGGAATCTCTGCAGAACTTCAAGGCTGCCTAGCTTTGAGGGTGTTCAACCATTTCATTTGGAAGAATGTTTTTGGTATAGGTTTCATGGGTACAATTAACACCCAAAGACCAATTTTTCAGCACCTGTTTGACAGGTGCATATCATTGCATTTTTTTGCCTGCATCAAGAGCACCACTATAGGGATACGATGGAAAGGTGCCACCGACACCCAAAGACCAATTTTTCTGCACCTCTTTGACAGGTTCATATCATTGCAATTTTTTACAGCAAGGCCAATTCTTGCTTTCATCAAGAGTACCCCTATAGGGTTGCGGTGAGAGGGCACCACCGACACCCAAAGACCAATTTTTCTGTACCTGTTTGACAGGTGCATATCATTGCAATTTTTTACAGGCCAATTCTTGCTTTCATCAAAATTACCTCTATTGGGTTACGGTGGGAAGACCAATTTTTATGCACCTGTTACTGAAAAGACCAATTTTTATGCATCAGTTACTACAATCCAAATTCAAAGTGACACCAGAATGTATCCAAAAAATCTATAATTTTGTTCACAGTGCACTACATTGTGGCCTCATGATACACACTGGCTCCTCAACTGTTGCTGAGCAAAATAAAGGCAGCTTGTAGGGAAAATGTCATTTTTTGGGGCTTTATATATGCAATTATTGCTGCAGCAGATTCTAGACATGGTACAGATTTGCCACTTTACAGGTAGACTAGGGGGACCCCCAGGCACTATATTGGAATGAATTTTTCATTTTTATGCTTTCACTTTAAAAATATAAAAAAATCACTGCTCATTTAAAAATGACGTTTTTCACGAACTTTTTTTTATTGATACATGTCCCCCAGGGCAGGACCTGGACCCCTATATTCATTGTATGTCCAATTACTTACATATAAGCCTTCAAAATGGGCACTTTTGATTTTTGACGTTCGGGTCCCATTGACTTTAATGGGGTTCGATATTCGGGTCCGAACTTTCATGGTGTTCAAAAGTTCTGGTGTGAACCGAACAGGGGTCCGTTTGTGTGGCAATGATATTGGAAGTCAAGCACAGAAGACGAGACCGTAGACCAAAAACATCACACCATGGGTTTATTAAATTGAGTTGGCTTCTAACACAGTGCCCACCCATAGCCACATATGATACACCATATAGATCAGGAATGCAAGCTAGGACTGTGCTCAACATTGTTTATAGCAGTCTAAAGGTTCTGGATTAAAGTGTAACAAGTATCCCAGGGGGTTCACAGATATCTATCGGAGAACTACATTATTAACTCCCATCCAAAACATATGTAACAAAGGCCGTTGCCAGAAAATATATAGTAGTGTGCCCTGCTCTTTGTGACACCTCCAGCAAATCTTAGAAACTTGGGGATAGAATTTATTTAATAACACTGGGACCACAAAAGGTCAGAGAGAGCCCGAGGGTATCAGCACCATACTTATTTGAGTAAATTAGCAAACTCATTAGAACTTACAAGGAACTAATAACCTAAAAGCACAGTGAAAAAATACCAATCCTGGGTGACCTACCCTACATCCTCATAGTTAAAAGGGTTATTAGAGCTGTATCAAAATGGAGATGGACTGTGGTGGTAGCATAATCAACTGCTCCCTAAATGATCATAGAGTCGATGAAGCCCTTCTGAGAAGCAGAGAGGTCTAAAGGATGGAAAACAAGGAAGCTATTTCTGGATAAAACATAGTGATAAAGGCTCACCATCTTGAGGCAAAACTTGGTAGAAATGTTATGGAATATTTCCATGTCTAGTTTTCCCAATATAATAGAATGTTCAGTTCATTCTTAATATCCATTATGCTTGGCTTTATGCAAGATGTCAATTTTTTAGTATGGCTCTGAGGGCCACCAGCAAGCCGATGTAAGTCCAGTGCAAGCAGCGGGAGGACCTCTCCAGCTGAGTCAATGTAGACTGTTTAGTTAGTGTGCCATAGCCAAAGAGTATAAGGAGAGCTTCTTTAGAAACGGTGCATTAGTTTAAAGTAAATCCCTCATAAGCCACATCAGTAAAATTAATTGAATAGAACAAGAAATGCCCTAGGTCGGACTTTGGAAGCAGATTAGAGCAGTATATTGTCTTAAAAAATTAAAGTTTATTAAACATATATACATAGACATAAGCAATATAAAATTATAAAATGGTATCCTCCATTGACGGCCATGCAATGGCCAGAAAAGATGGACGATACAGATACCCAAAGAATGAGATTATGTTTCAACAGTATGGCATCAAAACATGCATGAGCCCCTGTGCGTCAACGCGTTTTGCTGGATCACTTTCTCAGGACACACATTGGGGGCTATAGAAACAGGTCTCACTGATCCAGGCATATGCTACTGTCTACACAGGACTTTCCCTGGATGGGCGCCACAGCACCAAAATAGCCAAAACCAGGATTTCTAACTTGGGCTATATATCACAAATGGTGGTTCATCCTCTGGGGCAAATGAAAGCTTGTATGGTACTCTTATCATCTGGTTTACATAAAGTGATAGCTGTACAGAAGTCAGTAGTCACATTCACAACGGATAGTGATTACAGCCCATTTAAAACTTTAGGGTTGCATTAAGATTATTTATTTTTGTATGTTTATTAAACTTTATTTTTTAAGACAATATAATGCTCTAATCTGCTTCCAAAGTCCGACCTAGAAATGCTGCATTGTGTAACCCTGTAGATAAAACTGGTCACCTGATCCCAGTAGTCATATATTTGCTGACACAACCAGTCACGATGTATGAGGGTGGGTCTAGGTGAGCCGCAAAATGAGCAGAGAGCCACTTGAAGGCCGTCTTTGGTTGAAAGGAATGAGATGTAGGCTTTAAGTTGCAACTCTCTCCATTGGACAAAAGCTGAGAAATGTTGTTATGCCAGATCAGTACTTTATTGATGAGTGAGTTAGTGGGGAAGTCTTGGCTGCTGAAGACAAGGAGAAAGATTTCATGAAATTCAGATTGAGAGGCCAGTAAATGTCCGAGATGGAATACGCTTGTTTTTTAAGTAAACAGTATATCAGGGATGGCTGGAACCTCTAGTCCTTATCCCAACAGCTTTGCATAACTCATTGCCAATGGTAAAAGAGGTGGTGGTCGGGTAAGATAAATGCTCAGATAAGGTTTAATTATTGCAAAGTCTCTGGAGGGATTCGATTTGGCATGTTTTATGACTGTGACGACCTTGTGTATGTTACATAGTTCCATAGTAGCTGAGGTTGAAAAAAGACACAAGTCCATCAAGTCCAACCTATACGTGTGATTATAAGTCAGTATTACATTGTATATCCCTGTATGTTGTGGTTGTTCAGGTGTTTATCTAATAGTTTTTTGAAACTGTCAATGCTCCCCGCTGAAACCACTGCCTGTGGAAGGGAATTCCACATCCTTGCCGCTCTTACAGTAAAGAACTCTCTACACAGTTTAAGGTTAAACCTCTTTTCTTCTAATTTTAATGAGTGGATACGTATCTTATTAAACTCCCTTCCACTGAAAAGTTTTATCCCTATTGTGGGGTCACCAGTATGGTATTTGTATATTGAGATCATATCCCCTCTCAAGCGTCTCTTTACCAGAGAGAATACGTTCAGTGCTCGTAACCTTTCTTCATAACTAATGTCCTCCAGTTCCTTTATTAATTTTGTTGCCCTTCTCTGTACTTGCTTCACATCCTTCCTGAGGACTGGTGCCCAGAACTGGACAGCATACTCCAGGTGAGACCGGACCAGAGTTTTGTAGAGTGGGAGAATTATTGCTTTATCTCTTGAGTTAATCCCATTTTTAATGCATGCCAATATTCTGTTTGCTTTGTTAGCAGCAGCTTGGCATTGCATGCCATTGCTGAGCCTATCATCTACTAGGACCCCCAGGTTCTTTTCCATCCTTGATTAACCCCAGAGGTTCTCTCCCCAGTGAGCAGATCGCATTCATATTTTTGCCACACGAATGCATTATTTTACATTTTTCCACATTAAACCTCATTTGCCATGTGGTTGCCCACCCCATTAATTTATTCAGATCTACTTGCAAGGTTTCCACAACCTGCAGGGAAGTTATTGCCCTGCTTAACTTAGTATCATCTGCAAATACAGAGATTGAACTGTACCCCATCCTCCAGGTTGTTTATGAACAAATTAAATAGGCGAGCTACACTCTTCCCTACACTTGATTTTATCTACGTGATCATGCTTTTAATTGTTTTGTTTATTGCTGTGACCCAATAAATATACCTTTTTGATCCGCACTATTGGCGCATTTCATTTTTGCCTCCCCATATCCCCGGATTTCCTATGAGATTTGGATATTTCATCTTTCCCCCATGGTCCCTCCAGATTGGTGGTCCTCATTCTGATCGGTGGAGAGGAGAGGAGATGCCCCTTGAGATCCGGGGTTCCCTGGACGACAACTTCTTTCTTGGATCTCCAAGCTTGTTCGATTTGGTGTTGCTGACATCCAAATCCACCGTCTCTGGTAAGAGTATTCCATCTATTTCTTATTCAAGATTTTCATGCTGATGAAACACAGACCTGAAGATTTCCTATTCACTTTGGATTCACCTTAACTCTTCATTATGAGACTTTTTTTTAATTTATTCACATTATGGCTTAGTTTATATATACTGTAGTCATTGAACTTTATATATTCTTTTATGTCTCAGTGGGTTGTACCCACTGATCTCCCCAATATTTGCCTGTATTTTTTGTCCATTTTAGCGCTACATTTTATTATAGCACGTTTTGAATATTGGTCATATTTGTATGTAGCAGCTTCACCATTGTTTATTGGATTAGCGCAGTGTTATTTACACTTTATTTCAAATTAAATAGGATTGGTCCCAGGACAGAACCACGGGGGACCCCACTTTCCAACCCTGACCATTTCGAGTACTCCCCATTTATCACTACCCTCTGAACTCTCCCTTGTAGCCAGTTTTCAATCCATGTATTGACCCCTATGGTCCATGCCAACGGACCTTACTTTTTACAGTAAATTTTTATGGGGAACTGTGTCAAATGATTTTGCAAAATCCAGATACACCACATCTATGGGCCTCCCTTTATCTAGATGGCAGCTTACCTCCTCATAGAAGGTTAATAAATTGGTTTGGCAAGAACGATTCTTCATGAATCCATGCTGATTACTGCTAATGATACTGTTTTCATTACTAAAATCTTGTATATAGTCCCTTATCGTCCCCTCCAAGAGCTTGCATACTATTGATGTTAGGCTAACTGGTCTGTAATTCCCAGGGATGTATTTTGGCCCTTTTTTAATTATTGGTGCTACATTGGCTTTTCTCCACTCAAATTGAATTTTGAAATTTCTGTTTTATTTGTAATTTACTGTATATACTTTTTAAATTCCCTTTCAAATGTATGGTTTCTTGAAGTAAACTCTTTGCTGGGCTATCATAAAAAACACCCTTTTAGTCATTTTTAGAAGCATAGCACATAAAAAGTCTGTGTTATTAAGAATAAATAAAGTGTTAATGTTTCCTTACAAGAATGTGCAAATCAGGAACCTCCTAATTGGTATCAATGCCTACTATTTGTTACTGAGCAGGTCCACAGAAGTGCCAATGAAAACATGTTTTCTCTGCAAGTGCCACTTAAGGGATGACAGGTAACTTATATCTTTTCTGGATGTCTACATCTTCATTAAAGTTCACAAACCACTCAGTGGGAGTATCCTTTGTGCCATTCAAGGCTGCTCAAGGGCCTCAAAATTGCTGAACACTAGTCATTTTTCATTTTTTTAGCCTTTCTTATAGTAAACGGTGTGTGTGGAGTTTTAACACAATTTATTCTTAATTAAATACACATGGTTTAATGTGCAATGATGGTGCACTTTCCTCTTATTTTGTAGAAATAATAATTCCAGCACTACCAGATACTATAAATAAAAAATATTTGCGCTGCGCTTGATAATATGATATAAAGATAGTGTCAAAAAAATCACTGAAAAATAAATGTCAAAAATAAAATGAATCCAACTTTCCACATGAGAACTTCCTATGTGCAATGTGCATATTTATCTTCTACATTATATATGCATACCAAACAATTAAAGTGCAATGTGCATGTGTAATAATAACAAATTAAACTTATACCAGTGATGAACTAAACAGCATGCAATAACTCGCATGTAGTGCAGCATGAAAGAAAAATAACAAATAGCATAAAAAGTGCCCAGTGCGTCTTGAACGCAGTCGATGTAATCTGCGTTTAGTGATATCCTTATTGTAGTGTCCAAAAAATGTCCACAATCAAATGTGCAACAGTGTCCAACAGAATCCAAAATATCCAGTGCGCTGAATTCGAATGCTGCAAACAACCGTGGTATATTCTGGTAACCCCCCAAAGTGATTGCGCTCACCGCAGAGCGTGTGACACAGTGGCTTGCTATGTCAAATCACGCTTTGTAGCCACCCCTTGGGCTCTGTAAGGTATGCTGGATGCGATCTCCACTCACTCTGGGTTAAAAAGGCTCCATAGACATCCAATCATAAAATTGAAGAGAGACTACATAATGTAATACTATCAAACACTAGTTTATTTAAACATAAAAACCACTTCCCACAGAGGGGTACTCACATTCTCCTGGTGCTGCTGTGCACCAAACAATAAACCGCTATTTAAAACGCCAGCCTGTATGCCGCAGGGTATGTGTTTCTCCCAGCTCAGCTGCTTACTCCGTCTTGGCCCCTCCCCTCCCCCTCCCCCCTGGGGAGGGGCCAGGACGGAGTAAGCAGCTGAGCTGGGAGAAACACATACCCTGCGGCATACAGGCTGGCGTTTTAAATAGCGGTTTATTGTTTGGTGCACAGCAGCACCAGGAGAATGTGAGTACCCCTCTGTGGGAAGTGGTTTTTATGTTTAAATAAACTAGTGTTTGATAGTATTACACTATGTAGTCTCTCTTAAATTTTATGATTGGATGTCTATGGAGCCTTTTTAACCCAGAGTGAGTGGAGATCGCATCCAGCATACCTTACAGAGCCCAAGGGGTGGCTACAAAGCGTGATTTGACATAGCTAGCCACTGTGTCACACGCTCTGAGGTGAGCGCAATCACTTTGGGGGGTTACCAGAATATACCACGGTTGTTTGCAGCATTCGAATTCAGCGCACTGGATATTTTGGATTCTGTTGGACACTGTTGCACATTTGATTTTGGACATTTTTTGGACACTACAATAAGGATATCACTAAACGCAGATTACATCGACTGCGTTCAAGACGCACTGGGCACTTTTTATGCTATTTGTTATTTTTCTTGCATGCTGCACTACATGCGAGTTATTGCATGCTGTTTAGTTCATCACTAGTATAAGTTTAATTTGTTATTATTACACATGCACATTGCACTTTAATTGTTTGGTATGCATATATAATGTAGAAGATAAATATGCACATTGCACATAGGAAGTTCTCATGTGGAAAGTTGGATTCATTTTATTTTTGACATTTATTTTTCAGTGATTTTTTGACACTATCTTTATATCATATTATCAAGCGCAGCGCAAATATTTTTTATTTATACTTTTTGCACGATTATGAGTACGTGAACTGCGTTTGCTGCTGGATATATATATATCTTTTTTATATATATTTTATTTTCTAATTTCCATGTTTTGTGCA
The DNA here is from genome assembly GCA_037952925.1 of Lithobates clamitans. NCBI lineage: Eukaryota > Metazoa > Chordata > Amphibia > Anura > Ranidae > Lithobates > Lithobates clamitans. The sequence goes on along the minus strand of JBBGZY010001050.1, from coordinate 1,554,656 downwards.
TATTGAGCATAGGATTATTGTGGCTCGCAAGATTTTCCTTTATTTATTCTGATTTTACTACCAGATACTAGTTGGGCTATTGTGTCCTGCTTACAGAGAACAATGACAAATAAATAAAATGATAGTTGTTTGATGGAATGATGCTCAACTAGACATTGAAATAACCAAGGCACCCTAATGCCGCGTATACACGATCGGACTTTGCGGCATACTTGTTCCGGTGTACCGGATTTCGTCGGACAATTCGATCGTGTTTGGGCTCCAGTGGACTTTGTTTTATCAAAAGTTTGACGGACTTATATTTGAAACATGTTTCAAATCTATCCGGCGGACTTGAGTCCGGTCGAAAAGTCCACTCGTCTGTATGCTAGTCCGACGGACAAAAACTGAGACTAGGGCAGCTATTGGCTACTGGCTATGAACTTCCTTGTTTTAGTCCGGTCGTACGTCATCACATACAAATCCGTCGGACTTTGGTTGATCGTGTGTAGGCAAGTCCGTTCATTCAGAAAGTCCGTCGTAAAGTCCGTCGAAAAGTCAGCCGGGCAAAATATGCTGTAAAGTCCGGTCGTGTGTACACAGCATAAGAAGTAAAAAAAAAAAACTCCTTAAGTCCTTAATGCACTTGATTTATTATCTGACATAGCAGCCATTACCTGAAATGCTAAATTATTGTGTTTATTATTAGTGAATTGCTTACTAGCCTAGGCTAGCTGTAGGTTGTGTCCCATAAAGTTATGTAAAATACTACTGCACCTGATCTCTTTGTTATAAACTGGATTTACTGAGAAACATGTATGGTGACTCAACAGTGTTATGAAAGAGCTTATTAATTTGGCTGCAATCCCGTCTGCAAGGTTCTACTGGCTGCTGCCAGCTGGCTAAAAATAATTCAAAACCAAATTAATTAATGTAGAAAGTTTCCACATCTGTAAGGCTGGAAGGCTATTCAGTGCAGATTTTTTTTCAATGATAGGAAAAATACTGATAGTCACCACATATTTCCAAATGATACATCACAATTAATATTGCTCTAAGGCTTAAGAAAAAAATTAACAAATAAATATTTCAAGTCTTTCATTTAAGGAAATAAACATGGCTAAAATTCAAAGAATAAAAAGTAAGGCATTTTTATTTGCATATACAATATTTTAAAATATTCTCTGTTAAGCCTAGTATCTCAATTTCTAAAGCATACTGTAAAGTACTTTATAGCTAAAACCTTTTTGTGTAGCAAAAACAAGCCTTGCATAAATTTCATTAAGCAATACAAAGATGCATACATTAGTTTATTATAAAGAAACTAAGAGACTTAGAGACATTTTCCAGGTGAGAAGTAACAAGCTGTGCAGTAAACACAAGGAGGCTTCTCTCTTCTTAGAGTCTGCTGCCCTCGAGGCCCTGTTATTTTGGCCAAAGATACATGTTGCTCATACTTTTTAAATTAAATTATTTCAGGCAGCTTTTTGGCATGCAATATAGCTTTAGAGGATACATAAATCATACAAATTACCATCGCAAAAGAGAAACTGCTATTACCCACAAACCCTGACATGTCAAAAGGTGTTTTAATTTGATAAGTTAATAAATATTTCACTGTTCCAGGCTGTAATTACTTCTTCAAAAGTGACACTAACCATCTTGATGTCATGTGCCAAATGATTCTGCATTTGTTTAATTCATAATAGCATAGCTAGCACTTTATTAGCTGGGATTTCAATTAAACAGATATAACGATGATTGTAAATAGTTGAATGTTAGGCCACCAATCTCTTTGATGTTTTATATTATTTGTACTGAAATGCAATTTTATTTTACAGAATAATCACCTTTTTAGAAATATTATTATCCAGTGGATAATATTCAAATAGTACATGTATTTTAACTCTTCACAGGTGCCCTAATAGAAATAGAAATTAATAGATAAAATACAACTGAATTCAAATCCATATGAAATTGAAATAGAAATTAAAAAAAGGTTAATAAATAATAGAATAGTGTGTGGAAGCATACACAGTTCATTGGTAACCAATGTTTCTGTACTGTCCTGTCTGCGTCCTTTGGCACATTGACAATAAAGTAACTATTCTACAGAAGTTCTTCCTTCCATGGTGTGTGTGACCAATCTTCTTTTTCTTTAATTACAGCATAGACCATCTCCCACAGCTCTCCGTCCTCAGAGCTGCTCATTACCCTCTCTGAATGGACTTCAATCATAGCCATCAACAGTGGCCGCTGCCCTATTCTGGGCCAGCAAGCTGTCTAACTCTCAGTTATCTCTCCTCAAAGACTGCTAGACAGAGACGTTCTTCTGACGATTTCTGCTCTGTAAGCGAGCTTAAACCACTCCCCAGCAACAATAATCTCCAGCTCCAACCCATCACCCCATCTACCTGACCAATCAGGTAAGGGTCAGTAACTGACCACTTACTTTTAAAATTGTTAACCCCTCCAGCTTGGTTCCGCTTCCACCCTGTTATATATGCCCTATGCTTAATTTGTTCCTTATTTGCATCGAGCATATCTAGAAAACAAAAGCATATAATGGTGATATACAAGACATTTGCATACACAATAGTGCAGAATTATTTGCTGAAGAATAATGGTTGCCCAAGAAGGTTGCAGTAAACATATGTGAGTATGATATTTACACCTTTTGAAAGGAACGTGTAGACAAACCACATTTTATCAATAAAATATGATGTAACTTATTCAGAAATAAAAACAAACTTTTTTACAAACTTCCTGCCCAGGCCAATTTTCAGCTTTTAGCCCTGTCGCACTTTGAATGACAATTGCACGGTAATGAAACATTATACCTAAACAAAATTTTTATCATTTTGTTCACACAACTAGAACTATCTTTTGGTGATATTTAATCACTGATGTTTTTTTCTTTTTTTTGCTAAAATTTTGAAGTGTTTTTCTTCATTTCTATTGAACAGGACAGAACAAATACCCCCCAAATTAACTATTTTTGGAAAGATGACAACCCAAGGTATTTAGTAAGATGCAAGCCGGTACACTGATCAGTCATTGGCAGTGTCCGGTGGACACAGCTGATGACAGATCGCACTGCTGTGCTGCCCTGTGGCCTCGCGAGCCATTCTGAGAGGATGTCATACTGTATATCGTCCACTCAGAGCCGCCTGGCTTTCATTCTGCTATATGCTAGGGGGGATGGTGTTAAATGTCGCCAACCTATGTATAGTATAGTGTTAACCTCGCCCCTGACTGTGACATTTACACAGTAATTTATTTTTTTTATTTTATTTATTTCAGGTACTTATATAGCACCATCAATTTATGCAGCGCTTTACATATACATTGCACATTCGCATCAGTCCCTACCCTCAAGGAGCTTACAATCTAAGGTCCCTAACTCACATTCATACATACTAGGGACAATTTAGACAGGATGCAATTAACCTAGTACCAGCATGTCTTTGGAGTGTGGGAGGAAACCGGAGTACCCGGAGGAAACCCACGCAGGCACAGGAAGAACATGCAAACTCCAGGCAGGTAGTGTCATGGTTAGGATTTTAACCAGCGACCCTTCTTACTGCTAGGTGAAAGTGCTATTTACTACACCACTATGCACCCCTGTAATCAGTGCATATTTATAGCACTGATCTCTGTATAATTATCAATTGTCCCAAAAATGTGTCAAAAGTGTCCGATATGTTCTCCATAATGTTGCAGTCCCGATAAAAATTGCAGATCGCCGCCATTACTAGTAAAAAAAATAAATAATAATAAAAATGCCATAAATCTATCCCCTATTTTGTAGACGCTACAACTTTTGTGCAAACCAATCAATATACGCTTATTGCGATTTTCATTACCAAAAATATGTAGAAGAATACATATTGGCCTAAACTGAGGAAAAAATTAGCTTTTTTTAAATAAAAATTGGGGATATTTATTATAGCAATATGTACAAAATATTGTTTTTTTTTTTTTTTTAAATTGTCGCTCTTTTTTTGTTTAAAGCGCAAAAAATAAAAACCGCAGGGATGATAAAACACCACCAAAAGAAAGCTATATTTGTGGGAAAAAAGGAAGTCAATTTTGTTTGGGTACAGCATTGCACGACCGCGCAATTGTCAGTTAAAGTGACGCAGTGCTGTATCGCAAAAAATGGCCTGATCATTGAGCAGCCAATCTTCTGGGACTGAAGTGGTTAAAGACAGTTTAGTAACTCTTACATGAATCATTTAAACCCTGTATTATTTCCAACTCTGTCAACATAATGATCTTTTCATACCTAGCTGCCTTACACACTCTAATGCTTAAAAAGACATTGGCAAACATAATCAGAACCAAGCTAAAATGGTATAACTTCGGAAACGCTAAATCTTAACAGCATAACGATTTGTACTAAGTTTATCAATTCTTCATTACATTCAAAAACACCTATTGACTATGGCAAGCTTAAAAAAAAATATTGCTCTCTCTCCTCCCCCATAAGCAATCTGTAGCTTGTTTTTAAAAATACATTTTTAACACCCGCTAATAATTACCTTAACCCCTTGTCTACCAGAATACACTTATACATAGCATGACGTACAAGGGGTTAAAACAAGCAATTGCTTTTTAGAGCCAGCAAGGGTCTCTCAGTTAAAAGTGATAATTTTTGGGGGGCTTTGAAAGGGTTGCTCTCCCAATGCCAGTGGTGCCAGCAGTGGTTCATGGGCTTTCCAATTCCTCTGCGGACTCCAGGAACATGGGACACAGCTACCACAGCAAGATCAGGACCTGTCTGACCTGACCAATGGCTCCATAAAGAGGACCTGTTACCTGCCCAAAGGAGGCTTCAATGCTATCATGTCGGGGACTTGTTAGCCCCTTTGTCATAGCAATAAAGCTAAGGAATACAAAAATTTTAAAAAAAGTGTAAAAAATTATACAAAATAAATAAAAATAATGAAAAAAAAATGTCTTAAAGTACCCAATACTCCCAAGCCCAACCCATTTCAAACACACAGCATAGGTTGAACACATGCTCAACAGGCTTAAATGTAAATGTTACCGTCCGATAATGCAATTCACTATAAATGTTAAGAGACAGGTACATATTAACAAAAGGTATTTCCATGGTATTAAGTGGGGTTGTATTATTGCCTATAAAATTTATAAAATATGACAGTTAAAAGCATACAGAGAATAGAAGAAAATGTCTATTCCATATACTGTATTTGGTTTTTACTCCACTGTTTAGTGTTGCGTTTAAGCTAAAAAAAATGGAAAAATGTGCTTCAAATTACAAATTGTGTAGCTTTGCTGAAATAATTTCCAAAATACAGTATATATATGAAGGAAACAACTTAGTTGTTCTGTTAATAACCCTTCTCACAGTCACACCTTTACAAGCTGCTATAACGTATGGCATACGTTTAATGCCAGCTCAATCAGATGGCAAATAACAGTAAGTAAAAAGTAAATCCTAAACCAATTTTGTATTCAAGACAATCCGTTGGCACAAATTGTATTCTGATTAGTAGTTCACAAAGTTAATATGTAGCCCTTTTCAGAATCAGCTTGGCAGTCTTCTTAAAACAGAAGTTATCTACATGTTTCACTTTTATCACAAATCCCATAATAAGCGGTGGGTGGGGCCAAACACATATTTTCTTAATTGCTACATTTAACAGTTGTTTCAAACTTGTTGCCAGTCACCAGTAGAATTTGTTAAAAAATAATAATTATAAAAATATTCTAAAAATAGGACTTTATTTTGAAAGGTCGGACACTTATAGGGCGTACACACGGTCGGACTTTGTTCGGACATTCCGACAGCAAAATCCTAGGATTTTTTCCGACGGATGTTGGCTCAAACTTATTTTGTCTACACACGGTCGCACAAAGTTGTCGGAATTTCCGATCGCCAACCACGCGGTCACGTACACCACGTACGACGAGACTAGAAAAGGCCGGTTCAGAACCAAGCGCGGCACCCTTTGGGCTCCTTTTGCTAATCTCGTGTTAGTAAAAGTTTGGTGAGAGACGATTCACGCTTTTACAGACTCGTGGCTTTCAGATCGTTTTCTGCCGTTCAGTTTGTGCTTGTGGGTTTGTATCTGCTCTTCAGTGCGTGCAAGCAAGTTCCGCGTGACTTAGTCATTGTATTCTTGTTCGTTCGTTACTGTTTTTCAGGTAGCTCTTCACAGGCCTTGCTGTTCTTCAGTGCGTTCTGTTACTTCGTTCTGAGCAGCCGACCGTTTTCTAGCCATGTTTTGTATGCGTACTCCTCATAGAGTCTGTGCTGTGCGGGGGCTTGGTGTTGGGATCCTGACCTTGACACAAGTCCAGTCCATGAACAGGGTGGGGAGGAGTTCATGGACCAAGAATTGGTTGCTTCAGCGTGACCAGTTCTCTCATATGCCTTTGCTCAGTGAGATCCGTGAGAATAATCCTGATGATTTCAGGAACTTTCTTAGGATGACGGACCCCGTGTTTCACCGTTTGTTGGCTTCGCTGACCCCCTATATCAGCAGGCAGGATACCTGCATGAGGCAAGCCATCACTCCGGAGCAGAGGTTGGTCGCTACCCTGCGGTATTTGGCGACAGGGAGAAGCCTGCAGGACTTGAAGTTCTCGACAGGCATCTCCCCCCAGGCTCTGGGGATCATTATCCCAGAGACCTGTTCTGCCATCATCCAGGTCCTGCAGAAGGAGTATATGAAGGTAAGATTTTTATCCTTTTATATCACATTTTATTGCATTGAATGTTTGCCTATATATTGTATTTCTTTCCTCATTCCCTAATTACCATGCTTGTAATATGCTGTGAATGTCCCCTTTGTTCTCATGCTGCTAGTTTTTTATGTAATTATTATTTTAGGTCCTTCATACATATTTGCCCTTCACTAACCTCCCCAGCATGGTGTCTCCTGTCCTATATTCACCTCATGTAGTCACTTAACAATGTATTTTATCAGCTCCATAGTAGTACTTTACCCCAAACACCCCCTATTATGTTTGGAAATGTTATTTTTGATTTAAATTCAGGCAGAGTACCAGAGTTTTTTTTTGTGGTGTCCCCCAAATTTTTTTAGTAACCCTCCCTCCCCCAACTGCTAAGTCAGCTGATCTTAATTCTCTATCCTCAATCATCTATCTGCTGACTTTGCCAAACCCATACACACTATACCCACCTCTTTACTGGTCAGATTTATGGATGAATTCCCCAAAGCATGTAGTGCAAGGGCCTGCCTGTATACTTTCCAATGGTACTGTTTAAAGTTTTTGTATCCTATTATTATCTTGATAGGTAATAACAGAATGTCCAAATGTCCTCAAATGTGTACAATGTGTATTTATATCTTTGTATTATGACACTTCTTACCTGTCCAGTGGTCTGCCAATAGTGTAACTAAGGAGGGGCTGTTCCAAGTAATACCCATTATTTAGGCATTCATCTCTCAATGAAGTGAAGAGGGTTACCTGTCCAAGATTTACACACACCCCCTATAATGTTTGAAATGGCCCATGAGACGGGGGGGAGGGGGAATATGATAGGTGTACCTTATACTTTGGCCTTGTTAAATTCCCCTTAATAAATGCTATCTGGAGGTTGCCCCATAATGTTTGTGTCTAATCTGCTTGCCATGTTTCTGAGTAAAAATAGTAATGTTTATTGTTTTTTCCTCAACAGTTTCCTTCCACGCCACAGGAATGGCAGACTGTGGCCTCCCACTTTGCCGAGCGGTGGGACTTTCCTAACTGCGGAGGGGCAATTGATGGGAAACACGTCCACATCGTCCCACCACCCAACTCGGGGTCGTACTATTATAATTACAAGGGGTTTAATAGTATAGTGATGTTGGCGGTGGTGTCGGCTAATTACGACTTCTTGTATGTGGACGTGGGGAAGAATAGCCGGATGTCCGATGGTGGAGTCATCGCCCAGACGGAGTTCTACAGGCGTCTCCAGAATGGCAGCTTGGACTTGCCAGCTCCAGAGGACAATGTGGAAGGACTCCCATTTGTGTTCATTGCTGATGAAGCGTTTGCCCTGGGGGACCACCTGATGCAGCCATTCCCAATGAGGACCCTCACCCCGGAACAGAGGGTTTTTAATTACCGGCTGGCCAGAGCCCGAAGAGTGGTGGAGAACACATTTGGAATCCTGGCCAGCCGGTTCCGACTATTTCTGACACCCATCCATATGGCGGAGTATAAACTGAACCATATTATACTGGCGTGCTGTGTTCTCCATAACTTTTTAAGGAAACATTCGGCCAACTATGCTGGCTCAGTTGGGCCTGATGCCGGAATCCTACATCAAACCACACTGACGGCGCTTGAAAGTGGCCGTCCTGGCTTGCCCTCCCTGAGTGCCCGTGATGTCCGGTTACGCTACCTGGAGTTCTTTGCGGGTAGGGGGGCTATCAATATGCCAGACAACCTGTGAAGCCTTTTTATAATTAAAAAAAAAAGAAATTCTTGGTGGACATTTACTGCTTGTGTTTGTTTTAGCTGACCCTGACAGAAATGTGTTGAGTCCAGAAAATGTTGTGATTGTGTAACCTTATACAAAGCACTGTTGGCTGGTATTTCCTAAATGCAAAAACACATTTCACTACAAGTGCACTTGCAACTGCACTGAAACTGCACTTGTAGTGCAAACACCCATTTTTGCAGAAAACAGCAATTACATCACCCCAAAAGTGTTGTATTGTAGTGTTGAGACAATAATCCACATATTTTTGAGTAAGCAACTTTTTTATACCTGCACAATCACATGTGCATTTACCAAAGGTTTTTAAAACAAACCAACATGTTTGTTGTATAACAATTTTTGCAGTAGCATTATCAAAAATCGAAATGTCAATTTCAGATAAAACAGGCCTGTGTAAAACCAACAAGAAAGCCAAAAAACTTGAACTTACAAAGTTCACATTTGGTAAAACCTGAAGGCTATATCAGACATCAGTATTTAGGAACTGGATTTGATATAGCGTTCGGATGGGGGAAAATCACCCCTGGAAAAGCCAAATTTGGAAGATGCACAGCAATTTATGAATGTCAACATGTGCTATCTGCCATCAGGGGGATCAAGGGACGTGTTTTGGGGGAGCAAGCCCTTCCTCACCGCTACTTTATAATTGAGGAAGGGGTTGCACCCCCAAAACGCGTCCATTGATCTCCCGTGATGGCAGGTAGCACATGTTGGCACACTGTGTGCATCCTCCAAATTTGGCTTTTCAAAACATTGCAAAAATATTTAAAAGATTGGACCACAATCCAAAAAGTGATTTTGTGGGGTTTTAAATTCGCCCCAAAACATCAATGATGTTATTATTTTTTTTAATAACATCATTGATTTTTTGCTGGATGTTTTGCAGTTCTACATTACACCCCATGATCTCCCCGATCAGGATCTGGGCACTTTCTGATGTGAAACGTTCTGGATCCACAACCTCACAATCACCTAAAAAGAGAGAAAGAAAACAAAAACAGGTATCAAAAATCTGCCACCATCCATCTCTTTTACCTGAGCCTGTGGTCGCAGACACTCACCTGTTGTGGTGCCAATCTCCACCACATCTTCTTCTTCCTCCTGCTCTTCTTGTGTTGGTGTTAGTTCCCCTTCTTCCAGAGGTGGGGGGTCTGTGGTCTCCTCGGATGAGGGGTGTCCTCCGAGTCTTTTCTCCCCTATGTAAAACAAAAATGGTATAATTAGCACACAGATATTTGATGGCAGAACTATAAATAGGAAACATTGCTTGGAAGTGGGGTACAATTGTCTATTTTAGCCGAGTTCCAAGATGTATTTTTTTTAATGCCCTTTGTCAAGCTGCAATACTTTACCTGTTTGGTACAAGTTTCACAGATGGAGACCCCCCTATAGTATACACTGGAGCACCTGTGTGGCCCCCTAATAAAAATGGTGTTATTGTGACCCACACTACTGCTCCAGTGTCAAGATGTGAAAACAGCTGCTCAGTGTCCTCTCCTTACACACAATCTAGTTGGCATTTCATTCTAGTAACAAACCCATCTACAGAAACAACTATTTGGCATCCAAGTAGGCCCAAAAAAATGTGGGAAAATGCATATGGCCTAAACAATGGTGTTTTAGAGGAAAGAAAAATGTTTGATACGAACGAATAATGGGCCCATGAACATTAAAGTTGCCCTTTTAAACGTTACAATTAATAAAAGCATATGGAGCAGCACGAACGCAATAAAGACAGAAAGAATCGGAACACAGCACAACTACTTACTTTTTTGCAGCACTCTCCGGATCTTTCGGTACTGCTCTGGCTCTCTCAATTTCAGGTCCGACCACCGCTTCCTGAGCTGATCTTTCGATCATCGTACCCCGAAATTCTTCTGAAAACTTTTGATCACTTTCGCCATGATCTTGGCCTTTCTGATATTGGGGTTGGGGTAAGGCCCATACTTTCCGTCATAGTCGGACTTCTTCATGATGTCGACCATCTCCAACATCTCCCCAAAGGATATATTTGTGGCCTTAAAACGTCTCCTTCTGGATCGGGACGTGTCCAGATCCAGGCTTTCCTCCTCCTCCTCCTCGTTCCTGCAATTAGCACGCACCTGCTGTGACTCCGCCATGTGCTCTTCCCCCACTGCGCCGAACGAAAAGGGGCGGGGAATAGACTAGAAAGAACGTCAGGGGCGGGCGGAGTTACACGCATGCGCAGTGTGTATAAAGCGTAACACGCGTGCGTATTACGTACGATCTGTGAGCGGAGGAAGGAGCATTGGACGCGCCGATCGTAAGAACGAAGGTAAGAGACAAACTTGTGCCTATACTGCTTCTACATTGAGGCCTATATTGTAACAAGATTAGGAGAGTTTTGTCTGACATTAGGCTTTGTCTTGTGTTGTGTCTTGCAGTGAACATGGATATGCTAATGAAAGATAATGACTTCATGTCAGTATTCCTAGATATGTTAAGGGAGCTGCCCTGTCTGTGGGAGATTAAACACCCCCATTTCAAGAACCAAGCAAAGAGGAAGGCAGCACTGGTGCAATTGTGTGAAATTGTGAAGCAGGTGATCCCCACGGCAGACATCACCTATTTAAAGATCTTCATTGGTGGCCTGAGGAGCACATATCTAAGGGAGCGCAAGAAAGTCCTGGATTCACAGAGATCCGGAGCAGCAGATGACATCTATGTCCCCAGGATGTTGTACTACGACAGGCTGCATTTTCTGGCAGGCCAGACTGAACCCAGGCCATCCCTCTCCAGTCTTCCTTCCACGCTTCCTTCCCCCCCGGCTGAGGCTTCTGACGCCCAACCTGGGCCTTCCAGGCCACATGTGGAGGAGCCCAGATTGAGCCAGGTATAGCATTCCTCTAAATATTTCTGCTTGTCCAATCAATGATGTTAACTAGATGTTAGTTGGGAGTACTAATTTAGGATTGTGATTGATGATGCAAAACATTACAACCATGTCCTTTTTTCATACACAGGGAAGTCTCAGCCAGGAGGTGGCCGGGCCGAGCCGGCTGGCTGATCTGCAGGTCCCTCCAACCCCCCCGAAAAGAGAAAGTGGCAGTAGGAGGAGTGCCCTAGAGGAGGCTACCAGAGGACTCTTTTGGAGGGCTACAGAGGTCCTGGGAGCACGACAGACCGTGGAGGAGGACATTGCTGCCGTCATTGCATATAAAATGCAGAGGATGGAGGAGGGCCAACAAGTCATGTGTGAGGCGCTCATATTGGAGGCTCTTAACAAAGGTATGAGGGGCCAAATGACAGCTCAGACACACCTTTGCGATGGTCCTCCTCCTCCTCCTGCAGGTCCTCCTCCTCGTCCTCCCTCTCCTCCAGGTCCTCCCAGTCCTCCTCCAGGTCCTACTCCTCCTCCTGCCACATCTAAAACTGCACAGCCACAGCCGGGAAGGAAGCGTGAAAGGAAGACCAGAAAGTGAGGACCCTGGATCCAGTCTGGTCAGCCAAAAAATGCAGCCTCTTGTGGTACCACAGCCTGGGGACACAGATGTCATCTGCTGCTATCCGGATCTCTGCGAATTCTGGACCAGACTGCCCTCCCTTACATATGGACTCCTCAGGCCACCAATTTTGATGTTCAAGAATTGATGTCTGCCCTGGGGGTCAAAGGCTTCGCTAATTTCTCATGTTGATCCAGTGTTGCCTTCCTCTTTGTTTGGTTCTGATCCCTTAATAAAGGATTTTTGTTTTGAATTATACTCTCCTCCTGTGTTTTACTTCAAAAAGGATAGTTTGTTTGTGAGGATTCAGGTACATTTCAAATATACAATGTGAAATGAACAAGGGACACCGACAACAAACAATCTCCTTGAGATTAAATAATAAAAGATATCAATGGTGTTGGGGTAACTTGACACACAAAACACACACAAAAATATTCTGGAGTAAAAATAAAAATCACATTGAACAAAGATCAGCCTTGGAAAAAATACAAAAATTAAATAAAAAAAAAACATTATGTCAGATGTGACAACTAATAACAATATATTCAGGGAATCCCAATAAAAAAACAAAAATAAAACTTTGGGTGAAGTGTGTGTGAATATGAGCAGCAAAACTACTTCATTCTTGTCACATTATAAAGAAGAAGAGAGTGCGCTGTATTAAACCATTTTTTACATTGCAGCGTGACGAAAGTGCTGTATCCATTGTGAACGCTAAGTTTACCAGAACGAGCTGTTCCGTCTTGGAATTTCTTCTGAGCATGCGTGGCACTTTGTGCGTCGGAACAGGCCACACACGGTCGGAATTGACGCGATCGGATTCTGTTGTCGGAAAATTTTATCTCCTGCTCTCCAACTTTGTGTGTCGGAAAATCCGATGGAAAATCCGACCGTGTGTATGGGGCATTAGCGTTAATTTTTTTTATACATTTTCAAATTTTTGAATTTTGAAGCATAAATTATTGGGTAGATATAAGCACCATAGAACTGTATAACAGAATATTTTAAAAAATATATTATTTTATGAGCCAGAATATGTCATTAACTGAGCCATGATAATGTATGCATTTACTTACCAAGCATTTCTATGCAACAAGTGAATGCAATCAGTGCGTTATTAATGTGATTCAGCAAATTTTGTAATGATGCTATTGTTATTAATTGCAGCTAGAATCCAGGGAACTCTTTAAATGGTCATGGAGTATACTTCTTGAGGCCTGAGCTGTGTACATTCCTCTCTTTCTCTGCTTTCTGTATCCTCACATTTAAGTTACAAGGCAGGTTTAAATATGATTAGTGACTGTAAGAACCTTCTTGCTATGTACAAGTTTTTGTATACATCAGCATTTCTGTATGTGAGAGACAGTAATGTGTCTGCAATGGGTATACTGTATTTGGGAATTCCTCACCTACATCTCTATACTACCTATCACCAGGTTACTTGCAATGCCTGGATGAAAATTCATACACTTAACATAAGTATATGTATAAGATAAGACATATTAAAGTGTAATTGGTAACTTATATTTCAAGCATTTATAACTACACTCTCTGGAAAAGCTTTTTCACTAATTTGAAGGCAGCAGGAGGGGGCTCATGGGTAAAACAACATTAAACTTATAAACATTGGGTTATTCATGTGGAAATAATTACTATCATTTTAGGTAGGATGAAACATATAATCCCATTTTTCCTCAATCAATAAAAATGTACAGCACAATAATTCAGTTTTAAAAGAATTCTGTGCTTTTTCCATGAAGGGAAATGTAGCAGACTTGCATTAATGACACCCCGCAGCAGAATATGCATACATTTTCTTCACCCCTTACCACTATGTTTAGCCACCGGAAGCAAAGAAATTAGGCTGTATGGAGGATCATTTGATTAACTCCAAGTGATAGCACGTCTGCTTGGATATTGGCCCAGTGCTGTCACATAAGAGTGAAGTGTTCTTTGCCTGTCACAGATCAGCTGCGGAGCTGATCTGTGTCTCACCTTTACTGCTGTAGGCCAGCTGGCACCTGTTGTTCCACTAGCTTGTGTTCTGCTCTGTGCACTCTGCAGCTATGGGTGTCGCCGGCCACACCTGTTGCCTAATATATGATTCCTTCCTGCTACTTCCTGTCCAGACCCTCATGTGCTTCCCTATTTAAATCCCTTTTCAAACCAGTTACTGGTTGCTTGAGCAACATTTGTTTTGGAGCTCCCTTCGTGTAACCTGCCTTAAACCTGACCTCTCGTGAACTGATCTCTTGTGTACCGACTCGGCTTGTTCTGATTACGTTGTCTGCAGCCCGCCCTGACCTTGGCTCGCTATCTGGCTCTCCCTTTGCTTCATCCATCCTTTTCTGACAGTGTCTCCTGGTACTTCCCTAGCGAGTAGGGTGAACCCAGGGGTCGTGGCCTAGGGTCAGCACGCAGCTAAGCCCAAACCCTCGTGAGGGGGTCCCTGTCAGAATACCGGCTGGCCCTTAGACTCCACGCCCTGGGGGATCCCGTGTCACCTGCTTGCCTGTGGGCTCACTGTAAGTAGTACTGTGACAGTTTGCTCAAGCCATGAGCGCCTCTGAGAATCGGCCACTGACCGTGGATCAAATGCAACATCTAGTTCAGAGACTTAACTCCCAGCAAGCAAATCAAGAGCAAAAAATGCTGGTTCTTCAGGATCTTACCTCCCGTCTGGATCGTCTGCAACTCGCTGCAACTTCAGCTTCTCCCGTTCCTGCTTCTGCTTCAGCTGCTCCTGTGTTACCTGCTACACCTGGCAATCCCTGCCTGCATCTGCCATCGCCACCTAATTTTTCTGGTGACCCTAAGGCTTGTCGGGGCTTCATTAATCAGTGTTCCATCCACTTTGAACTTACCAGCCACCATTTTCCAACTGATTGCACCAAAGTCGCATATATCATCTCTCTCCTCTCAGGTGATGCTTTAGCTTGGGCCTCCCCACTCTGGGAGTCACACGATTCTATCACCTCTGACCTCCAGCTCTTTTTGGATGCATTACGGAAAACTTTTGATGAGCTCGGCAGAGTATCTTCGGCTGCTGGGGCCCTCCTTCGTCTTCGTCAGCAAGGAATGACAGACGGCCAATACGCAGTTCAATTCCGTACGCTGGCCGCTGAACTCAAATGGAATAATGAGGCCCTTACTGCTACCTTCTGGAAAGGCCTATATGAGCATGTCAAGGATGAACTCACTGGACACACCATTCCTACCACATTGGATGACTTAATCGCATTAAGCATTCAAATAGACATTCGCTTCCAGGAGCGGGCCCTGGAAAAATCCAGAACCAGTCATCCCCCTGCTGGCCGTCCAGCACAGGTAGTCCAAAGACCTGTGGAATCCTCTCCGTCTTCAACCTCTCACATGTTGGAAGAACCTATGCAGCTTGGGCGAACCCCCCTCACTCCTGAGGAACATGCCCGACGCATGGGATTGGGCTTGTGCCTTTACTGTAGCTTACTTTCCGTCCGGGAAACTCCAGGGTCTAGCTCACTCGGAGGACGGTGATCTAGACCGATCCATTAATTTTGTTTGCTTCCCTCATTTCACCCTTCCTGTGGCTCTCCACTGGACTCAAAATGCCTATCTCAAAATGCCACTGGGCTCAAAATGCCCATCTTAAAATGCCACTGGGCTCAAAATGCCTATCAACTGTCTACATACGTGGACTCTGGTGCTGCCGGAAATTTCATTGAATAATCTTTAGCTTCCGAGTTGGGCATTGCCTTTGTTGCCTTGGCTATACCCCTCTCCGTGACCGCAGTAGATGGCTCCTTCTTGCCTATGAGTCCCATCCGGTTTAAAACCCCTCCTATTGAGTTACGCATTGGAGTTTTGCATGGTGAGGAGATCTCTTTTCTAATTCTGCCTAAATCCTCCAGTCCCATTATCCTGGGCCTTCCATGGTTGCAGAAACACTCCCCGCATCTTGACTGGAATTCTGGACAAGTATTGATTGGGGTTCTCCGTGTCAGCAACGATGTATTTCCAAGGTGCTACCTCCTCCTTCCATTCCTCTGACTGAGACCTCCACAACTCCCATGTTGCCTGCCCAATATCAGTCCTTCTGAGATGTTTTCTGCAAAAAGTCCGCTTTTTGGGCAACAAATGGTGGAGCTCTCTACTCATGCATGCTGGATGTTTATGTGGTCATTGTTTACAGACCTATTTGGGTATACTCCTTTATTACATAATGGGAAGTCCTTTGGGTCCCCTGGAAATCGTGTCTTCTGTGGCAGTTGCCCTTGGGGTCCAATATTATTCAAGCTTGATTGACCCAGTGGGTATACACCCATCTGGGTTCAATCCTTCCGGTAAGCCTTTAAGAATATATGGTGGCAGATCTCCTATCAATTTTCTTCACTAAAGTCACATTTATATAACATACATCACTTCATCTTTTGGATCACCATCATTAATTTCTTTATGGACAATAGCAATTAGATTGTGATTGATATCTATGCCATCAAGGACATTTTTTTGATGTAGTGACTATCATCTTATGTCCACTCATTTTCATTTTTTTTTTTTACACATTGTTTCATATTTAATTTTTCATATGATTTAATTTCCATATGTTTTTTGCACAGTTACTGTATATGTATATTTACTATTCTCAGTAAGTATCTGAGACTTTCAAATTCTTAGCGCTGCACTTTTTTATTGTGTGTTACACTCTGCATAATTGATCCTCTGCTGTGCTGGCTGCCTTTTGTTTTAAAGGGACAGAGCAGTGTATATATATTTTTTTCCAAAATGTCCGCTGATCGCCTTCCCACTCACAGAGACTTTGACTGCTCCATTGATCTCTTACCTGGGACCTCTCCTCCCCGAGGCCGAGTCTACCCTCTATCTATCCCCGAGACACAAGCCATGTCTGAATACATTCGGGAAAACCTGCAAAAGGGTTTCATCAGGGAATCTAACTCACCTGCCGGAGCCGGATTCTTCTTTGTAGCGAAAAAAGATGGCTCACTCCATCCTTGCATTGACTACAGGGGTCTTAACGCCATCACCGTGAAGAACCGATACCCTCTTCCTTTAATTTTAGAACTCCGTGACAGACTGCGAGGTTCTCATGTTTTACTAAACTGGATCTTAGAGAGGCCTATAATTTAATAAGAATCCGGAAAGGAGAAGAATGGATGACCGCCTTTAACACCAGAGACGGACATTATGAGTATCTTGTGATGCCCTTTGGCTTATGCAACGCCCCAGCAGTCTTCCAAAATTTTGTTAATGATATCTTCCGCGACCTTCTGTATGTCTATGTTATTGTATATCTGGATGACATTCTTATATTCTCGCCAGACTTACTTACCCATCGTCTTCATGTGGAAGCTGTGCTACAGCGTCTATGGGACAATTGTCTATATGCAAAATTGAAGAAATGTTTATTTGAACAAACACAAGTTCCATTTCTGGGCTACATAATCTTGTCTCAGGGTCTCCTCATGGACCCAGACAAACTTCGGGCCATCTCCGAGTGGCCCCAGCCCTCTGGTCTTAAAGCCACCCAACGCTTTTTGGGCTTCACCAATTTCTATCGTCAATTCATTTGTAATTACTCCACCTTGGTGGCCCCTGTTACATCTCTCACACGCAAGGGTGTCAATGCTCGGCTCTGGTCCCCTGAAGCCATTGATGCTTTCCTTAAACTCAATTCTCCTATGTCTGTACGTTACTAAACCCTTTTCTTTAGAGGTAGATGCTTCTTCAGTAGGAGTCGGTGCCATCCTGCTCCAAGCTCAGAAGGGCAAGTCTCAGCCTTGCGGATTCTTTTCCAAGAAGTTTTCTGATGCGGAGAAGATCTACACCATTGGGGACCGTGAGCTACTCGCTATTAAACTAGCTCAAGAATGGCGACATCTTCTAGAGGGTTCTCCTCATTGTATTACCATCTATACTGATCATAAAAATCTGCAGTATTTACAATCTGCGAAACGCTTAAATCCACGTCAAGCTCGCTGAGCCCTCTTTTTTGCCCGCTTCAATTTTAACATTACTTTTCGTCCAAGTGCCAAAAACCTTTGGGCCGATGCCTTGTCCAGGTCATTTGATGTCAATGGTTCTGAGAATCACTTAGATCTTGGTCCCATTATCCCTCTGCATCGTATTCTAGCCACTACTTAGCTCCAGTCTACGCAGCCTCCTCCAGGTAAACTTTTGTAGTTCCCGCACTTCGTACCAAACTCCTTGCTTGGGCACATGACTCCAAGTTCTCTGGACATCCTGGCATACCTCGTACTTGTGATCTCCTTCAGTGTCATTATTGGTGGCCTTCTCTTCGCAAGGATGTCAAGGAATACGTTCAAGCTTGTACGGTTTGTGTACTATCCAAATCTTCCACGTCTGCCCTTGCTGGGTTGCTGTTGCCCTTACCAGTGCCCGATATACCTTGGCATTGTATTTCCATGGATTTTATCTCAGATCTGCCTCTCTCAACAGGTTCTACAGTCATCTGGGTAGTGGTGGATCGGTTCTCCAAAATATGTCACTTGATTCCTCTCCCAGGTCTACCTTCTTCTCCCAGTCTTGCCACAACTTTCATTAAGGAGATTTTTCATCCTCATGGGATGCCTTCTCATATCGTTTCTGACAGAGGAGTTAAATTTACTGCTCGGTTTTGGAGAGCCTTAGCCAGCTCCTTTGGGATTAAATTGGATTTTTCATCTGCCTCTCATCCCCAGGCAAATAGAACGTGTCAATCAAATTGTAGAATGTTTTCTCCGTGCCTTCATCTCAGCCCACCAAGATGACTGGGTGGACCTTTTGCCCTGGGCAGAGTTTGCCTTAAACCACCACTCCAATGCCAGTTCTGGAAAATCTCCCTTCTTCACTGTTTACAGGCAGCATCCATCTGTTCCCTTTCCTGTTCCCATTTCTCCTCTTGTACCAGCAGCAGCTGAGTCCCAAAGGTCCTTCAACTCAATTTGGAAAGAAGTCTCTGGGAATCTTCATCTAGCTGCTTCCAGGCATAAAACGGCAGCAGATCGTCATCACCGTCCGGCTCCTAAGTTCCTGCCTGGCGATAGAGTTTGGCTCTCTACCAAGCACATCCGACTCTGGGTGCCCTCAATGAAATTTGCTCCTCGCTTCATTGGTCCATTTCCCATTCTCCATCAGATCAATCCAGTTGCTTTCAAGCTCCGTCTTCCCTCTCATCTCAGGATACCCAACGCCTTCCATGTCTCCGTGCTCAGGAAACTGGTCCTCAATCTCTTCTCTCGCCCTTCTTCTCACCCCGCTCCAGTGGCCTCGGATCAGTATGAAATTAAAGAAGTATTGGACTCCAAGTACTCCCGGGGGAGGCTACTCTATCTCATTGATTGAAAGGGCTATGGTCCGGAGGAGAGGTCTTGGGTTCCTGCCACAGATGTCTCAGCCCCACATTTGGTGACCATATTCCATCGGAAATATCCCTCCAAGACAGCCCCCAAACATGTAGGGGGACCTCTTAAGAGGGGGGGTACTGTCACAGATCAGCTGCAGAGCTGATCTGTGTCTCATCTTTACTGCTGTAGGCCGGCTGGCACCTGTTGATCCACTAGCTTGTGTTCTGCTCTGTGCACTCTTCAGCTATGGGTGTCGCCGGCCACACCTGTTGCCTAATATATGACTCCTTCCTGCTACTTCCTGTCCAGCCCCTCATGTGCTTCCCTATTTAAATCCCTTTCAAACCAGTTACTGGTTGCTTGAGCCACATTTGTTTCAGAGCTCCCTTCGTGTAACCTGCCTTAAACTTAACCTGTCGTGAACTGATCTCTTGTGTACCGACTCGGCTTGTTCTGATTACGTTGTCTGCAGCCCGCCCTGACCTTGGCTCGCTATCCGGCTCTCCTTTTGCTTAATCCATCCATCCTTGTCTGACAGTGTCTCCTGGTACTTCCCTAGCGAGTAGGGTGAATCCGGGGGTCGTGACCTGGGGTAAGCATGCAGCTAAGCCCAAACCCTCGTGAGGGGGTCCCTGGCAGAATACTGGCTGGCCCTTAGACTCCACGCCCTGGGGGATCCCGTGTCACCTGCTCGCCTGTGGGCTCACTGTAAGTAGTACCGTGGCATTTCCCTGTGCAAGCTTCAAATGGAGTGACCCAGAGCTTACAGAGGACAAGGAAGGACTGTACAGCTGGGTGGGGCACTCAATGCATGGACAAAGTACAGTTTTTTCATTAAATAGCCACATATTAGAGATTGCCAACACATTTGTCTTGAACAGCACATATGCTCACACTAGGAAACCTATCCATTTTTACTGTAAAGCTATCCATCATCAAAATAATTGTAAAGTCAACTAAAGATTGTGCCTTAAAGTGGATGTAAACCCTCACATATACCCAGTGAAGGGAACACCCACAGTGATGAAACAAATCCTCCTACATAAGTTTTACATGTATATCTGCTGTATTCAGCTTTATATACTGTTTAGAAAGTGCACGTCCTGTTAGAATTCTCTCTTTCTAATTCACCACTCACCCTGACACAAAATTTAGGCTGCTTTTATCACAGTTGACAGAGAACTTGTCAGAAGTTATCA
The DNA here is from genome assembly GCA_037952925.1 of Lithobates clamitans. Taxonomy (NCBI): domain Eukaryota; kingdom Metazoa; phylum Chordata; class Amphibia; order Anura; family Ranidae; genus Lithobates; species Lithobates clamitans. Next base: position 1,534,183 of record JBBGZY010001050.1, on the reverse strand, counting down.
TGCTGATAACAGAAGAACAGAGCTGGAGAAAGCCAACAGGACTTAGGTCTTTGAAGAGAGATAAGAAAAAACTACAGATAGATGTTCCCAGCTCAAATTTCATGAATGGGTATACATTCACTTTAAAGCCAAACTCCATTCCAAACTTTTACATTTAATTTTGGACAGAGTTGGGACAATTTGGGACCTCGTTTATATTTTTATTGCTGTTTGTGTTCTCGTGATGATTTAACCTAATTTCCAAATTAATTCTCTCTAAGTGATTTGATTTTCTCCCATGGCAACTTAACAGCACCTAAGAAAAAAAATGTATAAAACAGTACATATTTTATTTATAAAAACAATGCTTAAAAATAATCTTTACATAAAATTAAAAAAAACATTGTTCTGACATGTTACACCTTTTCAGAGAAAGGTGGCATTGAGTTATCACAATACCCATATGTGACAGACCCAGCCAGGACAGAGGCTTTTGGAGGGGACTGAATGCCAGCCTCTTGTCGACCAATTATGGGTCCTGGCATTTGGGGGAATGGTGCTCATTGTGAGCTGTATGCCTGGGGACCCTGGAGGTGGCATTACTTTAGATTCAGGTCCATGTCCCCCAAGACACACAGACTCTGGGGACCCTGGATTTTAAGGGAACAATACTCTTTGTGAGGTGAATGAGAAATCCAGTCTGATCTGTACTAATCAGACTCAATGCTGTATATATGTACAGTATCTCACAAAAGTGAGTACACCCCTCACATTTTTTAAAATATTTTATTATATCTTTTCAGAGGACAACACTGAAGAAATGACATTTTGCTATAATGTAAAGTAGTGAGTGTACAGCTTGTATAACAGTGTAAATTTGCTGTCCCCTCAAAATAACCCAACACACAGCCATTAATGTCTAAACCACTGGCAACAAAAGTGAGTACACCCCTAAGTGAAAATGTCCAAATTGGGCCCAAAGTGTCAAAAATTTGTGTGGCCACTACTATTTTCCAGCACTGCCTTAACACTCTTGAGCATGGAGTTCACCAGGATCAGGAAAACACCACCAACCTTCTACAGGTAGCTTTAGCTGAACATTGTGCAGAGCTCGCACTACACTAACTTGTAGTTTTAGCTGAACACTGTGCAGAGCTCGCAAAAAACTAACTTGTAGCTTATTTAGCTGCCTGCAGTAGTGATAGGATCAGGAAAACACCACCAACCTTCTACAGGTAGCTTTAGCTGAACACTGTGCAGAGCTCGCAAAAAACTAACTTGTAGTTTTAGCTGAACACTGTGAGGAGGACACACTACACTAACTTGTAGCTTTAGCTGAACACTGTTCAGAGGACACACTACACTAACTTGTAGCTTTAGCTGAACACTTTGCAGAGGTCACACTACACTAACTTGTAGTTTTAGCTGAACACTGTGAGGAGGACGCACTACACTAATTTGTAGCTTTAGCTGAACACTGTGAGGAGGACGCACTACACTAACTTGTAGCTTTAGCTGAACACTGTGCAAAGGTTACACTAAACTAACTTGTAGCTTTAGCTGAACACTGTGAGGAGGACACACTACACTAACTTGTAGTTTTAGCTGAACACTGTGCAGAGGTTGCACTATACTAACTTGTAGTTTTAGCTGAACACTGTTCAGAGGACACTCTACACTAACTTGTAGCTTTAGCTGAACACTGTGCAGAGGTCACACTACACTAAGTTGTAGCTTTAGCTGATCACTGTGAGGAGGATGCACTACCCTAACTTGTAGCTTTAGCTGAACACTGTGAGGAGAACGCACTACCCTAACTTGTAGCTTTAGCTGAACACTGTGCAGAGGTCACACTAAACTAACTTGTAGCTTTAGTTGAACACTGTGAGGAGGACACACTACACTAACTTGTAGTTTTAGCTGAACACTGTGCAGAGGTCACACTAAACTAACTTGTAGATTTAGCTGAACACTGTGAGCAGTACACACTACACTAACTTGTAGTTTTAGCTGAACACTGTGAGCAGGACGCACTACACTAACTTGTAGCTTTAGCTGAACACTGTGCAGAGGTCTCACTACACTAACTTGTAGTTTTAGCTGAACACTGTGAGCAGGACGCACTACACTAACTTGTAGCTTTAGATGAACACTGTGCAGAGGTCGCACTACACTTATGCCCTGTACACACGGTCGGATTTTCCGATGGAAAATGTGTGGTAGGACCTTGTTGTCGGAAATTCCGACCGTGTTTGGGCTCCATCACACATTTTCCATCAAAATTTCCAAAACACAAAGTTTGAGAGCTTGCTATAAAATTTTCCGACAACAAAATCCGTTGTCGGAAATTTTGATTGTGTGTACACAAATCCGACGCACAAAGTGCAACGCATGCTCAGAATAAATTAAGAGACGAAAGCTATTGGCTACTGCCCCATTTATAGTCCCAACGTACGTGTTTTACGTCACCGCATTTAGAACGATCGGATTTTCTGACAACTTTGTGTGACCATGTGTATGCAAGACAAGTTTGAGCCAACATCCGTCGGAAAAAATCCATGGATTTTGTTGTCGGAATGTCCGATCAATGTCCGATCGTGTGTACAGGGCATAACTTGCAGTTTTAGCTGAACACTGTGAGCAGGACGCACTACACTAAATTGTAGCTTTAGATGAACACTGTGCAGAGGTCTCACTACAATAACTTGTAGTTTTAGCTGAATACTGTGAGCAGGACGCATTACACTAACTTGTAGCTTTAGCTGAACACTGTGCAGAGGTCTCACTACACTAACTTGTAGTTTTAGCTGAACACTGTGAGCAGTACACACTACACTAACTTGTAGCTTTAGATGAACACTGTGCAGAGGTCTCACTACACTAACTTTTAGTTTTAGCTGAACACTGTGAGCAGGACGCACTACACTAACTTGTAGCTTTAGATGAACACTGAGCAGAGGTCTCACTACACTAACTTGTAGTTTTAGCTGAACACTGTGAGCAGGACGCACTACACTAACTTGTAGCTTTAGCTGAACACTGTGCAAAGGTCTCACTACACTAACTTGTAGTTTTAGCTGAACACCGTGAGCAGGACGCACTACACTAACTTGTAGCTTTAGCTGAACACTGTGCAGAGGTCTCACTACACTAACTTGTAGTTTTAGCTGAACAATGTGAGCAGGACGCACTACACTAACTTGTAGCTTTAGATGAACACTGTGCAGAGGTCTCACTACACTTATGCCCTGTACACACAGTCGGATTTTTCGATGGAAAATGTGTGATAGGAGCTTGTTGTCGGAAATTCCGACCGTGTGTGGGCTCCATCACACATTTTCCATCAAAATTTCCAACACACAAAGTTTGAGAGCTTGCTATAAAATATTCCGACAACAAAATCCATTGTCGGAAATTCTGATCGTGTGTACACAAATCAGACGCACAAAGTGCCACGCATGCTCAGAATAAATTAAGAGACAAAAGCTATTGGCTACTGCCCCATTTATAGTCCCGACATACGTGTTTTACGTCACCGCGTTCAGAACGATCGGATTTTCTGACAACTTTGTGTGACCGTGTGTATGCAAGACAAGTTTGAGCCAACATCCATCGGAAAAATTCCATGGATTTTGTTGTCGGAATGTCCGATCAATGTCCGATCGTAGTTTTAGCTGAACACTGTGAGCAGGACGCACTACACTAACTTGTAGCTTTAGATGAACACTGTGCAGAGGTCTCACTACACTAACTTGTAGTTTTAGCTGAACACTGTGAGCAGGACGCACTACACTAAATTGTAGCTTTAGATGAACACTGTGCAGAGGTCTCACTACACTAACTTGTAGTTTTAGCTGAACAATGTAAGCAGGACGCACTACACTAACTTGTAGCTTTAGCTGAACACTGTGCAGAGGTCTCACTACACTAACTTGTAGTTTTAGCTGAACACTGTGAGCAGGACGCACTACACTAACTTGTAGCTTTAGATGAACACTGCACAGAGGTCTCACTACACTAACTTGTAGTTTTAGCTGAACACTGTGAGCAGGACGCACTACACTAACTTGTAGCTTTAGGTGAACACTGTGCAGAGGTCTCACTACACTAACTTGTAGTTTTAGCTGAACACTGTGAGCAGGACGCACTACACTAACTTGTAGCTTTAGCTGAACACTGTGCAAAGGTCTCACTACACTAACTTGTAGTTTTAGCTGAACACCGTGAGCAGGACGCACTACACTAACTTGTAGCTTTAGCTGAACACTGTGCAGAGGTCTCACTACACTAACTTGTAGTTTTAGCTGAACACTGTGAGCAGGACGCACTACACTAACTTGTAGCTTTAGATGAACACTGTGCAGAGGTCTCACTACACTTATGCCCTGTACACACAGTCGGATTTTCCGACGGAAAATGTGTGATAGGAGCTTGTTGTCGGAAATTCCGACCGTGTGTGGGCTCCATCACACATTTTCCATCAAAATTTCCAACACACAAAGTTTGAGAGCTTGCTATAAAATATTCCGACAACAAAATCCATTGTCGGAAATTCTGATCGTGTGTACACAAATCAGACGCACAAAGTGCCACGCATGCTCAGAATAAATTAAGAGACAAAAGCTATTGGTCTCACTACACTAACTTGTAGTTTTAGCTTTAGATGAACACTGTGCAGAGGTCTCACTACACTAACTTGTAGTTTTAGCTGAACACTGTGAGCAGGACGCACTACACTAACTTGTAGCTTTAGCTGAACACTGTGCAAAGGTCTCACTACACTAACTTGTAGTTTTAGCTGAACACCGTGAGCAGGACGCACTACACTAACTTGTAGCTTTAGCTGAACACTGTGCAGAGGTCTCACTACACTAACTTGTAGTTTTAGCTGAACAATGTGAGCAGGACGCACTACACTAACTTGTAGCTTTAGATGAACACTGTGCAGAGGTCTCACTACACTTATGCCCTGTACACACAGTCGGATTTTTCGACGGAAAATGTGTGATAGGAGCTTGTTGTCGGAAATTCCGACCGTGTGTGGGCTCCATCACACATTTTCCATCAAAATTTCCAACACACAAAGTTTGAGAGCTTGCTATAAAATATTCCGACAACAAAATCCATTGTCGGAAATTCTGATCGTGTGTACACAAATCAGACGCACAAAGTGCCACGCATGCTCAGAATAAATTAAGAGACAAAAGCTATTGGCTACTGCCCCATTTATAGTCCCGACATACGTGTTTTACGTCACCGTGTTCAGAACGATCGGATTTTCTGACAACTTTGTGTGACCGTGTGTATGCAAGACAAGTTTGAGCCAACATCCATCGGAAAAATTCCATGGATTTTGTTGTCGGAATGTCCGATCAATGTCCGATCGTAGTTTTAGCTGAACACTGTGAGCAGGACGCACTACACTAACTTGTAGCTTTAGATGAACACTGCGCAGAGGTCTCACTACACTAACTTGTAGTTTTAGCTGAACACTGTGAGCAGGACGCACTACACTAACTTGTAGCTTTAGGTGAACACTGTGCAGAGGTCTCACTACACTAACTTGTAGTTTTAGCTGAACACTGTGAGCAGGACGCACTACACTAACTTGTAGCTTTAGCTGAACACTGTGCAAAGGTCTCACTACACTAACTTGTAGTTTTAGCTGAACACCGTGAGCAGGACGCACTACACTAACTTGTAGCTTTAGCTGAACACTGTGCAGAGGTCTCACTACACTAACTTGTAGTTTTAGCTGAACACTGTGAGCAGGACGCACTACACTAACTTGTAGCTTTAGATGAACACTGTGCAGAGGTCTCACTACACTTATGCCCTGTACACACAGTCGGATTTTCCGACGGAAAATGTGTGATAGGAGCTTGTTGTCGGAAATTCCGACCGTGTGTGGGCTCCATCACACATTTTCCATCAAAATTTCCAACACACAAAGTTTGAGAGCTTGCTATAAAATATTCCGACAACAAAATCCATTGTCGGAAATTCTGATCGTGTGTACACAAATCAGACGCACAAAGTGCCACGCATGCTCCGAATAAATTAAGAGACAAAAGCTATTGGCTACTGCCCCATTTATAGTCCCGACATACGTGTTTTACGTCACCGCGTTCAGAACGATCGGATTTTCTGACAACTTTGTGTGACCGTGTGTATGCAAGACAAGTTTGAGCCAACATCCATCGGAAAAATTCCATGGATTTTGTTGTCGGAATGTCCGATCAATGTCCGATCGTAGTTTTAGCTGAACACTGTGAGCAGGACGCACTATACTAACTTGTAGCTTTAGATGAACACTGTGCAGAGGTCTCACTACACTAACTTGTAGTTTTAGCTGAACACTGTGAGCAGGACGCACTACACTAAATTGTAGCTTTAGATGAACACTGTGCAGAGGTCTCACTACACTAACTTGTAGTTTTAGCTGAACAATGTAAGCAGGACGCACTACACTAACTTGTAGCTTTAGCTGAACACTGTGCACAGGTCTCACTACACTAACTTGTAGTTTTAGCTGAACACTGTGAGCAGGACGCACTACACTAACTTGTAGCTTTAGATGAACACTGCGCAGAGGTCTCACTACACTAACTTGTAGTTTTAGCTGAACACTGTGAGCAGGACGCACTACACTAACTTGTAGCTTTAGGTGAACACTGTGCAGAGGTCTCACTACACTCACTTGTAGTTTTAGCTGAACACCGTGAGCAGGATGCACTACACTAACTTGTAGCTTTAGATGAACACTGTGCAGAGGTCTCACTACACTAACTTGTAGTTTTAGCTGAACACTGTAAGCAGGACGCACTACACTAACTTGTAGCTTTAGATGAACACTGTGCAGAGGTCTCACTACACTAACTTGTAGTTTTAGCTGAACACTGTGAGCAGGTCGCACTACACTAACTTGTAGCTTTAGCTGAACACTGTGCAGAGGTCTCACTACACTAACGTGTAGTTTTAGCTGAACACTGTGAGCAGGACGCACTACACTAACTTGTAGCTTTAGCTGAAACCTGTGCAGAGGTCTCACTACACTAACTTGTAGTTTTAGCTGAACACTGTGAGCAGGACGTACTACACTAACTTGTAGCTTTAGCTGAACACTGTGCAGAGGTCTCACTACACTAACTTGTAGTTTTAGCTGAACACTGTGAGCAGGACGCACTACACTAACTTGTAGCTTTAGATGAACACTGTGCAGAGGTCTCACTACACTAACTTCTAGTTTTAGCTGAACACTGTGAGCAGGACGTACTACACTAACTTGTAGCTTTAGCTGAACACTGTGCAGAGGTCTCACTACACTAACTTGTAGTTTTAGCTGAACACTGTGAGCAGGACGCACTACACTAACTTGTAGCTTTAGATGAACACTCTGCAGAGGTCTCACTACACTAACTTGTAGTTTTAGCTGAACACTGTGAGTAGGACGCACTACACTAACTTGTAGCTTTAGCTGAACACTGTGCAGAGGTCTCACTACACTAACTTGTAGTTTTAGCTGAACACTGTTCTGCCTAAATCCTCCAGTCCCATTATCCTGGGCCTTCCATGGTTGCAGAAACACTCCCCGCATCTTGACTGGAATTCTGGACAAGTATTGATTGGGGTTCTCCGTGTCAGCAACGATGTATTTCCAAGGTGCTACCTCCTCCTTCCATTCCTCTGACTGAGACCTCCACAACTCCCATGTTGCCTGCCCAATATCAGTCCTTCTGAGATGTTTTCTGCAAAAAGTCCGCTTTTTGGGCAACAAATGGTGGAGCTCTCTACTCATGCATGCTGGATGTTTATGTGGTCATTGTTTACAGACCTATTTGGGTATACTCCTTTATTACATAATGGGAAGTCCTTTGGGTCCCCTGGAAATCGTGTCTTCTGTGGCAGTTGCCCTTGGGGTCCAATATTATTCAAGCTTGATTGACCCAGTGGGTATACACCCATCTGGGTTCAATCCTTCCGGTAAGCCTTTAAGAATATATGGTGGCAGATCTCCTATCAATTTTCTTCACTAAAGTCACATTTATATAACATACATCACTTCATCTTTTGGATCACCATCATTAATTTCTTTATGGACAATAGCAATTAGATTGTGATTGATATCTATGCCATCAAGGACATTTTTTTGATGTAGTGACTATCATCTTATGTCCACTCATTTTCATTTTTTTTTTTTACACATTGTTTCATATTTAATTTTTCATATGATTTAATTTCCATATGTTTTTTGCACAGTTACTGTATATGTATATTTACTATTCTCAGTAAGTATCTGAGACTTTCAAATTCTTAGCGCTGCACTTTTTTATTGTGTGTTACACTCTGCATAATTGATCCTCTGCTGTGCTGGCTGCCTTTTGTTTTAAAGGGACAGAGCAGTGTATATATATTTTTTTCCAAAATGTCCGCTGATCGCCTTCCCACTCACAGAGACTTTGACTGCTCCATTGATCTCTTACCTGGGACCTCTCCTCCCCGAGGCCGAGTCTACCCTCTATCTATCCCCGAGACACAAGCCATATCTGAATACATTCGGGAAAACCTGCAAAAGGGTTTCATCAGGGAATCTAACTCACCTGCCGGAGCCGGATTCTTCTTTGTAGCGAAAAAAGATGGCTCACTCCATCCTTGCATTGACTACAGGGGTCTTAACGCCATCACCGTGAAGAACCGATACCCTCTTCCTTTAATTTTAGAACTCCGTGACAGACTGCGAGGTTCTCATGTTTTACTAAACTGGATCTTAGAGAGGCCTATAATTTAATAAGAATCCGGAAAGGAGAAGAATGGATGACCGCCTTTAACACCAGAGACGGACATTATGAGTATCTTGTGATGCCCTTTGGCTTATGCAACGCCCCAGCAGTCTTCCAAAATTTTGTTAATGATATCTTCCGCGACCTTCTGTATGTCTATGTTATTGTATATCTGGATGACATTCTTATATTCTCGCCAGACTTACTTACCCATCGTCTTCATGTGGAAGCTGTGCTACAGCGTCTACGGGACAATTGTCTATATGCAAAATTGAAGAAATGTTTATTTGAACAAACACAAGTTCCATTTCTGGGCTACATAATCTTGTCTCAGGGTCTCCTCATGGACCCAGACAAACTTCGGGCCATCTCCGAGTGGCCCCAGCCCTCTGGTCTTAAAGCCACCCAACGCTTTTTGGGCTTCACCAATTACTATCGTCAATTCATTTGTAATTACTCCACCTTGGTGGCCCCTGTTACATCTCTCACACGCAAGGGTGTCAATGCTCGGCTCTGGTCCCCTGAAGCCATTGATGCTTTCCTTAAACTCAATTCTCCTATGTCTGTACGTTACTAAACCCTTTTCTTTAGAGGTAGATGCTTCTTCAGTAGGAGTCGGTGCCATCCTGCTCCAAGCTCAGAAGGGCAAGTCTCAGCCTTGCGGATTCTTTTCCAAGAAGTTTTCTGATGCGGAGAAGATCTACACCATTGGGGACCGTGAGCTACTCGCTATTAAACTAGCTCAAGAATGGCGACATCTTCTAGAGGGTTCTCCTCATTGTATTACCATCTATACTGATCATAAAAATCTGCAGTATTTACAATCTGCGAAACGCTTAAATCCACGTCAAGCTCGCTGAGCCCTCTTTTTTGCCCGCTTCAATTTTAACATTACTTTTCGTCCAAGTGCCAAAAACCTTTGGGCCGATGCCTTGTCCAGGTCATTTGATGTCAATGGTTCTGAGAATCACTTAGATCTTGGTCCCATTATCCCTCTGCATCGTATTCTAGCCACTACTTAGCTCCAGTCTACGCAGCCTCCTCCAGGTAAACTTTTGTAGTTCCCGCACTTCGTACCAAACTCCTTGCTTGGGCACATGACTCCAAGTTCTCTGGACATCCTGGCATACCTCGTACTTGTGATCTCCTTCAGTGTCATTATTGGTGGCCTTCTCTTCGCAAGGATGTCAAGGAATACGTTCAAGCTTGTACGGTTTGTGTACTATCCAAATCTTCCACGTCTGCCCTTGCTGGGTTGCTGTTGCCCTTACCAGTGCCCGATATACCTTGGCATTGTATTTCCATGGATTTTATCTCAGATCTGCCTCTCTCAACAGGTTCTACAGTCATCTGGGTAGTGGTGGATCGGTTCTCCAAAATATGTCACTTGATTCCTCTCCCAGGTCTACCTTCTTCTCCCAGTCTTGCCACAACTTTCATTAAGGAGATTTTTCATCCTCATGGGATGCCTTCTCATATCGTTTCTGACAGAGGAGTTAAATTTACTGCTCGGTTTTGGAGAGCCTTAGCCAGCTCCTTTGGGATTAAATTGGATTTTTCATCTGCCTCTCATCCCCAGGCAAATAGAACGTGTCAATCAAATTGTAGAATGTTTTCTCCGTGCCTTCATCTCAGCCCACCAAGATGACTGGGTGGACCTTTTGCCCTGGGCAGAGTTTGCCTTAAACCACCACTCCAATGCCAGTTCTGGAAAATCTCCCTTCTTCACTGTTTACAGGCAGCATCCATCTGTTCCCTTTCCTGTTCCCATTTCTCCTCTTGTACCAGCAGCAGCTGAGTCCCAAAGGTCCTTCAACTCAATTTGGAAAGAAGTCTCTGGGAATCTTCATCTAGCTGCTTCCAGGCATAAAACGGCAGCAGATCGTCATCACCGTCCGGCTCCTAAGTTCCTGCCTGGCGATAGAGTTTGGCTCTCTACCAAGCACATCCGACTCTGGGTGCCCTCAATGAAATTTGCTCCTCGCTTCATTGGTCCATTTCCCATTCTCCATCAGATCAATCCAGTTGCTTTCAAGCTCCGTCTTCCCTCTCATCTCAGGATACCCAACGCCTTCCATGTCTCCGTGCTCAGGACACTGGTCCTCAATCTCTTCTCTCGCCCTTCTTCTCACCCCGCTCCAGTGGCCTCGGATCAGTATGAAATTAAAGAAGTATTGGACTCCAAGTACTCCCGGGGGAGGCTACTCTATCTCATTGATTGAAAGGGCTATGGTCCGGAGGAGAGGTCTTGGGTTCCTGCCACAGATGTCTCAGCCCCACATTTGGTGACCATATTCCATCGGAAATATCCCTCCAAGACAGCCCCCAAACATGTAGGGGGACCTCTTAAGAGGGGGGGTACTGTCACAGATCAGCTGCAGAGCTGATCTGTGTCTCATCTTTACTGCTGTAGGCCGGCTGGCACCTGTTGATCCACTAGCTTGTGTTCTGCTCTGTGCACTCTTCAGCTATGGGTGTCGCCGGCCACACCTGTTGCCTAATATATGACTCCTTCCTGCTACTTCCTGTCCAGCCCCTCATGTGCTTCCCTATTTAAATCCCTTTCAAACCAGTTACTGGTTGCTTGAGCCACATTTGTTTCAGAGCTCCCTTCGTGTAACCTGCCTTAAACTTAACCTGTCGTGAACTGATCTCTTGTGTACCGACTCGGCTTGTTCTGATTACGTTGTCTGCAGCCCGCCCTGACCTTGGCTCGCTATCCGGCTCTCCTTTTGCTTCATCCATCCATCCTTGTCTGACAGTGTCTCCTGGTACTTCCCTAGCGAGTAGGGTGAATCCGGGGGTCGTGACCTGGGGTAAGCATGCAGCTAAGCCCAAACCCTCGTGAGGGGGTCCCTGGCAGAATACTGGCTGGCCCTTAGACTCCACGCCCTGGGGGATCCCGTGTCACCTGCTCGCCTGTGGGCTCACTGTAAGTAGTACCGTGGCATTTCCCTGTGCAAGCTTCAAATGGAGTGACCCAGAGCTTACAGAGGACAAGGAAGGACTGTACAGCTGGGTGGGGCACTCAATGCATGGACAAAGTACAGTTTTTTCATTAAATAGCCACATATTAGAGATTGCCAACACATTTGTCTTGAACAGCACATATGCTCACACTAGGAAACCTATCCATTTTTACTGTAAAGCTATCCATCATCAAAATAATTGTAAAGTCAACTAAAGATTGTGCCTTAAAGTGGATGTAAACCCTCACATATACCCAGTGAAGGGAACACCCACAGTGATGAAACAAATCCTCCTACATAAGTTTTACATGTATATCTGCTGTATTCAGCTTTATATACTGTTTAGAAAGTGCACGTCCTGTTAGAATTCTCTCTTTCTAATTCACCACTCACCCTGACACAAAATTTAGGCTGCTTTTATCACAGTTGACAGAGAACTTGTCAGAAGTTATCATGCTGATAACAGAAGAACAGAGCTGGAGAAAGCCAACAGGACTTAGGTCTTTGAAGAGAGATAAGAAAAAACTACAGATAGATGTTCCCAGCTCAAATTTCATGAATGGGTATACATTCACTTTAAAGCCAAACTCCATTCCAAACTTTTACATTTAATTTTGGACAGAGTTGGGACAATTTGGGACCTCGTTTATATTTTTATTGCTGTTTGTGTTCTCGTGATGATTTAACCTAATTTCCAAATTAATTCTCTCTAAGTGATTTGATTTTCTCCCATGGCAACTTAACAGCACCTAAGAAAAAAAATGTATAAAACAGTACATATTTTATTTATAAAAACAATGCTTAAAAATAATCTTTACATAAAATTAAAAAAAACATTGTTCTGACATGTTACACCTTTTCAGAGAAAGGTGGCATTGAGTTATCACAATACCCATATGTGACAGACCCAGCCAGGACAGAGGCTTTTGGAGGGGACTGAATGCCAGCCTCTTGTCGACCAATTATGGGTCCTGGCATTTGGGGGAATGGTGCTCATTGTGAGCTGTATGCCTGGGGACCCTGGAGGTGGCATTACTTTAGATTCAGGTCCATGTCCCCCAAGACACACAGACTCTGGGGACCCTGGATTTTAAGGGAACAATACTCTTTGTGAGGTGAATGAGAAATCCAGTCTGATCTGTACTAATCAGACTCAATGCTGTATATATGTACAGTATCTCACAAAAGTGAGTACACCCCTCACATTTTTTAAAATATTTTATTATATCTTTTCAGAGGACAACACTGAAGAAATGACATTTTGCTATAATGTAAAGTAGTGAGTGTACAGCTTGTATAACAGTGTAAATTTGCTGTCCCCTCAAAATAACCCAACACACAGCCATTAATGTCTAAACCACTGGCAACAAAAGTGAGTACACCCCTAAGTGAAAATGTCCAAATTGGGCCCAAAGTGTCAAAAATTTGTGTGGCCACTACTATTTTCCAGCACTGCCTTAACACTCTTGAGCATGGAGTTCACCAGGATCAGGAAAACACCACCAACCTTCTACAGGTAGCTTTAGCTGAACATTGTGCAGAGCTCGCACTACACTAACTTGTAGTTTTAGCTGAACACTGTGCAGAGCTCGCAAAAAACTAACTTGTAGCTTATTTAGCTGCCTGCAGTAGTGATAGGATCAGGAAAACACCACCAACCTTCTACAGGTAGCTTTAGCTGAACACTGTGCAGAGCTCGCAAAAAACTAACTTGTAGTTTTAGCTGAACACTGTGAGGAGGACACACTACACTAACTTGTAGCTTTAGCTGAACACTGTTCAGAGGACACACTACACTAACTTGTAGCTTTAGCTGAACACTTTGCAGAGGTCACACTACACTAACTTGTAGTTTTAGCTGAACACTGTGAGGAGGACGCACTACACTAATTTGTAGCTTTAGCTGAACACTGTGAGGAGGACGCACTACACTAACTTGTAGCTTTAGCTGAACACTGTGCAAAGGTTACACTAAACTAACTTGTAGCTTTAGCTGAACACTGTGAGGAGGACACACTACACTAACTTGTAGTTTTAGCTGAACACTGTGCAGAGGTTGCACTATACTAACTTGTAGTTTTAGCTGAACACTGTTCAGAGGACACTCTACACTAACTTGTAGCTTTAGCTGAACACTGTGCAGAGGTCACACTACACTAAGTTGTAGCTTTAGCTGATCACTGTGAGGAGGATGCACTACCCTAACTTGTAGCTTTAGCTGAACACTGTGAGGAGAACGCACTACCCTAACTTGTAGCTTTAGCTGAACACTGTGCAGAGGTCACACTAAACTAACTTGTAGCTTTAGTTGAACACTGTGAGGAGGACACACTACACTAACTTGTAGTTTTAGCTGAACACTGTGCAGAGGTCACACTAAACTAACTTGTAGATTTAGCTGAACACTGTGAGCAGTACACACTACACTAACTTGTAGTTTTAGCTGAACACTGTGAGCAGGACGCACTACACTAACTTGTAGCTTTAGCTGAACACTGTGCAGAGGTCTCACTACACTAACTTGTAGTTTTAGCTGAACACTGTGAGCAGGACGCACTACACTAACTTGTAGCTTTAGATGAACACTGTGCAGAGGTCGCACTACACTTATGCCCTGTACACACGGTCGGATTTTCCGATGGAAAATGTGTGGTAGGACCTTGTTGTCGGAAATTCCGACCGTGTTTGGGCTCCATCACACATTTTCCATCAAAATTTCCAAAACACAAAGTTTGAGAGCTTGCTATAAAATTTTCCGACAACAAAATCCGTTGTCGGAAATTTTGATTGTGTGTACACAAATCCGACGCACAAAGTGCAACGCATGCTCAGAATAAATTAAGAGACGAAAGCTATTGGCTACTGCCCCATTTATAGTCCCAACGTACGTGTTTTACGTCACCGCATTTAGAACGATCGGATTTTCTGACAACTTTGTGTGACCATGTGTATGCAAGACAAGTTTGAGCCAACATCCGTCGGAAAAAATCCATGGATTTTGTTGTCGGAATGTCCGATCAATGTCCGATCGTGTGTACAGGGCATAACTTGCCGTTTTAGCTGAACACTGTGAGCAGGACGCACTACACTAAATTGTAGCTTTAGATGAACACTGTGCAGAGGTCTCACTACACTAACTTGTAGTTTTAGCTGAACACTGTGAGCAGGACGCATTACACTAACTTGTAGCTTTAGCTGAACACTGTGCAGAGGTCTCACTACACTAACTTGTAGTTTTAGCTGAACACTGTGAGCAGTACACACTACACTAACTTGTAGCTTTAGATGAACACTGTGCAGAGGTCTCACTACACTAACTTGTAGTTTTAGCTGAACACTGTGAGCAGGACGCACTACACTAACTTGTAGCTTTAGATGAACACTGAGCAGAGGTCCCACTACACTAACTTGTAGTTTTAGCTGAACACTGTGAGCAGGACGCACTACACTAACTTGTAGCTTTAGCTGAACACTGTGCAAAGGTCTCACTACACTAACTTGTAGTTTTAGCTGAACACCGTGAGCAGGACGCACTACACTAACTTGTAGCTTTAGCTGAACACTGTGCAGAGGTCTCACTACACTAACTTGTAGTTTTAGCTGAACAATGTGAGCAGGACGCACTACACTAACTTGTAGCTTTAGATGAACACTGTGCAGAGGTCTCACTACACTTATGCCCTGTACACACAGTCGGATTTTTCGACGGAAAATGTGTGATAGGAGCTTGTTGTCGGAAATTCCGACCGTGTGTGGGCTCCATCACACATTTTCCATCAAAATTTCCAACACACAAAGTTTGAGAGCTTGCTATAAAATATTCCGACAACAAAATCCATTGTCGGAAATTCTGATCGTGTGTACACAAATCAGACGCACAAAGTGCCACGCATGCTCAGAATAAATTAAGAGACAAAAGCTATTGGCTACTGCCCCATTTATAGTCCCGACATACGTGTTTTACGTCACCGCGTTCAGAACGATCGGATTTTCTGACAACTTTGTGTGACCGTGTGTATGCAAGACAAGTTTGAGCCAACATCCATCGGAAAAATTCCATGGATTTTGTTGTCGGAATGTCCGATCAATGTCCGATCGTAGTTTTAGCTGAACACTGTGAGCAGGACGCACTACACTAACTTGTAGCTTTAGATGAACACTGTGCAGAGGTCTCACTACACTAACTTGTAGTTTTAGCTGAACACTGTGAGCAGGACGCACTACACTAAATTGTAGCTTTAGATGAACACTGTGCAGAGGTCTCACTACACTAACTTGTAGTTTTAGCTGAACAATGTAAGCAGGACGCACTACACTAACTTGTAGCTTTAGCTGAACACTGTGCAGAGGTCTCACTACACTAACTTGTAGTTTTAGCTGAACACTGTGAGCAGGACGCACTACACTAACTTGTAGCTTTAGATGAACACTGCGCAGAGGTCTCACTACACTAACTTGTAGTTTTAGCTGAACACTGTGAGCAGGACGCACTACACTAACTTGTAGCTTTAGGTGAACACTGTGCAGAGGTCTCACTACACTAACTTGTAGTTTTAGCTGAACACTGTGAGCAAGACGCACTACACTAACTTGTAGCTTTAGCTGAACACTGTGCAAAGGTCTCACTACACTAACTTGTAGTTTTAGCTGAACACCGTGAGCAGGACGCACTACACTAACTTGTAGCTTTAGCTGAACACTGTGCAGAGGTCTCACTACACTAACTTGTAGTTTTAGCTGAACACTGTGAGCAGGACGCACTACACTAACTTGTAGCTTTAGATGAACACTGTGCAGAGGTCTCACTACACTTATGCCCTGTACACACAGTCGGATTTTCCGACAGAAAATGTGTGATAGGAGTTTGTTGTCGGAAATTCCAACCGTGTGTGGGCTCCATCACACATTTTCCATCAAAATTTCCAACACACAAAGTTTGAGAGCTTGCTATAAAATATTCCGACAACAAAATCCATTGTCGGAAATTCTGATCGTGTGTACACAAATCAGAGGCACAAAGTGCCACGCATGCTCAGAATAAATTAAGAGACAAAAGCTATTGGTCTCACTACACTAACTTGTAGTTTTAGCTTTAGATGAACACTGTGCAGAGATCTCACTACACTAACTTGTAGTTTTAGCTGAACACTGTGAGCAGGACGCACTACACTAACTTGTAGCTTTAGCTGAACACTGTGCAAAGGTCTCACTACACTAACTTGTAGTTTTAGCTGAACACCGTGAGCAGGACGCACTACACTAACTTGTAGCTTTAGCTGAACACTGTGCAGAGGTCTCACTACACTAACTTGTAGTTTTAGCTGAACAATGTGAGCAGGACGCACTACACTAACTTGTAGCTTTAGATGAACACTGTGCAGAGGTCTCACTACACTTATGCCCTGTACACACAGTCGGATTTTTCGACGGAAAATGTGTGATAGGAGCTTGTTGTCGGAAATTCCGACCGTGTGTGGGCTCCATCACACATTTTCCATCAAAATTTCCAACACACAAAGTTTGAGAGCTTGCTATAAAATATTCCGACAACAAAATCCATTGTCGGAAATTCTGATCGTGTGTACACAAATCAGACGCACAAAGTGCCACGCATGCTCAGAATAAATTAAGAGACAAAAGCTATTGGCTACTGCCCCATTTATAGTCCCGACATACGTGTTTTACGTCACCGCGTTCAGAACGATCGGATTTTCTGACAACTTTGTGTGACCGTGTGTATGCAAGACAAGTTTGAGCCAACATCCATCGGAAAAATTCCATGGATTTTGTTGTCGGAATGTCCGATCAATGTCCGATCGTAGTTTTAGCTGAACACTGTGAGCAGGACGCACTACACTAACTTGTAGCTTTAGATGAACACTGTGCAGAGGTCTCACTACACTAACTTGTAGTTTTAGCTGAACACTGTGAGCAGGACGCACTACACTAAATTGTAGCTTTAGATGAACACTGTGCAGAGGTCTCACTACACTAACTTGTAGTTTTAGCTGAACAATGTAAGCAGGACGCACTACACTAACTTGTAGCTTTAGCTGAACACTGTGCAGAGGTCTCACTACACTAACTTGTAGTTTTAGCTGAACACTGTGAGCAGGACGCACTACACTAACTTGTAGCTTTAGATGAACACTGCGCAGAGGTCTCACTACACTAACTTGTAGTTTTAGCTGAACACTGTGAGCAGGACGCACTACACTAACTTGTAGCTTTAGGTGAACACTGTGCAGAGGTCTCACTACACTAACTTGTAGTTTTAGCTGAACACTGTGAGCAGGACGCACTACACTAACTTGTAGCTTTAGCTGAACACTGTGCAAAGGTCTCACTACACTAACTTGTAGTTTTAGCTGAACACCGTGAGCAGGACGCACTACACTAACTTGTAGCTTTAGCTGAACACTGTGCAGAGGTCTCACTACACTAACTTGTAGTTTTAGCTGGACAATGTGAGCAGGATGCACTACACTAACTTGTAGCTTTAGATGAACACTGTGCAGAGGTCTCACTACACTTATGCCCTGTACACACAGTCGGATTTTCCGACGGAAAATGTGTGATAGGAGCTTGTTGTCGGAAATTCCGACCGTGTGTGGGCTCCATCACACATTTTCCATCAAAATTTCCAACACACAAAGTTTGAGAGCTTGCTATAAAATATTCCGACAACAAAATCCATTGTCGGAAATTCTGATCGTGTGTACACAAATCAGACGCACAAAGTGCCACGCATGCTCAGAATAAATTAAGAGACAAAAGCTATTGGCTACTGCCCCATTTATAGTCCCGACATACGTGTTTTACGTCACCGCGTTCAGAACGATCGGATTTTCTGACAACTTTGTGTGACCGTGTGTATGCAAGACAAGTTTGAGCCAACATCCATCGGAAAAATTCCATGGATTTTGTTGTCGGAATGTCCGATCAATGTCCGATCGTAGTTTTAGCTGAACACTGTGAGCAGGACGCACTACACTAACTTGTAGCTTTAGCTGAACACTGTGCAAAGGTCTCACTACACTAACTTGTAGTTTTAGCTGAACACCGTGAGCAGGACGCACTACACTAACTTGTAGCTTTAGCTGAACACTGTGCAGAGGTCTCACTACACTAACTTGTAGTTTTAGCTGAACACTGTGAGCAGGACGCACTACACTAACTTGTAGCTTTAGATGAACACTGTGCAGAGGTCTCACTACACTTATGCCCTGTACACACAGTCGGATTTTCCGACGGAAAATGTGTGATAGGAGCTTGTTGTCGGAAATTCCGACCGTGTGTGGGCTCCATCACACATTTTCCATCAAAATTTCCAACACACAAAGTTTGAGAGCTTGCTATAAAATATTCCGACAACAAAATCCATTGTCGGAAATTCTGATCGTGTGTACACAAATCAGACGCACAAAGTGCCACGCATGCTCAGAATAAATTAAGAGACAAAAGCTATTGGCTACTGCCCCATTTATAGTCCCGACATACGTGTTTTACGTCACCGCGTTCAGAACGATCGGATTTTCTGACAACTTTGTGTGACCGTGTGTATGCAAGACAAGTTTGAGCCAACATCCATCGGAAAAATTCCATGGATTTTGTTGTCGGAATGTCCGATCAATGTCCGATCGTAGTTTTAGCTGAACACTGTGAGCAGGACGCACTATACTAACTTGTAGCTTTAGATGAACACTGTGCAGAGGTCTCACTACACTAACTTGTAGTTTTAGCTGAACACTGTGAGCAGGACGCACTACACTAAATTGTAGCTTTAGATGAACACTGTGCAGAGGTCTCACTACACTAACTTGTAGTTTTAGCTGAACAATGTAAGCAGGACGCACTACACTAACTTGTAGCTTTAGCTGAACACTGTGCACAGGTCTCACTACACTAACTTGTAGTTTTAGCTGAACACTGTGAGCAGGACGCACTACACTAACTTGTAGCTTTAGATGAACACTGCGCAGAGGTCTCACTACACTAACTTGTAGTTTTAGCTGAACACTGTGAGCAGGACGCACTACACTAACTTGTAGCTTTAGGTGAACACTGTGCAGAGGTCTCACTACACTCACTTGTAGTTTTAGATGAACACCGTGAGCAGGATGCACTACACTAACTTGTAGCTTTAGATGAACACTGTGCAGAGGTCTCACTACACTAACTTGTAGTTTTAGCTGAACACTGTGAGCAGGACGCACTACACTAACTTGTAGCTTTAGATAAACACTGTGCAGAGGTCTCACTACACTAACTTGTAGTTTTAGCTGAACACTGTGAGCAGGACGCACTACACTAACTTGTAGCTTTAGGTGAACACTGTGCAGAGGTCTCACTACACTCACTTGTAGTTTTAGCTGAACACTGTGAGCAGGTCGCACTACACTAACTTGTAGCTTTAGCTGAACACTGTGCAGAGGTCTCACTACACTAACGTGTAGTTTTAGCTGAACACTGTGAGCAGGACGCACTACACTAACTTGTAGCTTTAGCTGAAACCTGTGCAGAGGTCTCACTACACTAACTTGTAGTTTTAGCTGAACACTGTGAGCAGGACGTACTACACTAACTTGTAGCTTTAGCTGAACACTGTGCAGAGGTCTCACTACACTAACTTGTAGTTTTAGCTGAACACTGTGAGCAGGACGCACTACACTAACTTGTAGCTTTAGATGAACACTGTGCAGAGGTCTCACTACACTAACTTCTAGTTTTAGCTGAACACTGTGAGCAGGACGTACTACACTAACTTGTAGCTTTAGCTGAACACTGTGCAGAGGTCTCACTACACTAACTTGTAGTTTTAGCTGAACACTGTGAGCAGGACGCACTACACTAACTTTTAGCTTTAGATGAACACTCTGCAGAGGTCTCACTACACTAACTTGTAGTTTTAGCTGAACACTGTGAGTAGGACGCACTACACTAACTTGTAGCTTTAGCTGAACACTGTGCAGAGGTCTCACTACACTAACTTGTAGTTTTAGCTGAACACTGTGAGCAGGACGCACTACACTAACTTGTAGCTTTAGCTGAAACCTGTGCAGAGGTCTCACTACACTAACTTGTAGTTTTAGCTGAACACTGTGAGCAGGACGCACTACACTAACTTGTAGCTTTAGATGAACACTGTGCAGAGGTCTCACTACACTTATGCCCTGTACACACAGTCGGATTTTCCGACGGAAAATGTGTGATAGGAGCTTGTTGTCGGAAATTCCGACCGTGTGTGGGCTCCATCACACATTTTCCATCAAAATTTCCAACACACAAAGTTTGAGAGCTTGCTATAAAATATTCCGACAACAAAATCCATTGTCGGAAATTCTGATCGTGTGTACACAAATCAGACGCACAAAGTGCCACGCATGCTCAGAATAAATTAAGAGACAAAAGCTATTGGCTACTGCCCCATTTATAGTCCCGACATACGTGTTTTACGTCACCGCGTTCAGAACGATCGGATTTTCTGACAACTTTGTGTGACCGTGTGTATGCAAGACAAGTTTGAGCCAACATCCATCGGAAAAATTCCATGGATTTTGTTGTCGGAATGTCCGATCAATGTCCGATCGTAGTTTTAGCTGAACACTGTGAGCAGGACGCACTACACTAACTTGTAGCTTTAGCTGAACACTGTGCAAAGGTCTCACTACACTAACTTGTAGTTTTAGCTGAACACCGTGAGCAGGACGCACTACACTAACTTGTAGCTTTAGCTGAACACTGTGCAGAGGTCTCACTACACTAACTTGTAGTTTTAGCTGAACACTGTGAGCAGGACGCACTACACTAACTTGTAGCTTTAGATGAACACTGTGCAGAGGTCTCACTACACTTATGCCCTGTACACACAGTCGGATTTTCCGACGGAAAATGTGTGATAGGAGCTTGTTGTCGGAAATTCCGACCGTGTGTGGGCTCCATCACACATTTTCCATCAAAATTTCCAACACACAAAGTTTGAGAGCTTGCTATAAAATATTCCGACAACAAAATCCATTGTCGGAAATTCTGATCGTGTGTACACAAATCAGACGCACAAAGTGCCACGCATGCTCAGAATAAATTAAGAGACAAAAGCTATTGGCTACTGCCCCATTTATAGTCCCGACATACGTGTTTTACGTCACCGCGTTCAGAACGATCGGATTTTCTGACAACTTTGTGTGACCGTGTGTATGCAAGACAAGTTTGAGCCAACATCCATCGGAAAAATTCCATGGATTTTGTTGTCGGAATGTCCGATCAATGTCCGATCGTAGTTTTAGCTGAACACTGTGAGCAGGACGCACTATACTAACTTGTAGCTTTAGATGAACACTGTGCAGAGGTCTCACTACACTAACTTGTAGTTTTAGCTGAACACTGTGAGCAGGACGCACTACACTAAATTGTAGCTTTAGATGAACACTGTGCAGAGGTCTCACTACACTAACTTGTAGTTTTAGCTGAACAATGTAAGCAGGACGCACTACACTAACTTGTAGCTTTAGCTGAACACTGTGCACAGGTCTCACTACACTAACTTGTAGTTTTAGCTGAACACTGTGAGCAGGACGCACTACACTAACTTGTAGCTTTAGATGAACACTGCGCAGAGGTCTCACTACACTAACTTGTAGTTTTAGCTGAACACTGTGAGCAGGACGCACTACACTAACTTGTAGCTTTAGGTGAACACTGTGCAGAGGTCTCACTACACTCACTTGTAGTTTTAGATGAACACCGTGAGCAGGATGCACTACACTAACTTGTAGCTTTAGATGAACACTGTGCAGAGGTCTCACTACACTAACTTGTAGTTTTAGCTGAACACTGTGAGCAGGACGCACTACACTAACTTGTAGCTTTAGATAAACACTGTGCAGAGGTCTCACTACACTAACTTGTAGTTTTAGCTGAACACTGTGAGCAGGACGCACTACACTAACTTGTAGCTTTAGGTGAACACTGTGCAGAGGTCTCACTACACTCACTTGTAGTTTTAGCTGAACACCGTGAGCAGGATGCACTACACTAACTTGTAGCTTTAGATGAACACTGTGCAGAGGTCTCACTACACTAACTTGGAGTTTTAGCTGAACACTGTGAGCAGGTCGCACTACACTAACTTGTAGCTTTAGCTGAACACTGTGCAGAGGTCTCACTACACTAACGTGTAGTTTTAGCTGAACACTGTGAGCAGGACGCACTACACTAACTTGTAGCTTTAGCTGAAACCTGTGCAGAGGTCTCACTACACTAACTTGTAGTTTTAGCTGAACACTGTGAGCAGGACGTACTACACTAACTTGTAGCTTTAGCTGAACACTGTGCAGAGGTCTCACTACACTAACTTGTAGTTTTAGCTGAACACTGTGAGCAGGACGCACTACACTAACTTGTAGCTTTAGATGAACACTGTGCAGAGGTCTCACTACACTAACTTCTAGTTTTAGCTGAACACTGTGAGCAGGACGTACTACACTAACTTGTAGCTTTAGCTGAACACTGTGCAGAGGTCTCACTACACTAACTTGTAGTTTTAGCTGAACACTGTGAGCAGGACGCACTACACTAACTTTTAGCTTTAGATGAACACTCTGCAGAGGTCTCACTACACTAACTTGTAGTTTTAGCTGAACACTGTGAGTAGGACGCACTACACTAACTTGTAGCTTTAGCTGAACACTGTGCAGAGGTCTCACTACACTAACTTGTAGTTTTAGCTGAACACTGTGAGCAGGACGCACTACACTAACTTGTAGCTTTAGCTGAAACCTGTGCAGAGGTCTCACTACACTAACTTGTAGTTTTAGCTGAACACTGTGAGCAGGACGCACTACACTAAATTGTAGCTTTAGATGAACACTGTGCAGAGGTCTCACTACACTAACTTGTAGTTTTAGCTGAACAATGTAAGCAGGACGCACTACACTAACTTGTAGCTTTAGCTGAACACTGTGCAGAGGTCTCACTACACTAACTTGTAGTTTTAGCTGAACACTGTGAGCAGGACGCACTACACTAACTTGTAGCTTTAGATGAACACTGCGCAGAGGTCTCACTACACTAACTTGTAGTTTTAGCTGAACACTGTGAGCAGGACGCACTACACTAACTTGTAGCTTTAGGTGAACACTGTGCAGAGGTCTCACTACACTAACTTGTAGTTTTAGCTGAACACTGTGAGCAAGACGCACTACACTAACTTGTAGCTTTAGCTGAACACTGTGCAAAGGTCTCACTACACTAACTTGTAGTTTTAGCTGAACACCGTGAGCAGGACGCACTACACTAACTTGTAGCTTTAGCTGAACACTGTGCAGAGGTCTCACTACACTAACTTGTAGTTTTAGCTGAACACTGTGAGCAGGACGCACTACACTAACTTGTAGCTTTAGATGAACACTGTGCAGAGGTCTCACTACACTTATGCCCTGTACACACAGTCGGATTTTCCGACAGAAAATGTGTGATAGGAGTTTGTTGTCGGAAATTCCAACCGTGTGTGGGCTCCATCACACATTTTCCATCAAAATTTCCAACACACAAAGTTTGAGAGCTTGCTATAAAATATTCCGACAACAAAATCCATTGTCGGAAATTCTGATCGTGTGTACACAAATCAGAGGCACAAAGTGCCACGCATGCTCAGAATAAATTAAGAGACAAAAGCTATTGGTCTCACTACACTAACTTGTAGTTTTAGCTTTAGATGAACACTGTGCAGAGATCTCACTACACTAACTTGTAGTTTTAGCTGAACACTGTGAGCAGGACGCACTACACTAACTTGTAGCTTTAGCTGAACACTGTGCAAAGGTCTCACTACACTAACTTGTAGTTTTAGCTGAACACCGTGAGCAGGACGCACTACACTAACTTGTAGCT
This sequence comes from Lithobates clamitans, assembly GCA_037952925.1. Lineage (NCBI taxonomy): Eukaryota > Metazoa > Chordata > Amphibia > Anura > Ranidae > Lithobates > Lithobates clamitans. The sequence continues at coordinate 1,509,564 of JBBGZY010001050.1, read as the reverse complement.
TTAGCTGAACACTGTGCAGAGGTCTCACTACACTAACTTGTAGTTTTAGCTGAACAATGTGAGCAGGACGCACTACACTAACTTGTAGCTTTAGATGAACACTGTGCAGAGGTCTCACTACACTTATGCCCTGTACACACAGTCGGATTTTTCGACGGAAAATGTGTGATAGGAGCTTGTTGTCGGAAATTCCGACCGTGTGTGGGCTCCATCACACATTTTCCATCAAAATTTCCAACACACAAAGTTTGAGAGCTTGCTATAAAATATTCCGACAACAAAATCCATTGTCGGAAATTCTGATCGTGTGTACACAAATCAGACGCACAAAGTGCCACGCATGCTCAGAATAAATTAAGAGACAAAAGCTATTGGCTACTGCCCCATTTATAGTCCCGACATACGTGTTTTACGTCACCGCGTTCAGAACGATCGGATTTTCTGACAACTTTGTGTGACCGTGTGTATGCAAGACAAGTTTGAGCCAACATCCATCGGAAAAATTCCATGGATTTTGTTGTCGGAATGTCCGATCAATGTCCGATCGTAGTTTTAGCTGAACACTGTGAGCAGGACGCACTACACTAACTTGTAGCTTTAGATGAACACTGTGCAGAGGTCTCACTACACTAACTTGTAGTTTTAGCTGAACACTGTGAGCAGGACGCACTACACTAAATTGTAGCTTTAGATGAACACTGTGCAGAGGTCTCACTACACTAACTTGTAGTTTTAGCTGAACAATGTAAGCAGGACGCACTACACTAACTTGTAGCTTTAGCTGAACACTGTGCAGAGGTCTCACTACACTAACTTGTAGTTTTAGCTGAACACTGTGAGCAGGACGCACTACACTAACTTGTAGCTTTAGATGAACACTGCGCAGAGGTCTCACTACACTAACTTGTAGTTTTAGCTGAACACTGTGAGCAGGACGCACTACACTAACTTGTAGCTTTAGGTGAACACTGTGCAGAGGTCTCACTACACTAACTTGTAGTTTTAGCTGAACACTGTGAGCAGGACGCACTACACTAACTTGTAGCTTTAGCTGAACACTGTGCAAAGGTCTCACTACACTAACTTGTAGTTTTAGCTGAACACCGTGAGCAGGACGCACTACACTAACTTGTAGCTTTAGCTGAACACTGTGCAGAGGTCTCACTACACTAACTTGTAGTTTTAGCTGAACAATGTGAGCAGGACGCACTACACTAACTTGTAGCTTTAGATGAACACTGTGCAGAGGTCTCACTACACTTATGCCCTGTACACACAGTCGGATTTTCCGACGGAAAATGTGTGATAGGAGCTTGTTGTCGGAAATTCCGACCGTGTGTGGGCTCCATCACACATTTTCCATCAAAATTTCCAACACACAAAGTTTGAGAGCTTGCTATAAAATATTCCGACAACAAAATCCATTGTCGGAAATTCTGATCGTGTGTACACAAATCAGACGCACAAAGTGCCACGCATGCTCAGAATAAATTAAGAGACAAAAGCTATTGGCTACTGCCCCATTTATAGTCCCGACATACGTGTTTTACGTCACCGCGTTCAGAACGATCGGATTTTCTGACAACTTTGTGTGACCGTGTGTATGCAAGACAAGTTTGAGCCAACATCCATCGGAAAAATTCCATGGATTTTGTTGTCGGAATGTCCGATCAATGTCCGATCGTAGTTTTAGCTGAACACTGTGAGCAGGACGCACTACACTAACTTGTAGCTTTAGCTGAACACTGTGCAAAGGTCTCACTACACTAACTTGTAGTTTTAGCTGAACACCGTGAGCAGGACGCACTACACTAACTTGTAGCTTTAGCTGAACACTGTGCAGAGGTCTCACTACACTAACTTGTAGTTTTAGCTGAACACTGTGAGCAGGACGCACTACACTAACTTGTAGCTTTAGATGAACACTGTGCAGAGGTCTCACTACACTTATGCCCTGTACACACAGTCGGATTTTCCGACGGAAAATGTGTGATAGGAGCTTGTTGTCGGAAATTCCGACCGTGTGTGGGCTCCATCACACATTTTCCATCAAAATTTCCAACACACAAAGTTTGAGAGCTTGCTATAAAATATTCCGACAACAAAATCCATTGTCGGAAATTCTGATCGTGTGTACACAAATCAGACGCACAAAGTGCCACGCATGCTCAGAATAAATTAAGAGACAAAAGCTATTGGCTACTGCCCCATTTATAGTCCCGACATACGTGTTTTACGTCACCGCGTTCAGAACGATCGGATTTTCTGACAACTTTGTGTGACCGTGTGTATGCAAGACAAGTTTGAGCCAACATCCATCGGAAAAATTCCATGGATTTTGTTGTCGGAATGTCCGATCAATGTCCGATCGTAGTTTTAGCTGAACACTGTGAGCAGGACGCACTATACTAACTTGTAGCTTTAGATGAACACTGTGCAGAGGTCTCACTACACTAACTTGTAGTTTTAGCTGAACACTGTGAGCAGGACGCACTACACTAAATTGTAGCTTTAGATGAACACTGTGCAGAGGTCTCACTACACTAACTTGTAGTTTTAGCTGAACAATGTAAGCAGGACGCACTACACTAACTTGTAGCTTTAGCTGAACACTGTGCACAGGTCTCACTACACTAACTTGTAGTTTTAGCTGAACACTGTGAGCAGGACGCACTACACTAACTTGTAGCTTTAGATGAACACTGCGCAGAGGTCTCACTACACTAACTTGTAGTTTTAGCTGAACACTGTGAGCAGGACGCACTACACTAACTTGTAGCTTTAGGTGAACACTGTGCAGAGGTCTCACTACACTCACTTGTAGTTTTAGATGAACACCGTGAGCAGGATGCACTACACTAACTTGTAGCTTTAGATGAACACTGTGCAGAGGTCTCACTACACTAACTTGTAGTTTTAGCTGAACACTGTGAGCAGGACGCACTACACTAACTTGTAGCTTTAGATAAACACTGTGCAGAGGTCTCACTACACTAACTTGTAGTTTTAGCTGAACACTGTGAGCAGGACGCACTACACTAACTTGTAGCTTTAGGTGAACACTGTGCAGAGGTCTCACTACACTCACTTGTAGTTTTAGCTGAACACCGTGAGCAGGATGCACTACACTAACTTGTAGCTTTAGATGAACACTGTGCAGAGGTCTCACTACACTAACTTGGAGTTTTAGCTGAACACTGTGAGCAGGTCGCACTACACTAACTTGTAGCTTTAGCTGAACACTGTGCAGAGGTCTCACTACACTAACGTGTAGTTTTAGCTGAACACTGTGAGCAGGACGCACTACACTAACTTGTAGCTTTAGCTGAAACCTGTGCAGAGGTCTCACTACACTAACTTGTAGTTTTAGCTGAACACTGTGAGCAGGACGTACTACACTAACTTGTAGCTTTAGCTGAACACTGTGCAGAGGTCTCACTACACTAACTTGTAGTTTTAGCTGAACACTGTGAGCAGGACGCACTACACTAACTTGTAGCTTTAGATGAACACTGTGCAGAGGTCTCACTACACTAACTTCTAGTTTTAGCTGAACACTGTGAGCAGGACGTACTACACTAACTTGTAGCTTTAGCTGAACACTGTGCAGAGGTCTCACTACACTAACTTGTAGTTTTAGCTGAACACTGTGAGCAGGACGCACTACACTAACTTTTAGCTTTAGATGAACACTCTGCAGAGGTCTCACTACACTAACTTGTAGTTTTAGCTGAACACTGTGAGTAGGACGCACTACACTAACTTGTAGCTTTAGCTGAACACTGTGCAGAGGTCTCACTACACTAACTTGTAGTTTTAGCTGAACACTGTGAGCAGGACGCACTACACTAACTTGTAGCTTTAGCTGAAACCTGTGCAGAGGTCTCACTACACTAACTTGTAGTTTTAGCTGAACACTGTGAGCAGGACGCACTACACTAACTTGTAGCTTTAGATGAACACTGTGCAGAGGTCTCACTACACTTATGCCCTGTACACACAGTCGGATTTTCCGACGGAAAATGTGTGATAGGAGCTTGTTGTCGGAAATTCCGACCGTGTGTGGGCTCCATCACACATTTTCCATCAAAATTTCCAACACACAAAGTTTGAGAGCTTGCTATAAAATATTCCGACAACAAAATCCATTGTCGGAAATTCTGATCGTGTGTACACAAATCAGACGCACAAAGTGCCACGCATGCTCAGAATAAATTAAGAGACAAAAGCTATTGGCTACTGCCCCATTTATAGTCCCGACATACGTGTTTTACGTCACCGCGTTCAGAACGATCGGATTTTCTGACAACTTTGTGTGACCGTGTGTATGCAAGACAAGTTTGAGCCAACATCCATCGGAAAAATTCCATGGATTTTGTTGTCGGAATGTCCGATCAATGTCCGATCGTAGTTTTAGCTGAACACTGTGAGCAGGACGCACTACACTAACTTGTAGCTTTAGCTGAACACTGTGCAAAGGTCTCACTACACTAACTTGTAGTTTTAGCTGAACACCGTGAGCAGGACGCACTACACTAACTTGTAGCTTTAGCTGAACACTGTGCAGAGGTCTCACTACACTAACTTGTAGTTTTAGCTGAACACTGTGAGCAGGACGCACTACACTAACTTGTAGCTTTAGATGAACACTGTGCAGAGGTCTCACTACACTTATGCCCTGTACACACAGTCGGATTTTCCGACGGAAAATGTGTGATAGGAGCTTGTTGTCGGAAATTCCGACCGTGTGTGGGCTCCATCACACATTTTCCATCAAAATTTCCAACACACAAAGTTTGAGAGCTTGCTATAAAATATTCCGACAACAAAATCCATTGTCGGAAATTCTGATCGTGTGTACACAAATCAGACGCACAAAGTGCCACGCATGCTCAGAATAAATTAAGAGACAAAAGCTATTGGCTACTGCCCCATTTATAGTCCCGACATACGTGTTTTACGTCACCGCGTTCAGAACGATCGGATTTTCTGACAACTTTGTGTGACCGTGTGTATGCAAGACAAGTTTGAGCCAACATCCATCGGAAAAATTCCATGGATTTTGTTGTCGGAATGTCCGATCAATGTCCGATCGTAGTTTTAGCTGAACACTGTGAGCAGGACGCACTATACTAACTTGTAGCTTTAGATGAACACTGTGCAGAGGTCTCACTACACTAACTTGTAGTTTTAGCTGAACACTGTGAGCAGGACGCACTACACTAAATTGTAGCTTTAGATGAACACTGTGCAGAGGTCTCACTACACTAACTTGTAGTTTTAGCTGAACAATGTAAGCAGGACGCACTACACTAACTTGTAGCTTTAGCTGAACACTGTGCACAGGTCTCACTACACTAACTTGTAGTTTTAGCTGAACACTGTGAGCAGGACGCACTACACTAACTTGTAGCTTTAGATGAACACTGCGCAGAGGTCTCACTACACTAACTTGTAGTTTTAGCTGAACACTGTGAGCAGGACGCACTACACTAACTTGTAGCTTTAGGTGAACACTGTGCAGAGGTCTCACTACACTCACTTGTAGTTTTAGATGAACACCGTGAGCAGGATGCACTACACTAACTTGTAGCTTTAGATGAACACTGTGCAGAGGTCTCACTACACTAACTTGTAGTTTTAGCTGAACACTGTGAGCAGGACGCACTACACTAACTTGTAGCTTTAGATAAACACTGTGCAGAGGTCTCACTACACTAACTTGTAGTTTTAGCTGAACACTGTGAGCAGGACGCACTACACTAACTTGTAGCTTTAGGTGAACACTGTGCAGAGGTCTCACTACACTCACTTGTAGTTTTAGCTGAACACCGTGAGCAGGATGCACTACACTAACTTGTAGCTTTAGATGAACACTGTGCAGAGGTCTCACTACACTAACTTGGAGTTTTAGCTGAACACTGTGAGCAGGTCGCACTACACTAACTTGTAGCTTTAGCTGAACACTGTGCAGAGGTCTCACTACACTAACGTGTAGTTTTAGCTGAACACTGTGAGCAGGACGCACTACACTAACTTGTAGCTTTAGCTGAAACCTGTGCAGAGGTCTCACTACACTAACTTGTAGTTTTAGCTGAACACTGTGAGCAGGACGTACTACACTAACTTGTAGCTTTAGCTGAACACTGTGCAGAGGTCTCACTACACTAACTTGTAGTTTTAGCTGAACACTGTGAGCAGGACGCACTACACTAACTTGTAGCTTTAGATGAACACTGTGCAGAGGTCTCACTACACTAACTTCTAGTTTTAGCTGAACACTGTGAGCAGGACGTACTACACTAACTTGTAGCTTTAGCTGAACACTGTGCAGAGGTCTCACTACACTAACTTGTAGTTTTAGCTGAACACTGTGAGCAGGACGCACTACACTAACTTTTAGCTTTAGATGAACACTCTGCAGAGGTCTCACTACACTAACTTGTAGTTTTAGCTGAACACTGTGAGTAGGACGCACTACACTAACTTGTAGCTTTAGCTGAACACTGTGCAGAGGTCTCACTACACTAACTTGTAGTTTTAGCTGAACACTGTGAGCAGGACGCACTACACTAACTTGTAGCTTTAGCTGAAACCTGTGCAGAGGTCTCACTACACTAACTTGTAGTTTTAGCTGAACACTGTGAGCAGGACGCACTACACTAACTTGTAGCTTTAGATGAACACTCTGCAGAGGTCTCACTACACTAACTTGTAGTTTTAGCTGAACACTGTGAGCAGGATGCACTACACTAACTTGTAGCTTTAGCTGAACACTGTGCAGAGGTCTCACTACACTAACTTGTAGTTTTAGCTGAACACTGTGAGCAGGACGCACTACACTAACTTGTAGCTTTAGCTGAAACCTGTGCAGAGGTCTCACTACACTAACTTGTAGTTTTAGCTGAACACTGTGAGCAGGACGCACTACACTAACTTGTAGCTTTAGATGAACACTGTGCAGAGGTCTCACTACACTTATGCCCTGTACACACAGTCGGACTTTCCGACGGAAAATGTGTGATAGGAGCTTGTTGTCGGAAATTCCGACCGTGTGTGGGCTCCATCACACATTTTCCATCAAAATTTCCAACACACAAAGTTTGAGAGCTTGCTATAAAATATTCCGACAACAAAATCCATTGTCAGAAATTCTGATCGTGTGTACACAAATCAGACGCACAAAGTGCCACGCATGCTCAGAATAAATTAAGAGACAAAAGCTATTGGTTACTGCCCCATTTATAGTCCCGACATACGTATTTTATGTCACCGCGTTCAGAACGATCGGATTTTCTGACAACTTTGTGTGACCGTGTGTGTGCAAGACAAGTTTGAGCCAACATCCATCGGAAAAATTCCATGGATTTTGTTGTCGGAATGTCCGATCAATGTCCGATCGTAGTTTTAGCTGAACACTGTGAGCAGGACGCACTACACTAACTTGTAGCTTTAGATGAACACTGTGCAGAGGTCTCACTACACTAACTTGTAGTTTTAGCTGAACACTGTGAGCAGGACGCACTACACTAAATTGTAGCTTTAGATGAACACTGTGCAGAGGTCTCACTACACTAACTTGTAGTTTTAGCTGAACAATGTAAGCAGGACGCACTACACTAACTTGTAGCTTTAGCTGAACACTGTGCACAGGTCTCACTACACTAACTTGTAGTTTTAGCTGAACACTGTGAGCAGGACGCACTACACTAACTTGAAGCTTTTGATGAACACTGTGCAGAGGTCTCACTACACTAACTTGTAGTTTTAGCTGAACACTGTGAGCAGGACGCACTACACTAACTTGTAGCTTTAGGTGAACACTGTGCAGAGGTCTCACTACACTCACTTGTAGTTTTAGCTGAACACCGTGAGCAGGATGCACTACACTAACTTGTAGCTTTAGATGAACACTGTGCAGAGGTCTCACTACACTAACTTGTAGTTTTAGCTGAACACTGTGAGCAGAATGCACTACACTAAATTGTAGCTTTAGATAAACACTGTGCAGAGGTCTCACTACACTAACTTGTAGTTTTAGCTGAACACTGTGAGCAGGACGCACTACACTAACTTGTAGCTTTAGGTGAACACTGTGCAGAGGTCTCACTACACTCACTTGTAGTTTTAGCTGAACACCGTGAGCAGGATGCACTACACTAACTTCTAGCTTTAGATGAACACTGTGCAGAGGTCTCACTACACTAACGTGTAGTTTTAGCTGAACACTGTGAGCAGGACGCACTACACTAACTTGTAGCTTTAGCTGAAACCTGTGCAGAGGTCTCACTACACTAAATTGTAGTTTTAGCTGAACACTGTGAGCAGGACGCACTACACTAACTTGTAGCTTTAGATGAACACTGTGCAGAGGTCTCACTACACTAACTTCTAGTTTTAGCTGAACACTGTGAGCAGGACGTACTACACTAACTTGTAGCTTTAGCTGAACACTGTGCAGAGGTCTCACTACAATAACTTGTAGTTTTAGCTGAACACTGTGAGCAGGACGCACTACACTAACTTGTAGCTTTAGATGAACACTCTGCAGAGGTCTCACTACACTAACTTGTAGTTTTAGCTGAACACTGTGAGCAGGACGCACTACACTAACTTGTAGCTTTAGCTGAACACTGTGCAGAGGTCTCACTACGCTAACTTGTAGTTTTAGCTGAACACTGTGAGCAGGACGCACTACACTAACTTGTAGCTTTAGATGAAACCTGTGCAGAGGTCTCACTACACTAACTTGTAGTTTTAGCTGAACACTGTGAGCAGGACGCACTACACTAAGTTGTAGCTTTAGATGAACACTCTGCAGAGGTCTCACTACACTAACTTGTAGTTTTAGCTGAACACTGTGAGCAGGACGCACTACACTAACTTGTAGCTTTAGATGAACACTCTGCAGAGGTCTCACTACACTAACTTGTAGTTTTAGCTGAACACTGTGAGCAGGATGCACTACACTAACTTGTAGCTTTAGCTGAACACTGTGCAGAGGTCTCACTACACTAACTTGTAGTTTTAGCTGAACACTGTGAGCAGGACGCACTACACTAACTTGTAGCTTTAGCTGAAACCTGTGCAGAGGTCTCACTACACTAACTTGTAGTTTTAGCTGAACACTGTGAGCAGGACGCACTACACCAACTTGTAGCTTTAGATGAACACTGTGCAGAGGTCTCACTACACTTATGCCCTGTACACACAGTCGGATTTTCCGACGGAAAATGTGTGATAGGAGCTTGTTGTCGGAAATTCCGACCGTGTGTGGGCTCCATCACACATTTTCCATCAAAATTTCCAACACACAAAGTTTGAGAGCTTGCTATAAAATATTCCGACAACAAAATCCATTGTCGGAAATTCTGATCGTGTGTACACAAATCAGACGCACAAAGTGCCACGCATGCTCAGAATAAATTAAGAGACAAAAGCTATTGGTTACTGCCCCATTTATAGTCCCGACATACGTGTTTTACGTCACCGCGTTCAGAACGATCGGATTTTCTGACAACTTTGTGTGACCGTGTGTATGCAAGACAAGTTTGAGCCAACATCCATCGGAAAAATTCCATGGATTTTGTTGTCGGAATGTCCGATCAATGTCCGATCGTAGTTTTAGCTGAACACTGTGAGCAGGACGCACTACACTAACTTGTAGCTTTAGATGAACACTGTGCAGAGGTCTCACTACACTAACTTGTAGTTTTAGCTGAACACTGTGAGCAGGACGCACTACACTAAATTGTAGCTTTAGATGAACACTGTGCAAAGGTCTCACTACACTAACTTGTAGTTTTAGCTGAACAATGTAAGCAGGACGCACTACACTAACTTGTAGCTTTAGCTGAACACTGTGCACAGGTCTCACTACACTAACTTGTAGTTTTAGCTGAACACTGTGAGCAGGACGCACTACACTAACTTGTAGCTTTAGATGAACACTGTGCAGAGGTCTCACTACACTAACATGTAGTTTTAGCTGAACACTGTGAGCAGGACGCACTACACTAACTTGTAGCTTTAGGTGAACACTGTGCAGAGGTCTCACTACACTCACTTGTAGTTTTAGCTGAACACCGTGAGCAGGATGCACTACACTAACTTGTAGCTTTAGATGAACACTGTGCAAAGGTCTCACTACACTAACTTGTAGTTTTAGCTGAACAATGTAAGCAGGACGCACTACACTAAATTGTAGCTTTAGATGAACACTGTGCAAAGGTCTCACTACACTAACTTGTAGTTTTAGCTGAACAATGTAAGCAGGACGCACTACACTAACTTGTAGCTTTAGCTGAACACTGTGCACAGGTCTCACTACACTAACTTGTAGTTTTAGCTGAACACTGTGAGCAGGACGCGCTACACTAACTTGTAGCTTTAGATGAACACTGTGCAGAGGTCTCACTACACTAACTTGTAGTTTTAGCTGAACACTGTGAGCAGGATGCACTACACTAACTTGTAGCTTTAGGTGAACACTGTGCAGAGGTCTCACTACTCTCACTTGTAGTTTTAGCTGAACACCGTGAGCAGGATGCACTACACTAACTTGTAGCTTTAGATGAACACTGTGCAGAGGTCTCACTACACTAACTTGTAGTTTTAGCTGAACACTGTGAGCAGGACGCACTACACTAACTTGTAGCTTTAGATGAACACTGTGCAGAGGTCTCACTACACTAACTTGTAGTTTTAGCTGAACACTGTGAGCAGGTCGCACTACACTAACTTGTAGCTTTAGCTGAACACTGTGCAGAGGTCTCACTACACTAACGTGTAGTTTTAGCTGAACACTGTGAGCAGGACGCACTACACTAACTTGTAGCTTTAGCTGAAACCTGTGCAGAGGTCTCACTACACTAACTTGTAGTTTTAGCTGAACACTGTGAGCAGGACGCACTACACTAACTTGTAGCTTTAGATGAACACTGTGCAGAGGTCTCACTACACTAACTTCTAGTTTTAGCTGAACACTGTGAGCAGGACGTACTACACTAACTTGTAGCTTTAGCTGAACACTGTGCAGAGGTCTCACTACACTAACTTGTAGTTTTAGCTGAACACTGTGAGCAGGACGCACTACACTAACTTGTAGCTTTAGATGAACACTCTGCTGAGGTCTCACTACACTAACTTGTAGTTTTAGCTGAACACTGTGAGCAGGACACACTACACTAACTTGTAGCTTTAGCTGAACACTGTGCAGAGGTCTCACTACACTAACTTGTAGTTTTAGCTGAACACTGTGAGCAGGACGCACTACACTAACTTGTAGCTTTAGCTGAAACCTGTGCAGAGGTCTCACTACACTAACTTGTAGTTTTAGCTGAACACTGTGAGCAGGACGCACTACACTAACTTGTAGCTTTAGATGAACACTCTGCAGAGGTCTCACTACACTAACTTGTAGTTTTAGCTGAACACTGTGAGCAGGATGCACTACACTAACTTGTAGCTTTAGCTGAACACTGTGCAGAGGTCTCACTACACTAACTTGTAGTTTTAGCTGAACACTGTGAGCAGGACGCACTACACTAACTTGTAGCTTTAGCTGAAACCTGTGCAGAGGTCTCACTACACTAACTTGTAGTTTTAGCTGAACACTGTGAGCAGGATGCACTACACTAACTTGTAGCTTTAGCTGAACACTGTGCAGAGGTCTCACTACACTAACTTGTAGTTTTAGCTGAACACTGTGAGCAGGACGCACTGCACTAACTTGTAGCTTTAGCTGAACACTGTGCAGAGGTCTCACTACACTAACTTGTAGTTTTAGCTGAACACTGTTAGCAGGACGCACTACACTAACTTGTAGCTTTAGATAAACACTGTGCAGAGGTCTCACTACACTAACTTGTAGTTTTAGCTGAACACTGTGAGCAGGACGCACTACACTAACTTGTAGCTTTAGATAAACACTGTGCAGAGGTCTCACTACACTAACTTGTAGTTTTAGCTGAACACTGTGAGCAGGACGCACTACACTAACTTGTAGCTTTAGATGAACACTCTGCAGAGGTCTCACTACACTAACTTGTAGTTTTAGCTGAACACTGTGAGCAGGACGCACTACACTAACTTGTAGCTTTAGCTGAACACTGTGCAGAGGTCTCACTACACTAACTTGTAGTTTTAGCTGAACACTGTGAGAAGGACGCACTACACTAACTTGTAGCTTTAGATGAACACTCTGCAGAGGTCTCACTACACTAACTTGTAGTTTTAGCTAAACACTGTGAGCAGGACGCACTACACTAACTTGTAGCTTTAGCTGAACACTGTGCAGAGGTCTCACTACACTAACTTGTAGTTTTAGCTGAACACTGTAAGCAGGACGCACTACACTAACTTGTAGCTTTAGCTGAACACTATGCAGAGGTCTCACTACACTAACTTGTAGTTTTAGCTGAACACTGTGAGCAGGATGCACTACACTAACTTGTAGCTTTAGATGAACACTGTGCAGAGGTCTCACTACACTAACTTGTAGTTTTAGCTGAACACTGTGAGCAGGACGCACTACACTAACTTGTAGCTTTAGCTGAACACTGTGCAGAGGTCTCACTACACTAACTTGTAGTTTTAGCTGAACACTGTGAGCAGGATCCACTACACTAACTTGTAGCTTTAGATGAACACTCTGCAGAGGTCTCACTACACTAACTTGTAGTTTTAGCTGAACACTACACTAACTTGTAGCTTTAGATGAACACTGTGCAGAGGTCTCACTTCATTACCTTGTAGTTTTAGCTGAACACTGTGAGCAGGACGCACTACACTAACTTGTAGCTTTAGCTGAACACTGTGCAGAGTTCTTACTACACTAACTTGTAGTTTTAGCTGAACACTGTGCAGAGGTCTCACTACACTAACTTGTAGTTTTAGCTGAACACTGTGAGGAGGATGCATTACACTAACTTGTAGCTTTAGCTGAACACTGTGCAGAGGTCTCACTACACTAACTTGTAGTTTTAGCTGAACACTGTGAGCAGGACGCACTACACTAACTTGTAGCTTTATCTGAACACTGTGCAGAGGTCTCACTACACTAACTTGTAGTTTTAGCTGAACACTGTGAGCAGGACGCACTACACTAACTTGTAGCTTTAGCTGAACACTGTGCAGAGGTCTCACTACACTAACTTGTAGTTTTAGCTGAACACTATGAGCAGGATGCACTACACTAACTTGTAGCTTTAGATGAACACTCTGCAGAGGTCTCACTACACTAACTTGTAGTTTTAGCTGAACATTACACTAACTTGTAGCTTTATCTGAATACTGTGCAGAGGTCTCACTACACTAACTTGTAGTTTTAGCTGCACACTGTGAGCAGGACGCACTACACTAACTTGTAGCTTTAGCTGAACACTGTGCAGAGGTCTCACTACACTAACTTGTAATTTTAGCTGAACACTGTGAGCAGGACGCACTACACTAACTGTAAATAGTCTAGCTGCCTGACTGTGGTACTAATAGGATCAAAAGAACACCAGCAATTTTCTTCAGGTAGCTGTAAATACTGTAACATGACAAGCCTGCCTGTCAGTAGGAAGATAACAGGAATGGATCTAGCTAAACTGAATACAGTGTATATATATATAATCAACACCTGGGATGCATATATATACACAATACACTGTAAGTGCAGCTAACTCACTGACTTTCCTGCCTAATCTAGCTAACTCAAATGAAATGACACTGTCTCTCTGTCTATCTCTCAGCACGCCGGAACACACTACACAGGCGGCCTTATATAGTGTGGGGCGTGTTCCAAACCCCCTGAGCCACCCTGGTTTTGGCCAATTACAGCTCTCTCTACCAACGGCGCTGTGATTGGCCAAGCATGCGGGTCATAGTGCATGCTTGGCCAATCATCAGCCAGCAATGCACTGCGATGCCACAGTGAATTATGGGCCGTGACGCGCCTCATGAATTTTGCGCGAACGGCCCATATCGTTCGCAATTCGGCGAACGATCGAATAGCCGATGTTCGAGTCGAACATGGGTTTGACTCGAACACGAAGCTCATCCCTACTCCCTAGTACTGACTTAACCCCTCCCCCTCCCTAGTGGTTATCTCCTTCACTGCCAGCGTCATTTACACAGGAATCAGTGCATTTTTATAGCACTGATTGCTGTATAAATGACAATGGTCCCAATAATGTGTCAAAAATGTCCGATGTGTCTGCCATAATGTCGCAGTCACAATAAAAATTGCTGATCGCCGCCATTACTAGTAAAAAAAAATATTAATAAAAATGCCATAAAACTATCCCCTATTTTGTAAACGCTATAACTTTTGAGCAAACCAATCAATAGTCGCTTATTGCGATTTTTTTTTACCAAAAATATGTAGATGAATATGTATCGGCCTAAACTGAGGAAAAAAAATATTTTTTTAATTATTTTTGGGGGATATTTATTATAGCAAAATGTAAAAAATAATGCATTTTTTTCAAAATTGTCGATTTTTTTTGTTTATAGCGCAAAAAATAAAAACCGCAAAGGTGATCAAATACCACCAAAAGAAAGCTCTATTTGTGGGAAAAAAAGGACGTCAATTTTGTTTGGGAGCCACGTTGCACGAATGCGCAGTTGTCAGTTAAAGTGTCGCAGTGCCAAATCGCAAAAAGTGCTCTGGTCAGGAAGGGGGTAAATTCTTCCGGGGCTGAAGTGGTTAACAATGGCATGCAATGTCAAGCTGCGGCTTCCAAAGAGAGCAAAACCCTTTCTTGTATTATGTGAGGTATGGAAAGCATATAATTTTACCGCTGTACAAATCATTAGTATGACCTCATCTGGAATATGCAGTGCAGCTTTGGGCACTAGTTCACAAAAAGGATGTCAGGGAACTGGAGAAAAGTGCATAAAAGGGCTACCAAACTGATAAGAGGCATGGATGAGCTCAGATATGAGGAAAGATTAGAGGAACTGAATTCATTCTCTTAAGAAGAGAAGAGTAATGCCGCGTACACACGGTCGGCCTTTCTGGCATACTTGGTCCGACGTTCTTCCCGCCGGACTTTCTGAACGAACGGACTTGCCTACACACGACCGGACTTTCCGGCAGGCTAGGTCCGCCCGTCTTTCCAACGGACTTTTGCCAGAGCTACGGCGGACTTTCAGAATGAACGGTCTTGCCCACACACGGACAAGTCCGTTCATTTTGAACTTGACTCAGGTACGACGGGACTAGAAAAGGAAGTCCATCGGCGAGATTGACACCTTGCGAGCCCCATCGCAGAGCATTCCAGGCCCTTAGGTCTCGTATGGATTTTAAGGGGAACCCCCTACGTCGAAAAAATGGCGTGGGGCCCCCTAAAATCCATACCAGACCCCGATCCGAGCACGCAGCCCGGCCGGTCAGGAAAGGGGGTGGGAACGAGCGAGCACCCCCCCCTCCTGAACCGTACCAGGCCGCATGCCCTCAACATGGGGGGGTGGGTGCTTTGGGGGAGGGGGGCGCCCTGCGGGCCCCCCACCACAAAGCACCTTGTCCCCATGTTGATGAGGACAAGGGCCTCTTCCCGACAACCCTGGCCATTGGTTGTCGGGGTCTGCGGGCGGGGCATATCGGAATCCGGGAGCCCCCTATAATAAGAGGGCCCCCAGATACCCCTACCCATTTACCTAGGGAACAAGTGTCAATAATAAAACACACTACACAGGTTTTTGAAATCATTTATTAGACAGCTCCGGGGGGTCTTCTTCCGGCTTCGGGGGTCTTCTTCTGACTTCGGGGGTCCCTCCGATTCCTCTTCTCCCGGCGTCCGGTTGGTTCTTCTCCGCTCCCTCTGGCCTCTTCTCCCGGTGTTCGAGTTCTTCTGCCGGCTCCTCCGTTGTCTTCATGCCGCTCTTTTGCCAGCAGAGGTCCAGACTTCTGGCCTCTGGCCTGTGACGGCATAAGGGGGTGGGGTCTCTGCCTATATAAGTCACATCGGAGCTCTCAGAGAGCATTCCAGCCGGAGAGACCGTCGTGTCAACATGGGAAGAAGACAAGAAGCCCAGAAGCCCAGAAGCCAGAGGCCAGAAGTCCGGACCTCCGCTGGCAAAAGAGCGGCATGAAGACAGCGGAGGAGACGGCAGAAGAACTCGAACACCGGGAGAAGAGGCCAGAGGGAGCAGGGAAGAACCAACCGGTTGCCGGGAGAGGAGGAACCGGAGGGACCCCCGAAGTCGGAAGAAGACCCCCGAAGCCGGAAGAAGATCCCCCTGGAGCTGTCTAAAAAATTACTTCAAAATCCTGTGTAGTGTGTTTTATTATTGACACTTTTTCCCTAGGTAAATGGGTAGGGGTACCATGTATCCCATACTCATTCACCTAGGGTGGGGGGCCGGGATCTGGGGGCCCACTTATTATAGGGGGCTCCCAGATTCCGATAAGCCCCCCACCCACAGACCCCGACAACCAACGGCCAGGGTTGTCAGGAAGAGGCCCTTGTCCTCATCAACATGGGGACAAGGTGCTTTGTCGTGGGGGGGCCCGCAGGGTGCCCCCCTCCCCCAAAGCACCCACCCCCCCATGTTGAGGGCATGCGGCCTGGTACGGTTCAGGAGGGGGGGCGCTCGCTCATCCTCACCGCCTTTCCTGACCGGCCAGGCTGCGTGCTCGGATCGGGTCTGGTATGGATTTTAGGGGGACCCCACGCCGATTCCCTACCTGACCTAAGGGCCTGGCATGCCCCGCACTCGCTGCAATAGGAAAATTTGTTTTTCCTATTGCAGCGAGCACGAGATGCAGTACTCTGCCCTTGCTTCGTATCCGGTCCGTCGGACCAGCATACAGACGCATGCAGACGAACGGGCTTTCCATCAGGAACTGAGTCCGGCGGACTAATATTTAAAGCATGCTTGGGGAAAAAAAGTCCACTGGAGCCTACACACAGTCGGATTGTGCAGCGGACTCTGGTCCGCCGGACCAAGTATGCTGGAAAGTCCGACCATGTGTACACGGCATTAGGGTGGATATGATCAACATGTAAAAATACATAAGTGGTCCATATAGTGAACTTGGTGTTGTTATTCACTTTAAGGCCATCACAGAGGACAAGGGACACTCTGTATGTCTGGAAAAGAGATTTAATCTCCAAACACAGAAAGTTTTCTTCACAGTAAGAGCTGTGAAAATGAGGAATAGACTCTCTCCAGAGGTGGTTCTGGCAAGCTCAGTAGATGGCTTTAAAAAAGGCCTGGATTCTTTCCTAAATGTACATAATATAACTGAATACTAACATGTATAGGTAAAGTTGATCCAGGAATTATCTGATTGCTTCTTGGGGGATCAGGAAGCCATTTTTTCTCATGCTGGAGCAAATTAGATCATGTTTTGCAGGGTATTTTTTTCCCCTCCTCTGGATCAACTGTGAGTATAAGATTATGCCTATAGGATTGTATACTTTTTTTTTTTGTCAAACTGGAAGGACTGTCTTTTTTCAACCAGACTAACTATGTAACTATATGTAACTATGTAACTATATCTGGGCAGCTTGTCCCCAATTGGCCTCAATGAAAGTCTGGAGGTCCACTCAGATATTGATATTGTTATTTATGGATGAAAAATTGTGATTTCAAGGAGATCTTTTCTCGGAGGTCTGATGATTCCCTTGCCATATGGAGTGTACACAAAGTCTGTTTGGTCATCCGCTATAGGTGGTCAATTTTTCTGGTAAGGTGCATCCATTTACCAGAGCATGTTTTGTGGTGAATGTTCTTTTCATTACCACTTTGTTTGCTTGAAAGGCATTTGTCCTATAAGATTCACTACCAATCTATTTGGAAATTTCACATGTATGAACTTATACTTCTCACGTTTATTTTCATGCTTGTGTAGGTGTAACTCCTTTTTGGATGTGCACATTTTTTTCACTTTATTTATATGTGATTTTGTTTATGTGAATCTATTTACATTTTGTCCTTTAAGAGCTGCACTTCTCTGTGCACACTTGTTTTTTGGTTTTGTATCACGTTCTACCAGTGCTGGCAGCTATTTTCACTATATTCACTTCCGACACAGAGTGTTTTTATTTCCTAAATATAGTTATGTAGGTGGGAAGTTATTTTAGGTATACAGTATGGATTGAGAGTTAGATATACTGTATCAGTTTTTGATTCTCTATCTCTGTCATTTTTTGGACCATTTTTTTCTTCTTTCATTCGCTTAGTATTAGATGATATGTAGTCTTTATTAGCCAAGAATGATATGTATTTGTATTTCTATTCTTTATTTTTATCATAATGGTCATCGCTCACTTATTTGGCTCTTACCTTTGCTACTATACATACATTTTATCTACATTTTATATTTTTTACCCTTTGTAGTAGAGGTTTTAACCTCACAATGTGGTAATTATTCCTTCTCTCTTTCTTTTGTGGGCATGAGACTTTCCTGTGTATGAAAAAGGGACATAGTTTTAGTTTTTGGTTCATCAATCACACACAATTTTCATCTCATGACTGTTGCAAATTGAATGTTAATAAATAGAAAAGACTATCATTCTGAGCTCAGCATTTTTCATTCTTGTCACAATCATTTGTGGCCACTACTGTCTATTGATATGTAAAACACTTTGTGAAATCAAAAATTAGTTATCAAAACTAACATATATTTAACATCATTAATTTGACAAACAGAAATATTTAGAAGAATGCTATACCTGGCTCAAGCTGGGCTCCTCCCCATGTTGCTGCCTGGAAGGTCCAGGTTGGGCGTCTGAAGCCTCAGCTGGGGGGGGAGGAAGTGTGATAGGAAGAAGACTGAAGAGTGCTGGCCTAGGTTCTCTCTGGTCTGCCAGAAAATGCAGTCTGTCATAGTACCACAGCCTGGGGAGATAAATGTCACCTGCTGCAGCTGCTGATTTCAGGGAATCCTGGACCTTCTTGTGCTCCCTTAGATAAGTGCTACACAATTAGGGCCTTCAAATAGGGGATGTCTGCCGTGGGGATCACCGGCTTCACAAATTGCACCAATTGATCCAGCGCTGCCTTCCTCTTTGTTTTATTGTTATAATGTGGGTGGTTTACTTGCCACAGAGAGGGCAGCTCCCTGAACATATCAATGAATATTGGCATAAAGTCATGATCATTGACTAGATCCATTTTCTCTGCAAGACACAACACAAGACAAACCCTAATGTCAGGCTAAACTCTCCTAATCTTGTCCCAATATAGGCCTCAATCTATAAGCCGTATAGGCCCAAGTTAAAATGGTACCTTCGTTATCACGATTGGCGCTTCCGATACTCCTTCCTCCGCTCACAGATCGTACGTACGATACACGCGTCTTACGCTTTATATACACTGCGCATGCGTGAAACTCCACCCGCCCCTGACGTTCTTTCTAGTCTATTCCCTACCCCTTCTCTTTCGGCGCAGTGGGGGAAAGCACATGGTGGAGAGACAACAGGTGTGTGATAATTCCAGCAATGAGGAGGAGGAAAGCCCGGAGCCAGAATTGTCAGGATCCCGCAGGCGATTTAAGGCATCAAATATGGCCTTTGTAGAGATGGTTGAGATGGTGGACATATTGAAAAGGGCTGACTATGATGGGAAGAATTTACCTTACCTAAACCCAAATGTGAGAAAGGCCAAGATCATGGCTAAAGTTGTGAAGAGTCTGCACAGAAATTTTGGGGTAAGACGATCCAAGGATCAACTGAGGAAACAGTGGTCGGACCTCAAATTAAGGGAGCACGATCAGTATAGAAGGATCAGGAGAGTGCTGCAAAAAAGTAAGTAGTTGTCCTGTGTTCCTATTCTTTATTTTGGTTGCCTTCATGCTGCTCCATGTGCTTTTCTTTACTGTTGTACAGTTTAAAATGGCAACTTTCATGTTCATGAGCACATTAATCGTTCGTAGGCAACATTGTTCGTTCAGCCACTAAAATACGATGTTTTGGCCATATGCAGTTCAATACCGTTTTTCTGGCCTACTTTTATTTTAAAAAGTTTGTTGTCTAGACAGGTTTGTAACTAGAATGAAATGCAAACTAGATTCTATGTAAGGAGAGTACACTCATCAGCTGTTAACACATCTGGACGCTGGAGCACTAGTGTGGGACAACAGAACACCCTTTTTATTATGGGGCCCACACAGGTGCTCCAGTAATAACTATAGGGGTGTCCCCATCTGTGAAGCTTGCACAAAACAGGTAAGTATTTAAGCTTTACAAAGGTCAAAAAAATTCTGCAGCTTGGAACTCTGCTAAAACAGACAATTGTACCCCACTTCCAAGCAATGTTTCATATTCCTATTTCTGCCATCAAATATCTATGTGCTAAGTATACCTATTTTTGTTCACATGGGGAGAAAAGACTCGGAGGACACCACTCATCAGAGTACACCAGGGACCCCCCACCTCAGAAAGAAGGGGAAATCCCCCAAACCCAACCAGAGGAGGAGGAGGGAGACGTTGTAGAAATTGTCACCACAACAGGTGAGTGTCTGCGACCACAGATTCAGGTAATAGATGGATGCCTGCATATTTATAATACATGGTGTTTTTTTCTTGTTTTTTTGTAGGTGATCGGGATGTTGTGGAAGAGGAATGTCATTTCACCAGTGAAAGTGGCCAGATCCTCATTGGGGAGATAATGGGGTGTAATAGGGATTTAGAAAACCTAAAGGAAAACATCAATGATGTTCAAAACAAAATGAAGAACATCATTGATGTTTTAGGGAGAATCTAAAACACCCAGAAATCCCTAAATTTCTTCAGCTTTTTTTATTTTTTACGACAATTTTTTTACGTATTTTAAAAGGCAAATTTTGAAGATGCACACAGTGTGTCAACATGTGCTATCTGCCATCACAGGAGATCAATGTACGTGTTTTGTGGGTGCAACCCCCTCCTCGATAATAAAGTAGGTGAGAGGAAGGGGTTGCACCCACAAAACACGTCCATTGATCCCTCATGATGGCAGCTAGCACTTGTTGACATTAGGCATGGGATCAGGAGGGAAATCTCCTTTTTGAATCCCAATTTGTGTGCATCTTCAAAATTTGGCTTTTACAGGGGTGACTTCACCCCATCTGCTGAACGCAATATCAAACACAGTTTGTTCATACTCATGTCTGATATTGCCTTCACTTTATCAAAGTTGAACTTTGTAAGTTCCAGAGTTGTGTGTTGTTTTATGGTTTTAAACATGCCTCTTTTACCTATAAAAGGCCATTTATCATTAATGTGACCTAAAAAAATGTTATACAACAAACATGTTGGTTTGTTTAAAAACCCTTTTAGAAATGCACATGTGATTGTGCTTTGAGTAAAAAGTATGATAATCAACAATGTGTGGCTTCTTCTTTCAATGCTCCAAAGCAGTTTTTGGAGTAAATTTGTTTTTTCACGTGACAATGGGGGTTGTCGTACGCTCCTCGTCCAGGGGAGAGGTTGTCTCTCTTCCACCCTATACCTGCCTAAACTATCATCATAGTTGTATTTTTATGCACTCACACCTTGTCAAGATTCCTTTGACCCCTCTAAATTTGCTAGCTGTGAATCTCCACATCATGGTGATCCTAAACTGCCGCTCCTATTTTGCAATGAGGTTTTCTTGCCTCCAGTAAATGAGTTTTGATTCCACCTAAGGACATATTAATTCTTAGTCCTTCTGTGGCCAAAACGGAAGGGAACCTCTACCAAAGGGACCTACCCATATCTCTGATGTTATTCATTAGGAATATTTCTTTATCAATCTAATTTTCTATTTGCTAGCTGTCAGCCTGTATACCACAAACTATACCAAAACTCCCGAGGAAGCTCTAAATGAGCGAAACATGTCGAGTGGTATTTATTGAGTGGTATCCTTCCTATTGCTTACCTAAATTGGATGTGGATATTGAGAGATTTTAATGATTTTTGTGCAATGTGTATAAATTGTAATAATAAAAACCTTTTTATGGATAAATTATACATGTCTATCTACTCTATTTACCTCATACAAAAAGCACCTTAAAAGTCCCGGGGTTATTTACCCCACCTTCCTTCTCTTTGGTGACAATGGGGGTTATTTACTAAAGGCAAATCCACTTTGCAATACAAGTGCAGTTTCAGTGCAGTCTCAAGTGCACTTGTAGTGCAAAGTGTATTTTCCTTTAGTAAATAACACCCAACAGTGCTTTATAATTTTACACAATCACGCCATTTCCATGACTCCCCAAATTTCCGTCATGGTGCTGAAAATGCTGAATATTTTTGTCAGTAATGCATTACATACATTAACAACAAAAACAAGGTGTGTGTAGCAGACCCACAACATAATAATAAAAGTTAGCCGAAGAAGAGATTGTCACCTCATGTCTCAAAGAAATTTTGTTTGCACTGTTGAAGAAAAAGGCCAAAAAAATAATAACATTAAAAGATAACCAAGGAGATAGCTAAAAGAAAGCCAAGCAGTAAATCAAAGCAAATGTTTGTTCAGTTTCAAAGATATTTTTATGTAAAAAATGTCTCAGACATTGTCTGGCGTATTGATGGCCCACCTACCCACAAAGTATTCCATGTATCTTATACGGACCTCGCGGGCACTCTGGGGAAGCAAGCCAGGACAGCCAGTTTCAAGTGCCGTCAGGGTTGGTTCATTCAGAATTCCGGCCTCAGGCCCAACTGAGGCAGCATAGTTCAAAGAATTTCTCCTTAAAAAATTGTGGAGAACACAGCAAGACAGGATGATGCGATTCAGTTTATTTTCCGCCATGTGTATCGGTGTAAGAAATAGGCGGAACCAGCTTGCCATTATTCCAAACATGTTCTCCACCACTCTGGTCCGGGGTGAGGCCCCGGCCAGCCAGTAATTAAAAACCCTCTGGTCCGGATCCTCATAGGGAATGGCCGTCGAAGATGGTCCCCCAGCGCAAACGCTTCATCCGCAATGAAGACGAATGGGAGTCCTTCTGCATTGTCTTCTGGAGGTGGCAATCCCAAGCTGCCATTCTGGAGATGCCTGTAGAACTCCGTGGGCGATGACTCCACCATCCTACATCCAGCCATTCTTCCCCACGTCCACATACAGGGACTCATAAGTAGCCGACACCACCGCCAACATCACAATACTATTGAACCCCTTGTAGTTGTAATAGTATGACCCCAAGTTGGGGGGTGGGAAGATGTGGACGTGTTTCCCATCAATTGCCCCTACGCAGTTGGGAAAGTCCCACCGCTGGGCAAAGTGGGAGGCCACAGTCTTCCATTCCTGTGGCATGGAAGGAAACTGTGGAGTCAAACCAGAAAAAATACATTAGACATTTTGCACATAAACATTGAAAGCAGATTAGACATAAACATTCTTGGCCATCAGTATAACATTTATTTTAGGGAGTATTTAAAGACAAAAGTATAAGGTCTACCTATCATATTTCTCACCCCCTGTGATGGTCCATCGTAAAAATTTTAGGGGGGGGGATGTTTTGGACAGGTAACCCTCTCCACTTCATTGAGAAATGAATGCCTAAATAATGTGTATTACTTTGGTCAGCCCCTCCTTACTTACACTATTGGCAGCCCACTGGACAGGTAAGAAGTGTCATAATAGAAAAATATGAATACACACTGTACAAATTGGAGCACAATTTTAACATTCTTCAATTACCTATCAAGATAATAATAGGATACAAAAAAATTTAAACAGTACCATTTGAAAGTATTCAGGAAGGCCCTTGCACTTCATCCATTAATATGACCACAAAAGAGGTAGGTATAGTGTGTATGGGTTTGGCAAAGTCAGCAGATAGAGGATTGGTATCGGTTGACTTAGCGGTTGGGGGAGGGAGGGTTCCAAATGAGTTTGGGACCCAAAAAAAAGTCTCTGGCACTCTGCCTGAATTTAAGGACACAAATAACATTTGTACACATTTTAGGGGGTGTTTAGGGTAAATCACTACAATGGAGCTGACAAAATACATTGTTAAGTGACTAGGCGAGGTGGATATGGGCCCAGGAGAGCATGCTGGGGAGGTTAGTGAAGGCAAATATGCATGAAGGACAAAAAAAATTAAAAAATTCCAGCATGCATGAGGACAAAGGGGACATTCACAGCATATTGCAATCATGGTAATTAGGTAATGATGAAAGAAATACACTATATCATCAAACATTAAATACAATAAAATGTGATGTTAAAGGATAAATCTTACCTTAAAGGGGTTGTAAAGGTAAAAGTTTTTTCACCTTAATGCATTCTATGCATTAAGGTGAAAAAATCTGACAATACCACCCCCCAGCCCCCCGTTTTATTTACCTGACCCCTCGAAAGTCCCGCGCTCGCTCCCGACATCCTCTTCACAACTCAGCCTGGCCGTTGATTGGCTAGAGTGGATGGATTGAAAGCAGCGCAGTCATTGGCTCAATCACATCCAATGACATGGCGCGCCGGGGGGGCGGGGCCGAGTGATACAGTGAGTGGCTATGGCCGCCGGCTGTATCGCGGGAACGTGCCCGCAAGCACTCAACATCATGCGAGGGAGCTCGCACGAAAGTAAAAAAAGAAAGAATTGCGCTAGGTGCGTGTTAAATCTGAAAATTGAAAAATTATAAAAAAAGGGGGAACCGTGAAAGCTATCCTGCAGCTGAACAACACTATAACCCCGATATAGGTCACTCATTTTTTGTGTTCTCATATGCACGTCCACTGGAAAAGGAGGAATTACATATGGAATATTTTTTGATTTGACTCTTTTTCACTTGATTATTGATTATTATTGTTACACTAGTAGTATATTGTTTACAGCATCATTACACATATCATATTCATTTTTAGTATTTATCTGGCGCTGCACTCCTATTTTTATTTAGCTTGCATGAAAGTGTTGAGTCCTTGCGGGGGGGGAGCCGAAACAGCCGCCGAGGGACCCCAGAAGACCAGGTTCGGGGGCCACTCTGTGCAAAACGAGCTGCACAGTGGAGGTAAGTATAACATGTTTGTTATTTAAAAGAAAAAATAGCTTTAGTGATCCTTTAATATAGTCCTTCTGCAGGACCTGAATGATGGCAGAACAGGTCTCTGGGATAATGATCCCCAGAGCCTGGGGGGAGATGCCTGTCGAGAACTTGAGGTCCTGCAGGCTTCTCCCCAACTCCAAGTACCGCAACGTGGCGACTAGCCTCTGCTCCGGCGTGATGGCTTGCCGCATGCAGGTGTCCTGCCTGCTGATATAAGGGGTCAGCAAAGCCAACAAACGGTGAAATACGGGGTCCATCATCCGGAGAAAGTTCCTGAAATCATCAGGATTATTCTCACGGATCTCATGGAGCAAAGGCATGTGACAGAATTGGTCACGCTGGAGCAACCAATTCTTGGTCCATGAACTCCTCCCCACCCTGTTCATGGACTGGGCTTGTGTCAAAGTAAGAACCCCAACACCAAGCCCCCACACAGCACGAAATCTACGATGAGTACGTATACACAACATGGCTTCAAAATGGTCGGCTGGTCAGAACGAAGTGACAGAACGCACTGAAGAACAGCAAAGCCTGTGAAGAGCGACCTAAAAATCAGTAACGAGCGGACAAGAACACACTGAATAAACCAATGGGAACTCACTGCACGCACTGAAGACCAGATACAAACCCACAAGCACAAACTGAACAGCAGAAAAAGCACGAGTCTGAAAAAGCGCGAATCGTCTCTCACCAAACTTTTACTAACACAAGATTAGCAAAAGGAACCCAAAGGGTGGCGCGCTTGGTATTGAACTTCCCTTTTATAGTCTTGTCGTACATGTTGTACGTCACTGTGTTCTTGACTTTTGGAAATTCCGACAACTTTATGCGACCGTGTGTATGCAAGACAAGTTTGAGCCAACATCCGTCGTAAAAATCTGATGGATTTTGTTGTCAGAATGTCCGATCAATGTCCGATCGTGTGTAAAGGGCATTAGAGTTGTAAAAATATGAAATAGACTTTCACAGGAACTGGTTCTAGCTGAATCAGTAGGTTGCTTTAAAAACTGACTGGATATGTTTCTGCATGCAGAGAGTAATAAAATAATAATAGCTTACTGATCATCTACAGTTAGGTTTAGGAGAGTTATACAATTGGCTTTGGGGATCAGGAAGGACTTCTTTCCCCCACTGAAGCAATTAGGATCACACATGATACATGTTTTCTGCCATTCTTTGGATTACCTGTAGGATTTTTGCTTTAATTCAATGGCCATGTGTCTTTTTTCCTCTGTGTTAAACAAGTGGACGATTCAAAAACCATTAACGTACTGGTAAATTCTTTAGTTTCCTTGATTTATGTTAGATATCAATCATTTAATTTGGATAAAATGTTATAAAGCATTTTTGATAAATTATGTGTTTTTTATTCTTAATAATATCAGTAACTATTAAACTGATTCAACATTCCTCAGTCTTTAACTTGACATTGTTATGTGTTCCAAAAAAATAAAATCCAAATTATCTTCTCAACCACATGATGGCAGAAGATGTTCTCTCTCCACCGTAGAGCACAGCAGTATTTTATTTACTATATTAAATTTAGTCTGATAAGAACTTTTTCAAATCTTTCAAAATGTTTAATGTAATTTGATCCCTAGGCATACCTGAAAGGTCCAATATATTTTCCAGAAGAGAAATCACTTGGTCAAGTAAGACCAAATCTATATCACTATTATTATTATTATTATTTTATCTGCAAGCTAGGCATTTAATTTGTATTATTATTATTATTATTATTATTATTATTATTATACATGAAACTATTCTCATATATTCTTTTTAGTATATGATCTATTTTTTTTGTTCAGATCATGTCAATGTATGCAACTGCCCAGATTTGTTTAAAGATCTTCCTGTACATTTGCACAAATTAAAACATTCTGAAAATTCAAAAAGCGTGAGCATACTCTAACAATGTGTATAACACTGATCTACACAGCGATATTCAATATAAAGAGTGACTTTTTATTTTTTAGGACATTCTGTTATTTCTTTTAAAATCAACAGAAGTGTTTTGAGCCATATCTCTTTGTTATGTCCAGCATTGGGCAATAAGTCTAGGTTCACATCAATTTGGCTGTGCTTGATGCGTTTTTCAGGCACATGTTGCAGTGCGTTTTGCGTTTTTAAACCCTCCTTTTTTAAGCGTTTTAGCATGCAGTTTTTTATGCACTTAGCGTTTTACGTTTTTTTTTTCACTTTAAACATATAGCAAACACACTGTATATAGCTGGTTGCTAAGGAGGGGGCCGGGAGCAGCTGAATGTAAAAAAAAAAAATGCCGGCAAGAAAAAATTGTGAAAAAAAAACAGCGTGGTATTCCCCCCCAGGTCCATACCAGGCCCTTTGGGTCTAGTATAGATTCGGTGGGGACCCCCCCAGCAAATTTTTTAGAAAAAAGTGGTGTTGTGTCCCCCCCAAAATCCATACCAGACCCTTATCCGAGCATGCAGCCCGGCAGGTCAGGAAAGGGAGGGGAAAAGCAAGCCCCCCCTTCCTGAACCATATCAGGCCGCATGCCCTCAACATGGGGGGATGGGTCAAGGGCCTCTTCCCGATAACCCTGGCTGGTGGTTGTCTGGGTCTGTGGGAGGGGGGCTTATCGGAATCTGGAAGCCCCCTTTAGCAAGGGGCCCCCAGATCCCAGCTCCCACCCTATGTGAATAGGTATTGGATATATCATACCCCTACCCATTCAATCCAAAAAGCAGTGAAATGTAAAAAAAACAAGAGCAGTTTTTGACAAGTCCTTTATTAAAAAAAAAAATTTTGAGCCGTCTTCTCCCCAAGCGGTCTCCTCTCTCTGCTGTCTTCCATGTGACGTCACAAGGGATGGGCTCTCTGGGTGACATCATCGAATGGTCCCCCATGGCTATATAAAAGATGCCAGACAGTGGGCGGCAACACAACAGAGGAAGACAGCCACAAAAGAAGAGCGCCTTTTTTTTAAATGGTAACCAGTGGCGAAGAAGAAGACAGCAGCAGGAGAAGACAGCTCAGAGAGAAGACTGCACAGAGCAATTTTTTAAATAAAAGGACTTGTCAAAAACTGTTTTTATTACACTTCACTGCTTTTTGGAGTGAACGGGTAGGTGTACGATGTACCCCATACCCATTCCCATATGGTGGGGGCTGGGATCTGGGGGCCCCATATTAAAGGGGGTTCCAGATTACGATAAGCCCCTCGCCAGCAGACTCAGACAACCACTGGGTTGTCTAGAAGAGGCACTTGTCCCCATCAACATGGGGGCAAGGTGTTTTGGGGGGGCTGGAGCCCCACGAAGCACCCATTCCCCTATGTTGAGGGCATACGGCCTGGTATGTTTCAGGAGGGGGGTGCTTGCTTGTCCCTTCTCTTTGCTGACCTGCCGGGCTGCATGCTCGGGTAAGGGTCTGGTATGGATTTTGGGGGGGACCCTACGCCATTATTTTTGTGATTTTTTTTTTGTCAGCAATTTTTTTTTTCTCACATTCAGCTGTCAGTGGGAAATCCCGCTGACAGCTGATGACTCATCGGTTGTTAAGGATGCGACGGCCATCTTTCTGGCCCCATCCTTAGCAATCAGCTATATACAGTGTTTTAAACAGAAAATGCAAAACGCAAAACACATCAAAAACCGCATTACAAACACAACACTTGCATGTCTGGTGCTTTTCCTTTTGAAGTCTATTACATGCAAAATATGGAAAAAAGTCCCCGACCCTTTTCAAAAATGCACCGGCCGCAAAACGCATTTATGTGAACGTGTAAAATAGGAAACCATGTTAAATTGACTAAAGTGCATTTCTGCAAATGATTGGGTATTAAAATCAGCAGAGCTTCCCCTGATTTCAGATCTTCCCCTTTAGATTTTCAGAGACTGCACTTCCAAGTGCATTTTTAAGTGCACTGAAAGTACAGAGTGGTTTGAAGGTGCAGAGTAGTTGATTTACTAAAGGCAGATCCACTTTGCTCTACACGTGCATTTGGAAGTGCAGTCGCTGTTGATCTGATGGGAAGATCTGAAGTAAGGGGAAGCTCTGCTGATTTTATCATCCAATCATGGGCAAGTTAAAATGTTGTTTTTTATTTTCCTTGCGTGTCTCCCTCAGATCTCCAGCAACTGCACTTCCAAGTGCACTTTCAGTGAACTTGCAGTGCATTTGTAGTGCAAAGTGGATTTGCCTTTAGTAAATAACCCCCATTGCGTTCTTTTGATGAATCCAGGTAATCCCTTCCCACCAGCTATTAAAATATTTCTTAATGCTTAAATCCTTATGAGGTATTTCATGAGCCTCCCAATCATGAGACCACTGTGATTGGCTATCACAATGATTATATTTTTGGGAGCCCATAATACTAGAATAAGGCCAACTTTCCTGCTGCCACATGCATGCATATAGCTGATGGAGAAGAGATAAAGAAAGCAAAAAAATATTTATTTGTTGTTTATAGAGTTTTGGTGGATTACATAAGAGTTACATTTCTTTCATTTATTAGTTAAAAACCCTACATAGTGGCACAATTGTCAACGTATCCCTGTAATTACAGCAAATATGAATGTCACCGTTTTTGTGGCTAATTAAATGTCTGTAAAGGACTGATTACATTTAATTAACTACTTCAGCTCCAGGAGATTTACCCCCCTTTCTGACCAGACCATTTTTGCAATACG
Source organism: Lithobates clamitans (assembly GCA_037952925.1). Taxonomy (NCBI): domain Eukaryota; kingdom Metazoa; phylum Chordata; class Amphibia; order Anura; family Ranidae; genus Lithobates; species Lithobates clamitans. The sequence goes on along the minus strand of JBBGZY010001050.1, from coordinate 1,479,956 downwards.
CAACTGTGTTACTTTAACTGACAATTGCGTGGTCATGCGATGCTGTACCCAAATAAAATGTATGTCCTTTTTTCCCACAAATACAGCTTCCATTTGGTGGTATTTGATCACCTCTGTGATTATGTATTTATTTTTTGTGCAATAAACAAAAAGACAAAAAAACAGACAATTTAAAAAAAATATATATTTTTTACTTTCCGCTAAAAAACATATCCAATTAGCAAATTGAAAAAAATCTAATTTCTTTATCAATTTAGGCCAATATGTATTCTACTACATATATTTGGTAAAAAAAACTCAATAAGCATTTATTGATTGGTTTGCACAAAAGTTATAGCGTCTATAAACAATGGGAAATTTTTATTTATAATATATATATATATATATATATATATATATATATATATATATATATATATACAGTATCTCACAAAAGTGAGTACACCCCTCACATTTTTGTAAATATTTTATTATATCTATGTGACAACACTGAAGAAATGATACTTTGCTACAACGTAAAGTAGTGAGTGTACAGCCTGTATAACATTGTAAATTTGCTGTCCCCTCAAAATAACTCAACACACAGTCATTGATATCTAAACCGCTGGCAACAAAAGTGCGTACACCCCTAAGTGAAAATGTCCAAATTGAGCTCAAAGTGTCAATATTTTGCGTGGCCACCATTATTTTCCAGCACTGCCTTAACACTCTTGGGCATGGAGTTCATCAGAGCTTCACAGGTTGCCACTGGAGTCCTCTTCCACTCGACGGCATCACAGAGCTGGTGGATGTTAGGGACCTTCCGCTCCTCCACCTTACATTTGAGGATGCCCCACAGATGCTCAATAAGGTTTAGATTTGGAGACATGATTGGCCAGTCCATCACCTTTACCTTCAGCTTCTTTAGCAAGGCAGTGGTCGTTTTGGAGGTGTGTTTGGGGTCTTTATCATGTTGAAATACTGACCTGCGGCCCAGTCTCCAAAGGGAGGAGTTAATGCTCGGTATCAGTATGTCACAGTACATGTTGGCATTTATGGTTCCCTCAATGAACTGTAGCTCCCCAGTGCCGGCAGCACTCATGCAGCCTCAGACCATCACACTTCCACCAACATGCTTGACTGTAGGCAAGACACACTTGCCTTTGTACTCCTCACCTGGTTGTTGCCACACACACTTGACACCATCTGAACCAAATAAGTTTATCTTGGTCTCATCAGACCACAGGACATGGTTCCAGTAATCCATGCCCTTAGTCTGCTTATCTTCAGCAAATTGTGGGCTTTCTTGTGCATCATCTATAGAAGAGGCTTAGCAATGCAGACCAATTTGATGCAGTGTGCGGTGTATGGTCTGAGCACTGACAGGCTGACCCCCTTCAACCTCTGCAGCAATGCTGGCAGCACTCATAATCTATTTGCCAAAGACAACCTCTGGATATGATGCTGAGCACGTGCACTCAACTTCTTTGGTTGATCATGGCGAGGCCTGTTCTAAGTGGAATCTGTCCTGTTAAAACACTGTATGGTCTTGGCCACCATGCTGCAGCTTAGTTTCAGGGTCCTGACAATCTTCTTGTAGCCTAGGCCATCTTTATGGTAAGTTAAGCTGCACTATAAATATGTGAATAAAACAATATAATAGTGACGTACATATAAACAAGTGACACGTGTAGCTAAAACATGTACCAACTATCGTGTGGGCTAACGGCCCTTAAATTAACTGTTAATAAAGCAAAATAAGTGAAGCTCTTAAGTGTATAAATGAGCCAAATTTGTAAAAACCAACATGCTCTGTGAATGTCCTTATTCCTCAATATAATAGATGAGATAGATCTTGTTCCACAACCTACAAAGGTTGAAGACCATAGTCCTATAACGTTCATCAACCAACTGTTCGACAGTGCCTTGTGATAGGAAACCTTTAAAAATACTGCCATTTACCAGATGAATAGATCTCTTTTTAGGGAGATCCAATGCATAGGTGGCTTTTACCCCCACCATGGGTCTCTGTGATAAGCAGCCAGGTGTCCCAGATCATCCACTCCTCAAATAGTTAACACTCAGTGGTTCCCCATGTTAGGATATAAAAGGGCTTCCATAGTGAAGTTAAATAAAATTTATTAGGTTAAAAAACAGTAATGCACTTACATTTAGCCAAATAAGCAATATCGTGTGTATTAAATTCGAACCGGCCGGCTTTCAATATCGCCCGTTGCTTCCGGGACCTTGCGCTGTTTGTGGTGACGTCAGCACGCCGCTCCTCCCTACGCCGTTTCGTCACTGATGTCATCCAGCTGGCTCACATTTAATGCACACGCTATCACTTATTTGGCTAAATGTAAGTGCATTACTGTTTGTTAACCTAATAAATAGATAGTTGGTACATGTTTTATCTACACGTGTCACTATTTATATGTACGTCACTATTATATTGTTTTATTCTCATATTTATAGCGCAGCTTAACTTACCATGATTGTTTATAGTGTATATCTCACTTGAAGTTGCAGCTGATTCAATTATCTCAATTATCCATTCAATTGAATTTTGGATGAATGGTTGAGATTTGTCTCAGACAGTGCAGTAATCCACTTCTGATGTTTAGGCCATCTTTATGTAGAGCAACAATTCTTTTTTTCAGATCATCAGAGAGTTCTTTGCCATGAGGTGCCAAACTTCCAGTGACCAGTATGAGAAAGTGAGAGCTATAACACCAAATTTAACACACCTGCTCCCCATTCACACCTGAGACCTTGTAACACTAAGGAGTCACATGACACTGGGGAGGGAAAACGGCTAATTGGGCCCAATTTGGACATTTTCACTTATGCCTCGTACACATGGTCGGATTTTTCAATGGAAAATGTTCCATGGGAGCCTTTTGTTGGAAATTCAGACCATGTGTACGCTCCATCGGACATTTTCCATTGGAATTTCCGTTGCACAAAATTTGAGATCTGGTTCTCAAATTTTCCAACAACAAAATCCATTCACATAAATTCTGATTGTGTGTACACAATTCCGACACACAAAGTGCCACGCATGCTCAGAATAAATTGCGAGATGGAAGCACTCGGTCTGGTAAAACTAGCATTCGTAATGGAGATAGCACATTCGTCAGGCTGCAATTTTTAAAATAGTTTAATGCAGCGCATTCTCTTCTTCTTTAGAATGTTAGAAGAATGAAAAGGGGGCACAATATGGGCCCACTTGTGTAAGAGTGTGGCCATCTCATCCTGGGTTAGTTAGTTAGTGAAGTTAGATAGGATGTAAGGCATAGGGGAAGGATACTGCCTCTTTAAGGCTAGAGGAAGCGGGTTGCTGGCAGGATCCAATAGGAACTCTGGGAAGGTTCTGGAATGTTAGGGAGGCTATATAAGGAGGTTACGCAAGGGAATTACCCCTCTTCCGGTAAACCAGCTAAGAAGACAGGAGCCCTTACCAGAATGGAGTCCCTTGTTAGGCAGCTCTTGGAAAAAGCAGGCAGTGAAGGCAGAGCGGTTTGGCTTCGCCCCTGCCTGGAGTTTATGGACAGTAGTGAGGAGCATCCAGGCAGTAGTGGAGCGGGTGTTGTAGCTATGGAAGAAGCGAGGGTGCAGCTTAGGAGTTCGGGGCTGAGAGGAGCAGCGCTTGCCCAACATGAAAGAGCCGAGAGAAGCATGCCGCCGGAGCGGAGCCGACAGGCTACGGGAGTAGCTGAAGAGATTTGGGAGCCGAGCGGAGCCGAAGAACATGTCGGCGGTGCTGTAAGCCGCAGCCGCCGAGCTGGAAAGAAGAGGCGGACTCTTTCCCCGTCACCGGCAGTAAGAGGAGGATGGAGGGACCACAAGAACCAGCTGGCCAGCTCAGCAACAAGGGGGCGGATGCCCACCCGGCGCCCTCCCGGTCAGCATGAGGCAGCATCGTTCCAGCATGACACTCCCCAAATAGAGGTGTCTCATGATGTGCAGGGTTGGCAGGAACTACAAGTCCCAGACCCCATGGTGCTGCTGGAAGAGAGTCAGCAAGCGGTAGCTCAGCCTCCAGCAGCGGGTGAGTTATCACAACTAAACGTTTTATCTGGTTTGGTGGGGTCACTGTCATCTTTAATACAGTCTCTTTCTAGTATGCCTGTCCCTGCTGTTTCTTCTAACGTACCTGCACTACCTCCTGCTACTTCTGTTACTGTTCCATCTGTTGTTTTGAATACACAAGGGATACAAAGTGCTTCCCTCATTCCAGAGTCATTAACCCCAGCTGCGCCTGTCAGGGCGCCTGTACCTGAAACTTGTATGAAAGATGCTATGCCTTGTGAAGTCTCCCCACTAGGTTTCCATTTGAATTTAGCAGTTAAGGAAAAAATATGGAAATAGGAATTTATAGATATACTGTCACTTTTATCTTTACATAAAGAATTTATGGTTAGGAATGACAGAAAGGGAGATGAGGAGGATAGGCGTAGACCTATACCACGGTCCTTTAATAATTGGCTTCAGGCTTTCTGCATATATGCTGGAGTGTTGGCAGAGAAACACCCAGGGCTGTGTGGGGGCCTGTTTCAACATGTGGACCACATTCTTGAGACATATAAGAATTTTGGTGGGCTGGGGTGGTTCTATTATGACAAATCTTTTAGATAAAAATTGTCCATTCACCCTACGCTAAGCTGGGGAATTAAAGATGTCGGACTTTGGCTTAATCTGATACTGCCACAGAAGCAATTAGCAGTAAAGCCGCCCACAGTTAACGCTTCACATACAATGGAAAGGCTGCTGTTTTGCCTTTAATGATGGTCAAGGCCGTTGGAATGCATCATGCAAATACAGGCACGAATGCGCTGTCTGTGCGGGAGCGCATCCGGCGGCGAAATGTTTTAGGAAACAAGGGACTGTGGGAGCCAGCCAAGCGCAAAAAGATATTTTTTCCAAGAGCCTGCATGCCTGTGAGGCTGGAAAGAATGCGCCCTTGGCTGGGCAATTATCCAGACAGGGAGAAGGCGTGTTTTCTACTTGAAAGTTTTGCAAATGGTTTCCCATTACCTTCCTTCTTGGGAGAAGGGTGCAAGGTGGTGGGTAATTTAAAATCTGTGGAGTTATTTCCTCAAGTAGTTAGAGATAAGTTGTTAAAGGAGCTGGCGGAAGGTAGGATTGAGGGACCATTTGCATATCTGCCTTTCAAGAATTTTCGGATCTCCCCTTTGGGTGTGGTCCCAAAATGGGAGCAGAATGAATTCCGTATCATCTATCATTTGTCCTTCCCAAAGGGTAGTTCGTTGAATGATGAGATAGACGGGGAGTTGTGCTCGGTTTCCTATGCAACTTTTGAAGATGCACTAAGTAAGATCCAATCATGTGGTAAGGGGGCATTGTTAGCTAAAGCTGATGTGAAGTTGGCTTTTCGGTTACTGCCTATTTCCCCAGCAGTTTTTAATTCGTTAGGTTTTTATTTTGATGAATTTTTATTTTTCGACAAATGTCTCCCTACGGGATGTTCTTTGTCCTGTTCATATTTTGAGGCGTTTGCCACTTTTTTACAGTGGGTGCTTTGTTTCCAAACTGGTTCAGATAGTGTGATCCACTATCTGAATGATTTCTTGTTTATAGGCCCCCCTGATTCTTCGCTCTGTCTTGATTTGTTGAATAACTTTATGGCCATGTCTCAGTATTTTGGTGTCCCACTGGCAGCAGAAAAGACGTGTTTGCCTGCTACGTCATTAGAATTTTTAGGGATTCAAATAGACACTTCTGCCATGGAGTTTTGGCTGCCAGATGCAAAGCTAACTAAGTTGAAGTTGTTGCTGTCTCTGGTATTAGGAAAAAAGAAAATTCGGGTGAAAGAGATGCAGTCTCTTTTAGGTTCCCTGGCTTTTGCACGTCGGATTATGCCGGTTGGCAGAATTTTTTCTCGGCGGCTTTTTTTGTCTATCGCTGGTAAAAAATTGCCTTTTGCCCATATTAGAATCAGCAGTTCTCTTAAGGAGGACCTTTTGGTTTGGGACAAGTTTCTTGTCTGTTACAATGGGAGGTCCCTTTTCCAGTCGGAATTTATTTGTGCGCCGGATTTTCATTTTTTCACTGATGCGGCGGGTTCAAAAGGCTTTGGCGCGGTCTGGCAGTCACATTGGTGCTGCGCATCATGGCCAGAATCATGGGTACAGAATCAGGCCACAAAAAATGTAGTTTTGTTGGAGCTATTCCTTATCTTGGTGGCTTTAGTTATCTGGGGGCCCCAGTTTGCGAATAGAAGAATTCTGGTTGAAACGAATAACAAAGATGTGTTGTACGCTGTAAATTGCCTGTTGTCTAGTTCGTTATGGGTTATCAAGGTGTTAAGACAGATAGTTTTGTTATGTCTGCAATTTAATATTTGGCTTAAGGCTAAATATGCACCCGGGATTTTGAATAATATTGCCGACTGTTTATCTCGGTTTCAGATGGACAATTTTCGGCTTTTGTTACCAGAGGCGGATGAGGTTGGCATTCCATGCCTGGAACATCTGTGGGAATTGATCTGACGGTGGCGGACGCAATTAAGGGTTTAGTCGCCCCAAAAACGTGGTATAGTTACATGGCAGCCTAGAGAAGTTGGGTGTCATTTGCTGAGAACGAAGGTTTTAGTTGTAATATCTCTTCTGAGGCCACGATTTTGGCTTTCTTATCGTCTTTAATGCAGCAGCAGTTTTCTAGTCATTATGTGATGAAAACTCTTGCTGGCATTTCTTTTTTCTTTAAGTTACGGGGGTTGCAGCCTTGTTCTGGTTATTTCTCGGTTAGGCAGGCTCTAAAGGGTTATAAGAGAAGATCGTTAATCCCAGATAGTAGAAGACCGATATCTGTGGATTTACTTGAGAGTCTTTGTGGAGCAACTAAGCTAGTTTGCTTCTCAGAGTACGAAGCCTTGCTTTTCAAAACAGCCTTTTCCTTTGCTTTTTTCGGTGCTTTCCATATTTCGGAATTGGTACCTGCAAGTAAGAAAGAATTGTCGGGCATTTTGTATGAACAAGTGGTAATTGACCAATTTGGAGTACATATTTGGCTGCAGTGTTCAAAAATGGATCAGGCCGGCAGAGACTGTTTGGTCAATCTACAGGCTCAAGAGAATGGGCTAGTTTGCCCAGTGGCTTTGGTTCAGCGATTCCTGGGAGCTAGACCTCCAGTTGGGGGGCAATTCTTTATTCATGCTAATTTAGAGCCCCTCACTAAGTATTAATTTGACTCAGTGCTCCGGAAATGCTTAAATCATTTGGGTATACAGAATTTTAAATTCTCCTCCCACTCCTTTAGGATAGGCACAGCATCAGAGGCAGCCCGAAAGGGGTTATCGGAAATGGCCATTATGGAGATGGGGAGGTGGAAGTCGAAATATTTCAAATTATATGTCAGACCTAACTTGTTCATTTAATTCCCTAGGTATGCAGCACACGGTATGGATCATAGGACACTCGTTTATATACTGGGCACGTAAGAGAGCGGCGCACCGCTGTTACTCAGCTAATTGAGCATTGAGCATTTTAAGTTATTTTGGAAAGGAATAAGAGGCCTCCAGTGGTATCAACTGTTTTTTCACTTATCCAGATTGTACCAAGTTTGGCTCCCTCCTTCTATTTTGTTGGTACACTTAGGGGGAAATGATTTAGGGAATGTTAAAACACTGGACTTGCTGGCCATGATCAAGCGAGACCTCCATCGTTTTCATATGTCTTCTGAAAGTACTACTATAGTATTTTCAGAAGTGGTTCCTCATCTCTCTTGGTTGTCCTCTTGTCAGAGGAAGGCTATGGAGAAGATGAGAAAGAGGGTCAATAGGGCACTGGAGAAGTTCATGCCCTTGATCAGAGGTTTGTCTTATCCACACATAGATCTTGAAGGTGGCATTCCGGGCTTGTACAGGCAGGATGGTGTTCACCTTTCAGATGTGGGTCTCGATATTTTTAATTTAGGTTTGCAGTATGGCATTGAGATGGCCGCGGTGGTTGGGGTGGGCCGGGCTTGATACTCAAGACAGGCTGGTGGGGACTGGTTATTGATATTATATTTGTGGATGGCTGCTCCAGTTCTGATAACTGAGCAGATAATAAACTAATATTGGTTGATCAATGATGTTATTGTTTGTTAATAAAAGAGTAATAAATATATATGTGTTTAAACCAATAAAGGTGCCGCGGCCAATTTTTTGCCATATTCAATGTTTGGTGTTTTTATTAGGATGGTTTAATGGGGTTAGGATGTATTTGGGTGGTGTGGCCTACAGTCTCATGAAAAGGGGGCACAATATGGGCCCACTTGTGTGAGAGTGTGGCCATCCCACCCTGTGTTAGTTAGTTAGTGAAGTTAGATAGGATGTAAGGCATAGGGGAAGGATACTGCCCCTTTAAGCCTAGAGAAAGCAGGTTGCTGGCAGGATCCAATAGGAACTCTGGGAAGGTTCTGGAATGTTAGGGAGGCTATATAAGGAGGTTACGCAAGGGAATTACCCCTCTTCCGGTAAACCAGCTAAGAAGACAGGAGCCCCCTCCCACCCGCCCTTGTCGCGAGCACTTTAATGTGGTCGGGTCACCCTGGAAGTCAGGGGGGACTGGTTATTGATATTATATTTGTGGATGGCTGCTTGAGTTCTGATAACTGAGCAGATAATAAACTAATATTGGTTGATCAATGATGTTATTGTTTGTTAATAAAAGAGTAATAAATATATATGTGTTTAAACCAATAAAGGTGCCGCGGCCAATTTTTTGCCGTATTCAATGTTTGGTGTTTTTATTAGGATGGTTTAATGGGGTTAGGATATATTTGGGTGGTGTGGCCTACAGTCTCATGAAGTTGTTTTGCTGCTCATATTCACACAGAGTTCTCACAAACTGATGTCTTTATTGTTTCTCGTGATCTCATGAATAATATTAATTTTGTTTTTTGTCACATCTCCATAATAATGTTTTTTTTTCCTTTTTTTATCAAGATCTGCATTTTTTTATTTTTCTAGTGCTCTCCATGATATTATTTGTCGTTTTGTTTGTCAAGTTAACACAACAACATTATTATCTTGTATTTTTTTACCTCAAGGAGGTTGTTTGGTGTCCCTTGTTAATTTGACCTTGTATTTTTGAAATGTACCTGCCTACTCACAAACAAACTGTCCTTTTTGAAGTAAAACACATAGGAAAGTATTTGTGAAAAATAAATAGCCATTTATTATGGGTCAGAACAAAATAAAGAGGAAGGCAATGCTTGAGAAACCGCTGAAATTTGCAAAGCCTTTGTACCCCAGGGCACACATCAATAATTTTACAGTCAAAATTGTCTTCCTTAGATGCTTCATTCCAGACTGTGGCTCTGGTGTTGGAGTTGTGGCAGGGGGGGGAGGAGGAGAAGAAGGACTATGGTTGAACTCACAAAAGTGGCTTTGGCTTGTGAGTTCGCCCCTCAACAACTTATTTAGGGCTTGTAACATTACTTCCTCACACAAGAGGCGTTGGCCCTCCTCCATTTCCAGCATTTTGAAGGCTGTCATGTAGGCAAAGTCCTCTTGAACACTGGGGGGGGGGGGTGTTCTGAGAGCCGCAGTAGCCTTCAGAAAAAGGCCAATTGCTGCCCCCTTCAGGTTACTCTTCTTCCTGGCACTTTTTTGTGGAAGGCCGAGGGGAGGGACCTGGGATTCTGGCAGGCTACTGGGCCTGGCCACTTCCTGGCTGCCACTTACACCCACCACCTCCTGGCTGCCACTTTCCATGGCCTCCTCGCTGGCTGAGGCTTTCCTGTGTATGAAAAAGGGACATAGTTTTAGTTTTTTGTTCATCAACCACACACAATTTTCAGCTCAAGACTGTTACAAATTGAATGTTAATAAATAGAAAAGACTATAATTCTGACCCCAGCATTTTTCATTCTTGTCACAATCATTTGTGGCCACTAATGTCTATTGATATGTAAAACACTTTGTGAAATCAGAAAGTAGTTATCAAAACTAACATATATTTAACATCATTAATTTGACAAACAGAAATATTTAAAAGAATGCTATACCTGACTCAAGCTGGGCTTCTGCCCATGTTGCTGCCTGGAAGGCCCAGGTTGGTCGTCGGAAGCCTCAGCTGGGGAGGAAGCCTTGAAGGAAGACTGGTGAGTGCTGGCCTGAGTTCAGTCTGGTCTGACAGAAAACGCAGTCTGTCATAGTACCACAGCCTGGGTACATAAATGTCATTTGCTGCAGCTCCTGATCTCAGGGAATCCTGGACCTTCTTGCGCTCCCTATTATAAGTACTCCTCATGCCATCAATTAGGGCCTTCAAATAGAGGATGTTTGCCGCGGGGATCACCGGCTTCACAAATTCCAGCAATTGATCCAGCGCTGCCTTCCTCTTTGGTTTATTGTTATAAAACGGGTGGTTTACCTGCCACAGACAGGGCAGCTCCCTGTACATATCAATGAATATGGGGATAAAGTCCTCATTGTGGAATAGATCCATTTTCTCTGCAAGACACAACACAAGACAAACCCTAATGTCAGGCAAAACTCTCTCTAATCTTGACACAATATAGGCCTTAATCTATAAGCAGTATAGGCCACTGATGCACCAACTTAAAATTGTACCTTCGTTATAACAATCGTTGTTTCCGTTACTTTGTCCTCCACTCACAGATCGTACGTACGTCGCACGCGTGTTACGCTTTATATACATTGAGCCCCTGACGTTCTTTGTAGTATATTCTCCGCCCTTTCTCTTTCGGCGCAGTGGGGGACAACATGGAGGAGAGACAACATGTGTATGTAGAGGAGAGCAGCAACAATGAAAGGCCGGAGCCCCGAACCTCACTATCCCGGAGGAGAATGAATGCCTCAAATATGTCCTTTGTAGAGATGGTGGACATCTTGAAGAGGGCCGACTATGACGGGAAGCATGGACCTTACCCAAACCCAAATGTGAGAAAGGCCAAGATCATGACTAAAGTTGTGAAGAGTCTGCAGAAGAATTTTGGGGTACGGCGATCCAAGGATCAACTGAGGAAACACTGGTCAGACTTGAAATTGAGGGAGCAGGATCAGTACAGAAGATGCAAGAGAGTGCTGCAAAAAAGTAAGTATTTTGTCATATGTTCCTATTCTTAACGTCCGTGCTTTTCATGTGTTTTTCTTTACTGTTGTACATTTTAAAATGGCTACATTGATGTTCATGGGCACAGTAATTGGTCGTAGGAAACATCGTTCGTCGCCCACTTTAAGATGTTTTTGGCAGATACAGGTTAACTACATTTGTTCAGGCCTATTGATATTAAAATAAGTTTGTTGTCTAGATGGGTTTGTAACTACAATGAAATGTAAACTTGATTCAGTGTAAGGAGAGGACACTCAGCAGCTGTATCGCAGGAGCACTAGTGTGGGACACTAGAACAAACTTTTTTGGGTGTCTTACACAGGTGCTCCAGTAGATACTAGGGTTGTCTCCATGTGTGATATTTTAACAAAAAATTTAAGTATTCCAGCTTGAGAAAGGAAATAAAATGTTCCTCAGCTTGGAACTCTGCCAAAACAGATAATTGTACTACACTTCCAAGCAATGTTTCATATTCCTATTTCTGGTATAAAATATCTGTGTGCTAAGTATACCTATTTTTTATTCACATAGGGAGAAAAATACTTGGGACATCTGAGGACACCAGGGACCCCCCACCTTCTAAAGAAGGGGAAGTCACCAAAACACAAGCAGAGGATGTGGAGGGAGACGTTTATGAAGTGGGCGAAATTATCACAACAACAGGTGAGTGTCTGAGACCACAGCTTCAGGTAAGAGATCTATGCCTGCATATTTCTATGGTGTGTTTTTTTCTTTTAGGTGATGTGGATGTTGTGGAAGAATAATCTCATTTCACAATTGAAAGTGCCCAGAACCTCATCGAGGAGAGAATGGGGTGCAATCGTGATTTAGAAAATATAAAGGAAAACATCAATGATGTTCAACAAAAAAAAATGAAGAACATCATTGATATTTTAGGCAGAATATAAAAAATAACAAAATTGTACCGTTTTATTGTGTATTTTTGAATTTAAAAAAAGTTGTAAAGTATTAGAAAAGCCAAATTTTGAAGATGCACACAGTGTGTCAACATGTGCTATCTGCCATCGGGGATATCAATCTATGCGTTTTGTGGGTGCATCCCTTTCCTCACAACTGAATTAGGTGAGAGGAAGGGGTTGCAACCCCAAAACTTGTCCATTGATCCCCCATGATGGGAGCTAGCACATGCTGACATTAGGCATGGAGGGAAATCCCCATTTTAACTCTAAATTTGTGTGCTTCTTCAAAATTTGGCTTTTACAGGGGTGACATTACCCCATCTGATGAAGGCAAGATCAACACAGTTTGAACATATTAATGTCTGATATTGCCTTCACTTTATCAAAGTTGAACTTTGTAAGTTCCTGAGTTGTGTATGTTATAGAAAGGGAAACACTTGCATGAGAAAAGAAAAATGCTGCACACCCCGAGTATTGTCGAAAAAGGGAGTGGCCCCCATATGGGGTTTTCTAGGCAGCGGGTTTAGTAAAAAAAAGGGTACTGCATGATATTTAAAATGTCTTAATTTTTATTAATGGCATCAATGACACTGATAATTAAAACATGAGCTGTGGTACAGGAGACATAAACACAAATGAAGCTAAACACTATAGTACACAGCATTAAATGCAAAATTGTTGATGATGCATGAATCCTGACATGTTTCAACCCCACTGGGTCTTCTTCAGAGGATTTGTTCACTGTAAAAAAATGTTTTCATATTTTGGAATTCATAGATATAAACATATGGGATATATATAGTAGCAAGCATCGTATTGTATAGTTACCAATCACACTGTGTTGTACAGTGTCCCCTAGGACCCCTTGACTTGAACCCACTAGGAGACCCCGGTCGACCGACACATCAGAAAGGGAGCCCAAAATGCTAATGCGTGGCTTACGAGGAGTCGCACTATTGGAGATACTCCCAAATGCCAGCACAGGGCGCAGAGGCGGAGAAGCGGCACCTGTGATTAAAGTGTCGAGAAACAGTGCTATAAGTGCATTTGACTAGCACAGATAGAAATTTTATAAATTTAATACAGAAGTATTAGATGATAGGAATGGACAGCTAGATATTACTAAGGAGCAGACTACATATTATTAAGATCCAATAGAATTAAATGTACAAAATGAATTTATTAAAATAAATGGATTAAGAAAATTCCAGAAGTGGTGTTGAGGATATCTGGTATGAAAACAGCATGAAAAATGAGTGAAAATAAAAAAAAATTAATTAAAAAAATGAGTGAAAATGGTGATGAAAATTACAATGGGGCGGGTAGGGGGAGGAAAAAAAAAGGGGGAAGTGAAAAGAAGAAAGAAAGGAAAACCCCCAAAGGGGCCCCATCCGATCCGATGGAAAGAAGAATAAGTGGTGAGCAAGTGAGACTGAGTGAGTGAATGAATTCTAAGATATGAAATTTTTTTTACAGCAAACAAATCCTCTGAAGTAGACCCAGTGGGGTCGAAACGCATCAGGATTCATGCATCAGCAACAATTTTGCGTTTAATGCTGTGTACTATTGTGTTTAGCTTCATTTGTATTGTCTTTATGTCTCCTGTACCACAGCTCATGTTTTAATTATCAATGTCATTGATGTCATCAATAAAAATTAAGAAATTTTAAATTTCATGTAGTACACTTTTTTTACCAAACCCACTGCCTAGAAAACCCCATATGAGGGACACTCCCTTTTTTGAGTTGTGCATATTATACTTTGAAACATGCCTGTTTAACCAAAAAAAAGGATCTTTACAATGTGAAAAAAATAATATACACCAAAGATTTTCTAACGCACATGTGAATGTGCTTTGAGTAAAATGTTTTCTACTCAACAATGTGTGGCTTCTTCTTTCAATGCTCAGTAGCAATTTTTGTAGTAAGTTGGTGTTTACAGTGACAATGGGGGTTATTTACTAAAGGCAAATCCACTTTGCACTACAAGTGCAGTTTCAGTGCAGTTTCATGTGCATTTTTAAGTGTTGGAGTGCAAAGTGGATTTGCCTTTAGTAAATAACTCCCACAGTGCTTTCTAATTTACAAGAATCACACCATTTTCATGACTCCACAAAATTCATTCATGGTGCTGAAAATGATGAATATTTTTGTCAGTAATGCATTACATACATTAACAACAAAAACAAGGTGTGTGTAGCAGACCCACAACATAATAATAGTTCGCTGAAGAACAAATTGTCACCTCCTGTATAAAATAAATTACATTTGCACTATTGAAGAAAATGTCCAAAAAGAAAAGCCCATTGGAGAACCTAGGAGACAGCTAAAAGAAGCCCATGCAGTAAATCAAAGGAAATCTTCTTTCAGTTTAAGTTCAAAAATTGTTGATAAAATGTTTCTTAAACCGGCATATCAATGGCCCCCCTACCCGCAAAGTACTTCACATACTTCTGTCTTACTTCACGAGCGCTTTGGGGGGCAAGCCAGAACGGCCAGCTTCAAGCGCCGTCAGGGTTTCTTCTTGAAGTCCGGCCTCAGGCCCAACTATGGCCACATAGTTAATTGAATTTCTCCTTAAATAGTTGTGTAGAATGCAGCATGCAAGGATTATATGGCTAGGTTTATATTCCGCCATGTTGATTGGCGTAATAAATAGGCGGAACCGGCTGGCCATTATCCTGAAAAGGTTCTCCCAACTGAGTCCACATAGTTCATTGAATTTCTGCTTAATTGAATTTCATGGTTCATAGTTCATTGAATTTCTCCTTAAATAGTTGTGTAGAATGCAGCATGTAAGGATTATATGGTTAGGTTTATTTTCCGCCATGTTGATTGGCGTAATAAATAGGCGGAACTGGCTGGCCACTATCCCAAAAAGGTTCTCCACCACTCTTCTGGATCTGGCCAGATGGTAGACATAAACCCTCCGGGGTGAGGGTCCTCATGGCTTCAAAGCGGTCGGCTGGTCAGAATGAACTAACAGAAAGCACTGAAAAACAGAAAGGCCGGAGCTGAAAATGAGAAATGAGCGGACAAGAACGCACAACAAACAAATACATAATAGAAATATGAACAAAAAAAAAAAGCACAAATCATCTGTCACCAAACTTCTACTAACCCAAGATTAGCAGAAGGAGCCCAAAGGGTGGCGCACTTGGTATTGAACTTCCTCTTTCTAGTGCCGTCGTACGTGTTGTACATCACTGCGTTCTTGACGTTCGGAATTTCCGACCAACTTTGTGTGACCGTCTGTATGCAAGACAAATTTGAGCCAACATCCGTCGGAAAAAATCCATGGATTTTGTTGTCGGAATGTACGATTGTGTGGACGAGGCATTAGGGATGTACTCACTTTTGTCGCCAGCGGTTTAGACATTAATGGCTGTGTGTTGATTTATTTTGAGGGGACAGCAAATTTACACTGTTATACAAGCTGTACACTCACTGCTTTACATTGTAGCAAAGTGTAATTTCTTCAGTGATGTCACATGGAAAGATATAATAAAATTTATTTAAAAATTAAAAAAAAAAAATTTACCAGTAATGACTGCAATCAGCGACTTATAGTGGGACTTCGATATTGCGGCAGACAGTCAAACACTAACTGACACTTTTGACACTTTTTGGGAACCAGTGACACTAATATAGTGATGACAATATGCACTGTCACTGCACTAATGACACTGGCTGGGAAGGGGTTAAACATCAGGAGCGATCAAAGGGTTAACTGTGAGCCTGACCAGTGTTTTAGTGTACTGTGGGGGTGCTTTTAGTAGAGGAAGGCATGGATTTACGTCCCTGCTTTGCAGGAACACAGGATCCATGCCTTCCCTGCTCACAGAGTGGTTATCTGCCTTGTTTACATAGCCAGATCATGGTTCTGCCTCTGTTTTGGATAATCTCCAGGTGCCGCCAGACATCGAGACATTATCTCCCGCTATGTATAATTCAGGAGCTGGCCCGCCGGTGGCACGTTTGCGCACCCCAGCCCCGGAAGTGTTGGACTATGTACTTAGGTAGGTGATCCGGAACAGCAGTGCCACCAGTGGTTAAATGATTCATATATGCCTGTTAATCTCTGTTGTCACTGAGGCCCATTTCAATCACTGGTTCCCAATTCTGCAAGACAGAGGTCTTTCGTTGTCCTGTGCTTTCATCCAATCTACTGTAGTCAACGCACCCAGCTAATTGAACAACAGCTGATCTGACCATTTAGCAGCTGAGCAGAGAAAAAACAAACTGCAGCGCTCTAAAAAATTGATTGATTGCAATCCAAAGTGATGCTATGTGCATAAATAAAGCTTGCTACCAGTCAAATGAATGAATCGTGCTGTTTATTCCATAGTATTAATAAAAGTCAAAGAAAAATATAACAATCAAAATAAAAATGACTGATAGTGGTGAACGTTACCAGTGACCTCAGGATAGATAGTGGGGGAAAAAATCATCCGGGAGGCTTGCTTGGGGGTGGTAAAACACCAATCAGTATGCAGAGGAGTGGAGAGGAATTCCGGGTCCCAGAAGGGGAGCGAATTGGCTGCTAGCTGGAGCTGCTAGCTCCAGAGTGATTTCCGTGGCTGGATGATGGAAAAAACTAGGCAGCTTGTGTGATGGTGACTGCTCCAGGGAGAACAACCAAGCCGAGCAGAGTCAATACTCTCAGCGTGCCTGTGCGCCTCCTGTGACGTCAATGCCGTGCCGGAAAGGGAAGGGGAGTCACTGAGGTCAATTGCTTCAAACGTCCGCTGTTATGTTCTGTTGCCGCGTTTCGTGCACATGCACTTTGTCAAAGCGCATGCGCACGAAACATGGCAACAGAACATTACTCCAGAGCTAGCGGTTCCAGCTAGCAGCCAGTTCACTCCCCTCCTGGGACCTGGAATTCCTCTCCACCCCTCCGGATATTGATTGATGTTTTACCACCCCCAAGCAAGCCTCCCAGATGATTTTTTCCCCCACTATCTATCCTGACTGCATCAACCTTGCTGTATTCTGGCGTCTAGAGATGGGCCCGATGTTTGAGTCGAACATAAGTTTGACTCGAACATTGGGTCTTCATTTGTTCTTAGAACAAACGAATATATGGGGCGCTTGCAGGACATTTGCCCGCTGTGGAGTGCCTCATAATTCAGTGGACTGGAGAGAGATTAGGCAAGTTAGTTAGTAGACTGAGCGTGCAGTCAGTGTAGAATATATAATACCGTGCAGTCAGTGTGGTGTATATACTGTAATACAGTGCAGTTAATGTAGAATATACAATATAATACAGTGCAGTCAGTGTAGAATATATATTACAGTGCAGTCAGTGTAGTGTATATAATACAGTGCAGTCAGTGTAGCATATGTAGTGCAGAGTATATAATACAGTGTAGTGCGGTGTGAATAACACAGTGTAGTGCCATGTATATAATACAGTGTAGTGCAGTGTATAAAATACAGTGCAGGGCAGAGTATGTAATACTGGCAGGAAAGGCTTGCCAGAAACAGAATATCTGTGCAAGCTGGTGCGCATGCACTAGCGTGCATGATCCCTGGCGCCAAACGGACTATTTAAACCAGGCTGACACACAGAAACATTGCTGTCTGATCTACAGCATCCCCCGTGTGTTACCTGCTACTCTGCCTCTGTTCCTGTGTGTTACCCGGCTTGCCTCTGACTATTCCTGCTGTACACCTGCATCTGACCCTGGCTTGTCTTAAATTATTATTATTATTATACAGGATTTATATAGCGCCAACAGTTTACGCAGTGCTTTACAATATAAAAGGGAGACAATACAGTTATAATACAATAAAATACAAGAGGATTAAGAGGGCCCTGCTCAGAAGAGCTTACAATCTAATAGGGTGGTGCAGGTGGTACAAAAGGTTGTAACTGTGGGGAATGAGCTGTTGGAAGTGGTAGGAGATTAGTTGGAAACGTGATAGGCTTTCCTGAAGAGATGAAATTTCAGGGATCGCCTGAAGGTAGCAAGAGTAGGGGATAGCCGGATAGGTTGAGGTAGCAAGTTCCAGAGGATGGGAGAGACTCTGGAGAAATCCTGGAGACGAGCATGGGAGGAGGAGATGAGAGAGCTTGAGAGCAGGAGGTCTTGAGAAGAGCGGAGAGGACGATTTGGGTGATATTTGGAGACAAGATTGGTGATGTAGCCCAGTGTCAGAGTTGTGAATGGTTTTGTATGTTGTGATATAGTATTTTGAATTTAATTCGCTGGGTGATTGGGAGCCAGTGTAGGGATTGGAGGAGAGGGTTGGCAGACACTGAGCGGTTGGTAAGGTGGATAAGTCTGGCAGCAGCATTCACGATAGACTGAAGAGGGGATAGCCTATGGAGAGGTAGGCCAATGAGAAGGTAGTTGCAATAGTCAAGGCGAGATATAACAAGGGAGTGAAGGAGGAGCTTCTTGGTTTCATTTGTTAAAAAGGGGTGAATTTTAGAGATGGTATGGAGGTGAATTCTACAAACTTTTGACAACGATTGGATTGGAGGCTGAAATGACAAGTCAGAGTCTAGGATTACGCCTAGTACCCGGGCGTGAGGGGAGGGACTGATGGTTGCATTGTTGATTTTGATGGAAAAGTCATGGAGGGGGGCACGGGCGGGGGGAAATTTAATAGCTCAGTTTTAGAGAGATTTAGTTTAAGGAAGTGGTGTGACATCCATGCTGATATGTCAGTTAGTAATTTAGTAATGCGAGAGGAGACTGAAGGAGTGAGGTGAGGAGTAGACAGATAGATTTGGGTGTCATCAGCGTATAAGTGGTATTGGAAGCCGTGGGCAGTTATCAAGTGACCAAGGGAGGAAGTGTAAATAGAGAAGAGAAGGGGTCCAAGAACAGAGCCTTGGGGGACCCCCACAGAAAGGGGCAATGGAGAGGAGGAGACAGAGTTGTAGGTGACACTGAAGGAGCGCTGTGATAAATAGGCAGAGAATCAGGATAGAGCAGAATCTCGGAGGCCAAGGGAATGTAGTTTATTGAGAAGGAGCAGGTGGTCAACAGTATCAAAGGCCGCAGAGAGGTCAAGTAGTAGGAATATGGAGTACTGGCTGTTGGTTTTAGCAGTTAGTAAATCGTTAGTGAGTTTTAGTAAGGCAGTTTCCGTGGAGTGCTGTGAGCGAAAACCAGACTGTAAGGGGTCAAGAAGGTTATTTTCACTGAGGTAGGAGCTAAGACGGTTGTAGACTAAGCGTTCTAGAAGTTTAGAGGTGAATGGGAGCAGAGATGGGTCTTAAGTTGTTCAGGTTGGTAGGGTCCAGTGAGGGCTTTTTAATTATGGGAGTGATCTGCGCATGTTTTTAGAGGGGATGGGAAGGTGCCACTAGAGAGGGAGAGATGGAAGATGTGAATGAGGGAGCATAGGATAGAAGAAGAGGGTGACCGTAGTAGTTGTGAGGGAACAGGATCCAAGGGACAATTGGTTAGGTGGGCATCTGAGAAAAGTTTTGTAACCTCTTCAGTAGTAGCCAATTCAAAAGAGGAGAGTGTGTGAATGTGCTGCTAGGCAAGGTATGTTAGGTGGGGAAGATGTACGCACAGTGGAGGTGTCCTCACAAATTGCATGGATCTTGTCTTTGAGGTGATTGGCAATCTCTTGGGCAGTGAGTGAGTTAGTGGGTAGAAGGGGTGGGGGACGAAGCAGAGAGTTAAAGGTTGAGAAGAGCTGACGGGAACTGTATGACAAGGAATTAATAAGAGAGACAAAGTATGCTTGTTTGGCAGTATGGAGGCAGGAATTGTATTTTAAAAGGGAAGATTTATATAGGGTGAAGTCTTTCAGGCATTTGGTTTTACACCACAGTCGTTCAAGAGCACGGCAATGTCTCTTGAGATTTCTAGTGTTGTCAGTTTGCCAGGGTTGAAATGGTCGGGGCCTGATTCTGCGTGTGGTTAGAGGAGCAAGTGCATCTAATGATGATGAGAGTTAACTGTTGTAGACAGAGGTGGCCAGGTCAGGACAGGACAGGGGAGAGATTATGTCATATAGGTGGTCAGTAGCAGAATAGAGAAGAGAAGGGTTAAAGTTGCAAAGGTTTCTACAAGTAATTGTTTGCTGATCAAAGAGAGGAAAGGGGGTGTTGGTGAGGTTGCCAGGGTTGCAAAGATGGGAGAATACAAGGTCAAGGGTATTACCATTGGAGTGAGTGGAAATATGTGTCCATTGGGTTAGGTCAAAAGATGAGGTTAAGTCGAGAAGTTTAGCTGTAGTTGGGCTGTTAACATTGACAGGAATGTTGAAGTCACCAAGAATAATGGTGGGTATTTCAGAGGAGAGAAAGTCATCAAGAAAGTGCAATACCGGTCCTGGAGGCCGATAAATTGCTGCAATCCTAAGAGAAATTGGAGAAAACAGATGAATACAGTGCATCTCGAAAGAACAGAGGGATAGAGAGGGAGGGACAGGAAGGACTTGGAAGGTGCTTTGTGGGGAAAGAAGAAAGCGAACTTCACCTCCTTTCTGTCTGTTGGGTTTGGGGGGAGTGAGTCCAATGCACCTGCCTGCTCCTCTGGTCCTTCTGCTGACCGCCTCATACCAACCCGGCTAGTTCAAGTGACCCTGCTCCTGCCTCTGCCTTGTTCCAGTATACCTGTCTGTGTATGACCCAGCTTGCCTGACCCTCCTGAGTTCCCATCCTGTGACAACCTCCTCTCTGTCTATTCCAGCCTCCAGTCTGCCATACCAGCCTGCTGACTACCCTGCAGTGCCATCTGGAATTCTGGACTCACCTCCTTGCTGGTGATCCTGCCAGGCACTCATGCTACTCTGCACTCCTGCGCCTCCTGTTTGCTCTATCAGGAGCTTCAGTCAGAGGCTTAAGAGAGGCCTTCCTCTGCATATCGGGCTCATCTAATAGCTATGTGACAGTATCAGACAGCCATGTCTGAGCCTGAGCGAGGAACCTCTCCTATGAAGGAACTATGCCAACATCTGGCAGGCCTAACACAGGCTGTCAAAAATCTACAAGAAGGCTACACCCGATTGGAGGAACGTGTTCAAGCACTATCAGCTCCAGCCAGTACCCAGGGGTCTCCACATCCCTCTGCTTCCTCAGCCAGTGCAGCCTCTCCTTCTGCAGTAGTTATGATTCCTACTGAGCCAAGAGTTCCCACACCTGAAAGGTTTTCTAGAGTATGCAGTAAATTCAGGGCTTTCTGCAACGTCTGTGAACTATACTTTGCTCTGCAGCCACGTACCTTTTCCTTAGAAGCCACTAAGGTGGGCTTCTTAGTCTCCTTACTACAGGAACAGAAAGCAGCAGCTTTAACTAATCTGACTACCTTTTTTGATGCTATGGCCCAGCTTTATGAGGATCCTCATCTTTCCACAACCGCCGAAGCGGCACTGCATACCCTACAGCAGGGATGCAGGGCGGCGGAAGACTACATCGCTGAGTTCAGATGTTGGAGTGTTGACACTAATTGGAATGACGCTACCAGTTCCATATGGGGCTGTCAGACCCTCTAAAAGATGACCTGGCCTGAGTTGGGGTACCCCAAAACCTGGATGCACTCATCGACTTGTCCTGATACGTCCGAACCTGTGCAACTGGGCTTGCTCTGTCCCTCACTTAAGGTTGAAGAACGCCAACATCATTGGCTGAACAAGCTGTGCCTGTATTGTGGAGAACTAGGGCATTACGTCATAACCTGTCCAGCTAAGCTTCGTAAGTGCCTATCATCAATTTCTTTCTTTCTGGCCATGCATCTGCTTTGCCCAACACTTCTTCTCACTTGGCTCTTCCTATCTTGCTGTAGCTTCCAGGAAGGAACATAAAAGTTTCCGCCATTATTGACTTCGGAGCCTGTAGCTGCTTTATGGACTCATCGTTTGCAGCCAAACACTGGATTTCCTTACAACTAAAGGCCCAAGGACTTTCTATATATCTGGCTGATGGGTCTGCTATTAAGTCTGGACCAGTTACTCAGGAAACCACTCCTCTATCTGCCACCATTGCCAACCAAGGCTGGTGCTACCACTAGGCATACTAGGCAGCCGCCTTCTGCCTAGGGCGCCCAACCTCTGATGTTCTACTCTCTTCAGCAAGCAACTAAGTCTCAGCATCAGCAGGGAGCCCCATTCGCACATAGTGTCAGAGGTGCAGCACTGACAGAGGACTGTGTCTGTATCCAGACTCCCGAATGAATGGAAGCAAGCTGGTGAGGCTGCATTTGATGGGTGCTTCATTAAAAAGGTGGGGTATACAGTTGTGCTCAAAGGTATACATACCCTGGCAGAATTTATGATTTCTTGGCCATTTTTAGAGAATATGAATAACACAAAAACTTTTCTTTCTCTCATGGTTAGTGTTTGGCTGAAGCCATTTACTCTTTTTTAAATGATGACAAAAGAAACTAGCCAAATGACCCTGGTCAAAAGTTTACATACTCCAGTTCTATATACCATGTATTGCCCCCTTTAACATCAATGACAGCTTGAAGTCTTTTGTGGTATTTGTGGATGAGGCTCTTTATCTTCTCAGATGGTAAAGCTGCCCATTCCTCTTGGCAAAAAGCCTCTAGTTCCTGTAAATTCTTGGGCTGTCTTGCATGAACTATATGTTTGAGATCTCCCCAGAGTGGCTCAATGATATTGAGGTCAGGAGACTGAGATGGCCACTCCAGAACCTTCAATTTATTCTGCTGTAGCCAGTGACAGATTGACTTGGCCTTGTGTTTTGGATCATTGTCATGTTGGAATGTTCAAGTACGTCCCATGTGCAGCTTCCTGGCTGATGAATGCAAATGTTCCTCCAGTATTTTTTGATTGATAACATACTGCATTCATCTTGCTATCAATTTTAGACCAAATTTCCTGTGCCTTTGTAGCTCACACAACCCCAAAACATCAGTGATCCACCTCCGTGTTTCACAGTAGGAATGGTGTACCTTTCATCATAGGCCTTGTTGACTCCTCTCCAAATGAAGCGTTATGGTTGTGGACAAAAAGCTCAATGTTGGTCTCATGTGGTGATTGACGTATTGTAAGTGGCATACTTTGTGGCATTTGCATAGTAATGCGCAGCCCACCTTTCTTCAAGTGCCTCCTTATTGTGCATCTTGAAACAGCCATACCACATGTTTTCAGAGAGTCCTGTATTTCACCTGAAGTTATTTGTGGGTTTCTCTTTGCATCCCGAACAATTTTCCTGGCAGTTGTGGCTGAAACCTTAGTTGGTCTACCTGACCGTGGTTTGGTTTCAATAGAACCCCTCATTTTCCACTTCTTGATTAGCGTTTGAACACTGCTCATTGGCATTCTCAATTCCTAGGATATCTTTTTATACCCCTTTCCTGTTTTATACAGTTCAACTACCTTTTCCCGCAGATTCTTTGACAATTCTTTTGCTCTCCCCATGACTCAAGGCAAGGGTCTTTTATACACACAGGTGAGGATGGTTACCTTTTATTAGCCATTCAAACCCTTTAGGGCTGATTTACGAACATGTTGGCGCATTTGCGTGCGCAGGAATAGTTATTGCGGCATGGCGCATACTTAAACTAATAGAAACCAGCTGGTGACTTGTGCCGGATGCGCAGAATCGTTGTGCGCATGGGCGCAGACACATTCTTAAATACAGAACAGACATTGGGCACTTGCTCATTGTAATGCTGATCATGTTAATGAGCTTTTCCTTATCACATGGAGAATATTGCTTCCAGTTTTATTCCATTCATTAATTTCTTTTTGAAACAACTCAATAATCATTCTAGAGATCTTCCTCCTATCAACAACTGTGTGGATATTCCCTGGACTTGGATGTGAAATGTCATAATTGTCAAAATGTAATTGGGTGTATTTTATGCTGATAATCTTTAATCATTGGTGGACCTGAAACTTCCATGAAAGCATCTTCTTAATACATGTCTGTGTAGTATGCATTCTGGACAATTAATTTCCCCATGCACTGTGCAATCTGATTGGCTGACATTTAAATCCACTCATTTGTCTGAGCAATTCTTTCCCCGTGCAATGTGTAAAGGGTTAATACCCAAAAAGAGAAAGCAGCTTGTGTCTGGTAGTGTAGCTGATTAGTAACTCCTATTCAGAATGTGTCAGCACAAAACCAGATGCAGTTCCGTGCGTTTTTTTTCTGCACTGAGGCTGGATTCACACCTATGCATTTTTAGTGCTTTTTGCACTACATAACATGTTCCATAGGAAACAATGTTAAATGGACTGTACTGCACTAAAACTACATAGGTGTGATTCAGCCTCAGGGCCAGTTCACACCAGATGCAGTTCCATGCAGTTCTGTTTTTTCTGCACCAATAGAGTCAGTTTTGGTCAGTTTCTGCACCAGAAACTGGCTGCATGGTGTGAACTAGAGCCATTGAAATACATGGAAAACACTGTGCATGCATTTTTAGTGCAGAAAAAAAAGCACACGGAACTGTGTCTGGTGTGAACTATCACTAAAAATGCATGCAGTGTTTTCCAATGGCTCTAGTTCACACCATGCAGTCAGTTTCTAGTCAGTTCTGGTGCAGAAAAAAAGCGCTCGGAACTGCATCTGGTGTGAATTGGCCCTCAGAACTCTAGTTCTTAAAGAAACCAAAGGTAGTAATGTTGTAACCCCTTTTTTTTAACAAGCGTGAAAAACATAATGCTCACAAAGAGGGGAGTATTTTCAGCATATTATCTGTGTGATCGTGTGTGTATATATATTATAATAAATCTATATAAAAAACCACACACACAGCATACATTTATGCATATTTTCACCATAAATATGTAATGTGTCTAGTCACTAAGGCCCGGTTCACACTGATGCGATGCGAGAACACTGCGAATCCACTGCGAGTTCCCGCATCGCACTGACTCGCATGTCAGTTCACACTGCCATATGCAAATCGCTGGGGAGTGTCAATGCATTGTTAACGACACCCCCAGTTCAGCTTTCATATCGCACTGCGAACTGACAGTTCGGACATGAATTGGATCGCATATGTGTGAACACACATGCCATCCGATTCTGGTCCGAACATAAAAAAAACTCATGTAAGGCTTGGAATGCGGTGCGATATCAGCCATTCTCTCTGTATGGCTGATAGTGCACCGCACAGACATCACATGTAATGTGGACGGCAGTGCGCTGCAAATTACATGCAATGTCTGGCATCGCACAAGTGTGAAACGGGCCTTAAGGACCAAGCCTATTTCTATTTACAAGTTAAAATCTGTATTTTTTGCTTGAAAATAATTTAGAACCCTCAAACATTATATATATTTTTAGCAGAGTACAATGGATATCATTGTAATAATTTTTTCACACAGAGGCTTTTTGCAGGCGCTAAAAATAACACCTGTAATGCTCCCTGAAAGAGCGGCTCCATTCACTCCAGTATGAAAGCCCCGCGTGCTTTCACACTGGAGACACAGTAGCGGCTGTTTCAGGGCACTTTGCAAGCGCTATTTTTAGCACCTGCAAAACACCTCAGTGTGAAAGGGGTCTTCATGTACAATCTGTGGCATGTAAACTCCCCCTAAATGTAAACCCAAGATAACAAAAAACAGGGAAAGTATTTGCAGTTGATTTACTAAAGGTAAATCCACTTTGCACTACAAGTGCAGTTGGTGGAGATCCGAGGGGGCCATACAAGGGAAAAAAAAAAACAGCATCTTTGCTTCTACCTGATTGGATGATAAAATCACAAGTGCTTCCCCTCAGATTTTCAGTGATTACACTTGTATTGCAGAGTAGATTTGCCTTCAATAAACCCCAAAATGCCTAAGAATTTGGGTTGTACACAAAGTGCTAGAGTGCAATTTGCCTAATGGGGAGTCTCCTTAGATTGACCTGTGTCTCCCCAAGGAAAGGCATTGGTAGGGTTTTACCCTCACTTCCTGCTTGGCTATGTGACAGGAAGTGAAGCCAATTTTAAGAAAAGGGACACAAAGCCCAACCTAAAAAAGACAAGCAGGGGTTCTAACACTCACTTGGTTTCCCAAAATTGCCCAAAATTAGAAAAGGATTGTCTGAAGCACGATTTTAGCTCAGTGCTCTAGATCAGTGCTTCTCAACCCTGTCCTCAAGTACCCCCAACAGACCATGTTTGCAGGTTTTCCTTCATCTTGCACAGGTGCTTTAAATCAGTCAATGGCTTGGTATTTTGGACAGCTAGTTTAGCCAAGATAAAATTCCCTAAACATGTCCTGTCGGGGGTACTTGAGAACTGAGGCTGAGAACCACTGCGCTAAAATGGAAAATTGAATAGTTACCTCTCTAATTTCTTTCCTGGTGCCTATCCATGGCAGCATACACACAATCCACGCATATGCTACCACGAAGGCACTAGGAAATTAATTTAGACAAAGCACACATTTTTGGGATTTGCCATGCCAATCAGCCTAGTTAAGCTGCAGCTGGAAAATGTGTTGTATGAAAAGTAACAAAAAACAAAACATAAAAAAGTGCTACAAATTTTATTGGTCAACAAAACAGGACTTGGAAAAGAGCAAGGAAAGCAAAAAACACATCTATGTTAATTTGAGACACTAGAATATGGTTAACAGGAGTTAAAAGGAGTGTGCCCACAAACGGATATCTATTAACCACTTGACAACTGGGCACTTAAACCCCCTTAATAACCAGACCAATTTTCAGCTTTTGGTGCTCTCACATTTTGAATGACAATTACTCAGCCATGCAACACTGTATCTATATGAAATTTTTGTGCTTTTTTTCACACAAATGGAGCTTTCTTTTGGTGGTATTTAATCACCGCTGGGTTCTTTATTTTTTGCGCCGTAAAAGAAAAAAGACCGAAAAATCTGTAAAAAAATGCATTTTTCTTCATTTCTGTTATAATATTTTGCAAATTAGTAATTTTTCTTCATATATTTTGGCCAAAATTTATACCGCTACATATCTTTGGTAAAATTAACCCAAATCGGTGGATATTATTTGGTCTTTGTGAAAGTTATAGAGTCCAAAAGCTATGGTGCGAATATCTGAAAATTGATCACACCTGAAGTACTGACGGCCTATCTAATTTCTTGAGACCCTAACATGCCAGAAAAGTACAAATACCCCCCAAATGATACCTTTTTGGAAAGAAGACATTCCAAGGTATTTAGAAAGATGCATGGTGAGATTTTTGAAGTTGTCATTTTTTCCCACAATTCTTTGCAAAATCAAGGTTTTTTTTTTTACTTTTTTTTTCCCACAAAATTGTCATATTAGCAGGTTATCTCTCACACACCACATATGCATACCACAAATTACACCCCAAAACACATTCTGCTATTACTCCCGAGTACGGCGATACCACATGTGTGAGACTTTTACACAGCGTGGCCACATACAGAGGCCCAACATGCAGGGGAGCACCTTCAGGCGTTCTGTAGCTTCCAGGCCAATTCTGACATTTCTCTCCTACATGTAAAAATCATCATTTATTAGCTAGAAAATTACATAGAACCCCAAAACATTATATATGTTTTTTTTAGCAAAGACCCTAGAGAATACAATGGCGGTCGTTGCAACTTTTTATCTCGCACGGTATTTGCGCAGCAATTTTTTTAACGCGTTTTTTTTGGGAAAAAAACTGTTTTGTGCTTTACAAAAACAAAAACAGTAAAGTTAGCCTAATGTTTTTGCATAATGTGAAAGATGAAGTTATACTGAGTAAATAGATACCCAACATGTCACCTTTCAAAATTGCATGCGCTTGTGGAATGGCGCCAAACTTTGCTACTCAAAAATCCCCATAGGCGACGCTTTAAAATTTTTTACTGGTTACATGTTTTGAGTTACAGAGGAGGTCTAGGGCCAAAATTATTACTCTCGCTCTACCGATCGCAGCGATACCTCACATGTGTGGTTTGAACACGGTTTTCATATGTGGGCGGGACTTACGTATGCGTTCGCTTCTGCATGCGAGCACGCAGGGACAGGGGCGCTTTAAATTTTTTTTTTTTTTTATTGTTCATTTTACTTTATTTATTTTAGTTTGATGCTTTTTTCCAAA
The DNA here is from genome assembly GCA_037952925.1 of Lithobates clamitans. Taxonomy (NCBI): domain Eukaryota; kingdom Metazoa; phylum Chordata; class Amphibia; order Anura; family Ranidae; genus Lithobates; species Lithobates clamitans. The sequence continues at coordinate 1,451,997 of JBBGZY010001050.1, read as the reverse complement.
AAAAAAAAAATTTGACCACTTTTATTCCTATTACAAGGAATATAAACATCCTTGTAATAGGAATATGGCATGACAGGTCCTCTTTACAGTGAGATATGGGGTCAATAAGACCCCACATCTCACCTCTAGGCTGGGAAGCCTGAAATAAAAAAAAAAAAAAAAAAAACGATCCTGGCTTCGATCGTAGCGGTGAGTCGGTAGAAGCGCGGGAGGGGGGGACATCCCCTCTCGCCTCCCGTAAGAACGATCAAGCAGTGGAACAGCCGCTATGATCGTTCTCATGGTGTAGGGAATCGCCGGCTGAAAAAGCCGATATCTGAATGATGCCTGTAGCTGCAACCATCATTCAGATATCTCCGCACAAAGTCAAGGACGTTGTATGACGGCCGGTGGGCGGGAAGTGGTTAAAACGCATTTTTTTTTTTAACACAAAGTTGTCCATTTATACAATATTTCTACCACATAACATGTACATACCAAAAATGACACCCCAAAATAGATTCCCCTGCTCCTCCTGAGTATGGCGATACCACATGTGTGAGACTTCCACAGCCTGGCCACATACAGAGGGCGAGTACAGCTGAGCATGGCTCAGCATGGCAGGGTATGGCGGGGTATGGTGGGGTATTGCGGAGTATGGCGGAGTATGGCGGGGTATGGCGGGGTATTGCGGAGTATTGCAGGGTATGGCAGAGTATGGCGGGGTATGGCGGGGTATTGCGGAGTATGGCGGGGTATGGCGGGGCATGGCAGAGTATGGCGGGGGCATGGCAGAGTATGGCGGGGGCATGGCAGAGTATGGCGGGGGCATGGCAGAGTATGGCGGGGGCATTGCAGGGTATGGCGGGGGCATTGCAGAGTATGGCGGGGGCATTGCAGAGTATTGCGGGGGAATTGCAGAATATTGCACAGCATTGCAGAGTATTGTGGGGGCATTGCAGAGTATGGCGGGGGCATTGCAGAGTATTGTGGGGGCATTGCAGAGTATGGCGGGGGCATTGCAGAGTACTGCACAGCATTGCAGAGTATTGTGGGGGTATTGCAGAGTATTGTGGGGGTGTTGCAGAGTATTGCACAGCATTGCAGAGCGTTAGGGATGGCTGAGCAGGGATGGATGGATGCCTGGATGTCTCTGTGCAGCGCTGTGGGCACTACACATACAGCCCACAGCGCTGCAGACATCCATCCATCCGCCTCTCCGGTCACTGTGTACCGATCGGTACACAGGCGGGGAGGAGAGGGGGAGGAGAGGAACCGGCGTCATCAGATGACGCCGGTCTGTTTACATGTGATCGCGCCGTCATTTGACGGCGCGATCACATGGTAAACGGCCGCGATCAGCGGCCATTTACCGGGACCCGGCGGCCACGGATGTGTTCGGGTGCGCGCGAGAGGGGAATTCTGGGAGGACGTCATAGTACGCCCTCCCAGAGTTATCCAACCGCCCTGCAGCCGTCATTCGGCTATGGGCCGGTTGGTAAGTGGTTAAGGATTTAAACATTAGTCAACATCTTGAGAATGTTTTTGCAAAATAATGCAGCACAGACACTTAAATCAAAGTGAACAACCTACAAACGACACACATTGACATCAAATATATTTCAAGGGAAAATATCACCCACCCAAAAAAATACAATAAACCAAAGTAAAAAGATAAACTTGCTACATGTGTTACAAACTCGATAAGGACACCCAAATGTACTCTCTTGCTGGCCACACACACTTGCCTCTTTTCAGGGAAAGGTAAAGAATGCTATCTGCAAGCTTTATATAACATAGGTTTGTGTGCTAATGAGGCAAGTTCACCCAATGTAGCGAGAACTTCAAAGTTGGTACACCTGTTAAGGATATCCTTAAATTACTAACCCAAAAAACACACTCTGTGAGCATGCCCAGAAACATCCAAGTGCTGTTCACACACACAAAAAAAAACTAAAGTCCCTGAGCATGCCCAGACCAACCCAAATGCAGCTAGCACCAAATAAGCCACTCCCTGTCCAAAATTAAACACATCATCCAGCATGTCCTTAATTAAGGTTAAGAAAAAACAAGATTGAAAAAAGTACTGGACTGCATCAAAAACGCACCAAAAACGTATCATAAATGCACTGGATCACATCAAAAACGCACATGCATCTGGACTGCGTTTCTATGGAGTGAACTAGCCCTAAAGCTAGTAATTGGGGGGGGGGGCTTACTCTGCCTGTAAAGTGGTGCATCTGTAGCATGTATCCAAAATGCTGCTTCAAAGATGTACGACTTTAGAGGAAACATACAAATCGACATTGCAGCTGCAAGATTTTAATACAAAACTAAAAATAGCCTGCCCCCCACAATCCAAGGCCATTTGGGGCTGTAAAGGCTTAAAATGAGAACCCCTACATGAAAAATACCACCTCAAAATCTAAAAATATTGTGCCCCTGCCATGCACTAACAAACCCCTAGCCAAACACACAGCAAGCCAGCCCATGAAAGGGGGATGGGTGCTTAGGGGCAGGAGGGGCTCAGGCCCCCAAAAGTCAACCACCTTGTCCCCTTATTCAGGGGGACACGGGCTTCTTCCACACAACCCTATGCTGGGGTTGTGGGGGGCTGCAGACAGGGGGCTTTACAGAATGTGGAAAGCCCCTTTAAACTAATGGGTACAAGGTGCTTTGTGGTTGGTATTGGGCTGAGCCCAACAGGCCCCAAAGGCAGCCAGCTATGTTGAGTAAATGTAGCCTTGAATGGTTCGGGAGGGAGTTGGGCGATCGCTCTTCTCGCCCCTTTCCTAGCTGGCCCTCTTTTATGCTCAGAAAAAGGATGTGGTTTGGATTGGTGAAGGCAGCTCACAGCCTTTGGAGATTGGAGAGTGGAGTGTGGAGTTCCCCTTTTAAAAGCAAAAACTAGCCCAAGGAAATCACATGCATTAGAGGGGGAAGGTTAAATGCCCTTTTAGGAGGAGCTAGAGGAGCGAGAGTCTTTTTACATAATTTTACCAAGGTACATGTCACATGTTGGCAATGTAACACGCTAACATGACCTGTGTGCAAATATCCAACAAAAAAACACATAAAAGTGAACCAGCGTAAAAAAAAAAAAGTCAAGTTTAGAGGTGCGCCCGTTCAACCCACGCAAATGCATTTACGTTGCTTGACATTTACTAAGATTTTGGCCACGCAGTGAACCAATTTTGGGCATATTTGTTACTTGGGCAATTATTACTATACAGTACTTCCTCATATCACCCCACATCACCCCCATAATATTGGCACTTCCAGCTTCTTTTAATTTTGAGTTGAAGATGTCCTGTGCCAAGTCCATAGTGGTGCACTGATCTCCTCCTCCTGTAGTAAATGAGGAATAGCGCTGTGTCACCGGCGCAAACGTTTCATAAATACCAAAACGTATGTTGCGCCTCAGCGTGCGCCTCAACTCATGGCGCAAACAGTTCGTAAATCAGCTCCAGTGTATGGGGAAATGAATTGCTCAGACAAATGAGTGTATTTAAACGTCATCCAATCAGATTGTACAGTGTATGGGGAAATTAATTGTCCAGAATGCACAATCCTTATGGGTAGAGCTCCAAAGGGATGAAGCTAAGGGGAAAATATTACTGGGAGTATGCTATAGGCCCCCTAACCTGAGGGAGGAAGGGGAAATGGATCCCCTATCTCAAGTTGGATTAGCAGCAAGGATGGGAAGTGTTATCATAATGGGGGGTTTTAATTATCCAGACATAGACTGGGCGGAGGGAACCAGGCATTTGTCTAAGGCTTGCCAGTTCCTAAATGTCTTGCAGGACAATTTCATGGTTCAGATGGTAGACAGACAAACTAGAAATAAAGCGTTACTGGATCTACTGATTACCAACAATACAGACCTGATCACGGATGTGGAAATACGAGGCAATTTAGGAAACAGCGATGACAGGTCAATTGGCTTCAGTATAAATCACACAAATAGGAAACATAAGGGGAATACAAAGACACTTCATTTCAAAAAGAGCCAACTTCCCTAAACTATGAACCTTGTTAGAAGGCATGAATTGGGATAAAATCTTAGGAACAAAGAACACGGAGGTGAGATGGGTTTGCTTTAAGAGCATATTAAATAAGCCAATGCATCCCATTGGGTAATACAGTTAAAAGAGCGAACAAAAGTACTGGATGACTTAACTCCAATGTAAAAATGCATATAAAAGCAAAGTTGAAGGGCTTCAAAAATACAAGGTTGAGGGATCATCATCAGCATTTAGACTTTATAAAGAATGCAACAAGAAATGTAAGGGTGCAATTAGGGCAGCTAAGATAGAACAAGAAAGACACATAACAGAGGAGAGCGAAAAAGATCCCAAGAAATTCTTTAAGTATGTAAACAGTAAAAAAGGGAGGACAGACCATATTGGCCCCATGAAGAATGAGGAAGGACATCTGATTACAAAGGATGGTGAAATGGCGAAGGTATTGAATTTATTCTTCTCCTCAGTCTTCACTGGGGATGAGCCGAACACCCCCCGATTCGGTTTGCAGCAGAACATGCGAACAGGCAAAAAATTTGTTCGAACACGCGAACACCATTAAAGTCTTTGGGAAACAAACATGAATAATCAAAAGTGCTTATTTTAAAGGCTTATATGCAAGTTATTGTCATAAAAAGTGTTTGTGGACCTGGGTCCTGCCCCAAGGGACATCAATGCAAAAAAAGTTTTAAAAATGGTCATTTTTTCGGGAACAGTGATTTTAATAATGCTTAAAGTGAAACAATAAAAGTTAAATATTCCTTTAAATTTCATACCTGGAGGGGGTGTCTATAGTATGTCTGTAAAGTGGTGCATGTTTCCTGTGTTTAGAACAGTCCAAGAGCAAAATTACATTTCTAAAGGAAAAAAAGTTATTTAAAACTACTGGCGGCTATAATGAATTGTCAGTCCAGGCAATACAGATAAAAGAAGTCATTGAAAAAAATGGCATGGGATCCCCCCAGTCCATTACCAGTACCTTTGGGTCTGGTATGAATATTTATAGAGAATCCTGAACCAAAATTTTAAGAAAAATTGCGTGGGAGTCCCCTCAAATTCCATACCAGGCCCTTCAGGTCTGGTATGGATATTAACCAGTTGCCGACCGCCGCACGACGATGTACGTCGGCAGAGCGGCACGGGCAGGCAAAAGGGCTTACAAGTACGTCCTTGCCTGCCAGCGGGTGGGGGGTCCAATCGGACCCCCCCGGTGCCTGCAGCGGTCGGCAAATCCTCCCCGGCGATTGGTGGTGAGGGGGAGGCCATCCATTCGTGGCCCCCCCCTCGTGATCGCTCCTGGCCAATCAAATCATTTCCCTGCCTCTGTATTGTACACAGAGGCAGAGGAAATGATGTCATCTCTCCTCGGCTCGGCATTTTCCGTTCCGGCGCCGAGGAGAGAAGACTGTTATGTGAGTGCACAACACACACACAGTAGAACATGCCAGGCACACATTACACCCCCGATCCCCCCCCGATTACCCCCTGATCCCCCCCAATCACCCCACCCCCCCTGTCACACTGACACCAAGTGTTTTTTTTTTTGTTTTTTTTTGTTTTTTCTGATTACTGCATGGTGTCAGTTTGTGACAGTTACTGTGGTAGGACAGTTACTGTTAGCCCCCTTTAGGTCTAGGGTACCCCCCTAACCCCGCTACTAAAGTTTTAACCCCTTGATCACCCCCTGTCGCCAGTGTCACTAAGCGATCATTTTTCTGATCGCTGTATTAGTGTCGCTGGTGACGCTAGTTAGGGACGTAAATATTTAGGTTCGCCTTCAGCGTTTTATAGCGACAGGGACCCCCATATACTAACTTATAAATGTTTTAATCCTGTGATTGCCCCCTAGTTAACCCTTTCACCATTGATCACCGTATAACCGTTACGGGTGACGCTGGTTAGTTCATTTATTTTTTATAGTGTCAGGGCAGCCGCCGTTTATTACTGAATAAAGGTTTAGCCCCCTGATCGCTTGACGGTGATATGCATCGCCCCAGGCAGCGTCAGATTAGCGCCAGTACCGCTAACACCCACACACGCAGCATATGCCTCCCTTGGTGGTATAGTATCTGAACGGATCAATATCTGATCCGATCAGATCTATACTAGCGTCCCCAGCAGTTTAGGGTTCCCAAAAACACAGTGTTAGCGGGATCAGCCCAGATACCTGCTAGCACCTGCGTTTTGCCCCTCTGCCCGGCCCAGCCCAGCCCACCCAAGTGCAGTATCGATCGATCACTGTCACTTACAAAACACTAAACGCATAACTGCAGCGTTCGCAGAATCAGGCCTGATCCCTGCGATCGCTAACAGTTTTTTTGGTAGCATTTTGGTGAACTGGCAAGCACCAGCCCCAAGCAGGGTCAGGTTAGCGCCAGTACTGCTAACACCCACCGTACACCTCCCTTAGTGGTGTAGTATCTGAACGGATCAATATCTGATCCGATTAGATCTATACTAGCGTCCCCAGCAGTTTAGGGTTCCCAAAAGCGCAGTGTTAGCGGGATCAGCCCAGATACCTTCTAGCACCTATGTTTTGCCCCTCCGCCCGGCCCAGCCCAGCCCACCCAAGTGCAGTATCGATCGATCATTATCACTTACAAAACACTAAACACATAACTGCAGCGTTCGCAGAGTCAGGCCTGATCCCTGCGATCGCTAACAGTTTTTTTGGTAGCTTTTTATTGAACTGGCAAGCACCAGTGGCCTAGTACACCCCGGTCATAGTCAAACCCGCACTGCAGTAACACTTGGTGACGTGCCGAGTCCCATAAGTGCAGTTCAAGCTGGTGAGGTAGCAAGCACAATTAGTGTCCCGCTGCCACCAAGAAGACAAACACAGGCCCGTCGTGCCCATAATGCCCTTCCTGCTGCATTCACTAATCCTAATTGGGAACCCACCGCTTCTGCAGCACCCGTACTTCCCCCATTCACATCCCCAACCAAATGCAGTCGGCTGCGTGAGAGGCATTATCTTTATGTCCTCCCGAGTACCCCTACCCAACTAACCCCCCCAAAAAAGATGTGTCTGCAGCAAGCGCGGATATAGGCGTGACACCCGCTATTATTGTCCCTCCTGTCCTGACAAACCTGGTCTTTGCATTGGTGAATGTTTTGAACGCTACCATGCACTAGTTGAGTATTAACGTAGGGTACAGCATTCCACAGACTAGGCACACTTTCACAGGGTCTCCCAAAATGCCATTGCATTTTGAGAGACCCGAACCTGGAACCAGTTACAGTTATAAAAGTTACAGTTACAAAAAAAAGTGTAAAAAAAATAAAAAATAAAACACAAACAAAAATATAAAAAAAAAAAAAATAGTTGTCGTTTTATTGTTCTCTCTCTCTCTATTCTCTCTATTGTTCTGCTCTTTTTTACTGTATTATATTCTGCAATGTTTTATTGTTATTATGTTTTATCATGTTTGCTTTTCAGGTATGCAATTTTTTATACTTTACCGTTTACTGTGCTTTATCGTTAACCATTTTTTTGTCTTCAGGTACGCCATTCACGACTTTGAGTGGTTATACCAGAATGATGCCTGCAGGTTTAGGTATGATGTTGGTATCATTCTTTTCAGCCAGCGGTCGGCTTTCATGTAAAAGCAATCCTAGTGGCTAATTAGCCTCTCGACTGCTTTTACAAGCAGTGGGAGGGAATGCCCCCCCCACCGTTTCCGTGTTTTTCTCTGGCTCTCCTGTCTCAACAGGGAACCTGAGAATGCAGCCGGTGATTCAGCCAACTGACCATAGAGCTGATCAGAGACCAGAGTGGCTCCAAACATCTCTATGGCCTAAGAAACTGGAAGCTACGAGCATTTTATGAGTTAGATATCGCCGGATGTAAAAAGTGCCATTGGGAAATTGGGGAAGCATTTTATCACACCGATCTTTAGAACCCCCCAGATGACGTCTATGCAGACGAAACGCGTCGGGTAGGACCCCACTGTCGCCACTTCTTCACAGCGCTGTTTTTAGATACCTTTCATGTGAGTGTATATTACTTTTAATAAATCTCCATTTCAACGGATTTACACTATCTGGCCATTCCTTCTCTTCCTCCATTTGCTGCTGTTATTGCTGGTTCCAACGCTGATCTGAGGGATACGATCTATGGGAGCTGCACCCCATGCCTTTGGGCCCGATCATGTTTGAGGAACACAGCCACGTGGAAGCCACTCCACCAACACTTCCGGGCCAACTGCAGTCCAGCACCACCTAAGCCTGATTGACTCCACCTGGCGTATGCCTTGTTGGGTCCACCGAGTCCTTTTAAGCCTTTTCACTTTTATTGGTGGTGTGTGGGCTCCCTCCACAGATGGTTTACACCCTTGTTGAGATCCGTTCCAGAGGACTTTTTATCTTTTCTCCAAGGATGTTCTTTTTAGCACACGAACTTGGAACTGTCAGTCCATAGACTTCATTTTCAGACCCCTCCTCTTAGCGCTACACTTATTTTGTTTTTTGATACCAATCTTGGTGTGGTCAGATGCTTTGAGGGCAGAGGAGAAATCTAGGGTCTAATAGACCCCAATTTTTTCAAAAAAGAGTACTTGTCACTACCTATTGCTATCATAGGGGATATTTACATTCCCTGAGATAACAATAAAAATGATTTTTTTAAAAAAATGAAAGGAACAGTTTAAAAATAAGATAACAAAGCAAAAAAATAATAAAGAAAAAAAAAAAGCACCCCTGTCCCCCCTGCTCTCGCGCTAAGGCAAACGCAAGCGTCGGTCTGGCGTCAAATGTAAACAGCAATTGCACCATGCATGTGAGGTATCACCGCGAAGGTCAGATCGAGGGCAGTAATTTTAGCAGTAGACCTCCTCTGTAAATCTAAAGTGGTAACCTGTAAAGGCTTTTAAAGGCTTTTAAAAATGTATTTATTTTGTTGCCACTGCACGTTTGTGCGCAATTTTAAAGCATGTCATGTTTGGTATCCATGTACTCGGCCTAAGATCATCTTTTTTATTTCATCAAACATTTGGGCAATATAGTGTGTTTTAGTGCATTAAAATTTTAAAAAGTGTGTTTTTTCCCCAAAAAATGCGTTTGAAAAATCGCTGCGCAAATACTGTGTGAAAAAAAACCTGGGCAGCCCCCAAAGCACCTTGTCCCCATGTTGATGGGGACAAGGGCCTCATCCCCACAACCTTTGCCCATTGGTTGTGGGGGTCTGTTGGCTGGAGGCTTATCGGAATCTGAAAGCCCGCTTTTAACAAGGAGACCCCCGGGTCCCGGCCTCCCCCTGTGTCAAATGGTAACGGGTACAAATGATGTGAAATCGTAACGGGGCACAAAAAAAGTGTCAAAATGGTAAAAATGACAAGACACGGCTTGGGACAAGTCCTTTATTAAAAAATAAAAATATCCCACAAAGTCTTCTTCTTCTTCTCTTGTTCCGCCGATGGACCAAAAAAGAAAAAAACGCATCCAACCCACCTCCATGGGAGGTTCCCACCGTACAACGTGTCTTCGCTTTGACAGATCTTTTATAACTGAGGGCGAGGCCACACCGTGACGTTGCCGGGTGACCCCGCTCCCCTCTGATGCACGGGAACATCCCTATGGCTTTCCCACTGCATCAGAGGGGGCGGGGCAACACATTTACGTAAATAGAGTTCACATGTTCGCTAGAACTTTTTGCCTGTTCGAGATGTTCTGGTGCAAACCGAACTGTGTGTTTAGCCCATCCCCTACTGGCATCACATAATTTGTATGTGTAATACTAATAATTTTACATTATTCTTACATAAATCAGCAGCATTCTTATGTAATTCTGACTTGATGAAAATCTATTTTTTAAGTTGCTTTTGCAGTGAGACGTATTTTGTTTATTTGATCTAACTGTAATTGGCCATTTGGCTTTGGACTGTTTAAAAAAAGTAAAACAGATTGTTATCATAAAAATGGAAGACACACAGTACACACTTCGCGAATGGCGACCATAATTTATTACATTTCTGGGAAGCCTTATTTGATAATATACTAATCTTATGCAGCTTTTGAGGACAAAGCATAACAAAGTATTTATTTATTTATTTTTTAATAAAAATGTAATATTGTACGTACCACAAAGACAGCATTGCAAAAATCTCTGTTAGTTTTGAAATGACAGAACGCATGCATTTTTTCAATCCAAAAAGCCACATTTAAGTACATATTAATACATATTTCACATAAAAAATTAATAAATAATTTAAGAAAAACATGGACAGTATTTAAGCACTGGAAGACTGGCATGTCAAATACTTTTGCTGTCCAGGCCATTTTCCAGGCCACTTTCCAGTTAGTCATATCTTGTCTAACAATTATTCAGTCATGCAACAGTGTGCTCGAATTTGCATATGCATTTTATAAAATATTTGGACACAGAGCTTTTTTTTGGAGTATTTTGGTGTATTTAATCACCTCCTGGGTTTTTCTTTATTTTTTTCTATATAACGAAAAAAAAAAAAAATGAAAGATTTTGAAACATTCTGTTTCCCTTAGCTTGTGTTATAAGACATTGCAAATAAATAATAATTCTTCAGAAATTTAGGCCAGCAATATCTAATATATTTCTCTGGTTAAAAACACAGGCAAACAAATAAGTGTATATTATTTAGTCTGTGCTAAAGTTATAGAGTCTAAAAACTATTGTGTATATATATATATATGGTCCCCAACCCCCAGGCTGCGCACAGGGCTATCACAGACCACAGTCACCTTTCACCACCTGCTGTGCAGCCATGCCCGTGTGTCCTCCCCCAGCTCCTCCACCCACTCACCCAGCCGACAATGTCATTCTATCAGCAGGGCAGGGGGTGGGAGGAGCTGCAGATTGCAATGGAGGATTTGGGAGAGGGTACAGGGACTGAGCACAGCCTCTGCCCTGCCAAAAGTAGGAGTCCTAAGCAGGGGAGGCAGAGATTAGAATGGGGAGAGAGGAAAGGGGGGTGGCAGACTGCAGGGGCACTGTGATGGAGGAGGTTGTGTTTCTCACTTATGCTGCTCTGGAAACATGGAGACTGGTGTGGCAGTTATCAAGAACACTTTTGTTGGCTGCACTGGTCTGTTGATGCAGGGACTAGTGCAGCGGTGACCTGCTTCTGATTGGCTGGATTAAGGGTCAGTGTTTCAACAGTGGTATGGCCCAATAGAGGGCCACTGGGAGGGAGTAGCAAGGTATAAAAAAAATCAACAATATAAAAGTTATGCATATACCGATTACATGTTGGAAAAGTGGCGCAAAATAAAAAAAGTTAAGCCTTGATCTTTAGAGTAAAGAAACCTGGCTTATTAAAACAGGCACAGTCCAAATTTTCCAATCCTCTTATGCCGCGTACACACGGTCGGACTTTTCAGCTACAAAAGTCGGACAGCCTGTCCGACATACTTCCGGCGTACCTTCGGCGGACTTGCGGCAGACTTTCTTACGAACGGACTTGCCTACACATGACCACACAAAAGTACGACAGCTTAGTACGCGGTGACGTACACCAAGTCCGACGAGACTATAAAACGGAAGTTCAATAGCCCGTACGACACCCTTTGGGCTCCTTCTGCTAATCTCGTGTTTATCTCGTGTTAGTAGAAGTTTGGTGAGAGACGATTCGCGCTTGTGAGACTCGTATTTTTCAGTTCGTTTTAACTGTTGTTCAGTCTGTGCTTGTGAGGTTTGTATCTGCTTTTCAGTGCGTTTGGTCAGTTGGCATTGAGAAATCTTTGTTTTATTGGCCGCTCGTTCCTGATTTTCAGGTCGTTCTTCACAGGCCTTGCTGTTCTTCAGTGCGTTCTGTTTAGTGCGTTCTGACCAGCTGACCGTTTTGAAACCATGTTACCTGTACGTACTCGTCGTCGAGCTCGTGCATTGTATGTGCTTGGTGCTGTAGTTTATTCTTCAGCCCAAGACCAGTCCATGAACAGGGCGAGGAGGAGTTCATGGACCAAGAATTGGTTGCTCCGGCGTGACCAGTTCTGTCACATGCCATTGCTCCGTGAGATCCGTGAGAATAATCCTGAGGATTTCAGGAACTTTCTCCGGATGACGGACCCCGTTTTTGACCGTTTGGTGGCTTTGCTGACCCCCTATATCAGCAGGCAGGATACCTGCATGAGGCAAGCCATCACTCCGGAGCAGAGGCTGGTCGCTACCTTGCGGTATTTGGCCACAGGGAGAAGCCTGCAGGACCTTAAGTTCTCGACAGGCATCTCCCCCCAGGCTCTGGGGATCATTATCCCAGAGACCTGTTCTGCCATCATCCAGGTCCTGCAGAAGGACTATATTAAGGTAAGATATTTTTCTTTTATTAGCATCACATGTTCTTTTATGTAATCTTTGATAATGTAATGTATTTCTTGCTTCAAACACTACTTACCATCATTGCAATATAGTGTGAATGTCCCCTTTTTCTCCTCACACATGCTGGATTTTTTTCCTGTTATTTTTTGTCATGCATGTATATTTTCCTTCAATAACCTCCCCAGCATGCAGTGATGGGAACATATCCACCTAGTCTACTCATTTTGAATGTATTTTGTTTGAGTGTATTTAGTGTGCTTATAATTAGCAATTAGCTAGATTTCCCAACCCCCCCCACCTAAACTCACTCCAAATAGTGTGCTGCTAATTAGCAATTAGCTAGATTTCCCAACCCCCCCCCCCACACCTAAACTCACTCCAAATAGTGTGCTGCTAATTAGCAATTAGCTAGATTTCCCAACCCCCCCACCTAAACTCACTCCAAATAGTGTGCTGCTAATTAGCAATTAGCTAGATTTCCCAACCCCCCCCCCCCACCTAAACTCACTCCAAATAGTGTGCTGCTAATTAGCAATTAGCTAGATTTCCCAACCCCCCCTACCTAAACTCACTCCAAATAGTGTGCTGCTAATTAGCAATTAGCTAGATTTCCCAACCCCCCCCCACCTAAACTCACTCCAAATAGTGTGCTGCTAATTAGCAATTAGCTAGATTTCCCAAACCCCCCCCCCCACCTAAACTCACTCCAAATAGTGTGCTGCTAATTAGCAATTAGCTAGATTTCCCAAACCCCCCCCCCCCACCTACACTCACTCCAAATAGTGTGCTGCTAATTAGCAATTAGCTAGATTTCCCAACCCCCCCCCCCACCTAAACTCACTCCAAATAGTGTGCTGCTAATTAGCAATTAGCTAGATTTCCCAACCCCCCCCCACCCTCGTAAAAATTTGCTTGAATGTTCTGTGGTGTTGATTTGTCTAAAGCAAATATATGTTGCACTTTGCAAAATGCATGTGCACTCTACAAGTGCATTTGTTCCAGTGCTTTAGTAAATGAGCAGAAGCTCTGCTGATTTCCATCATCAAATCATATGCAAGCCTCAAAGTGTTTTCATTAATTGCCCTTGCATGTGATTGTGTACTCCTTGCAACATGAATGCCTTTTTACATTACCTCATTTACTGTAAGCTGGTTAGCAACTGCAACTGCAGAGTGCGACAACTGCAGTATTTTAGCCTTTTTAGTCCCTAAATTCCTGCGTGTCCTAAAAGTAATCTTTTTTAGGGATTTCACAACCACCTAAAATGTAATCAATGTTCCATCAGAGGGGGTGAGCAATCTGATAAGTGTGCCTTTCCATATTAGTTATTCCAGAAGAATTAAATTATTTAATGTTATACTGATGCTGGGGAATAATGTTTTTAATTGTATAATTTTATTGCAATGTTAGCTTCCAAATTAATTGATTTTGGTTTTCTTGTTTGATTCCCCAGTTTCCTTCAACGCCACAGGAATGGCAGACTGTGGCATCCCATTTTGCCAGCCGTTGGGACTTTCCCAATTGTGGAGGGGCTATAGATGGGAAACATGTCCACATTGTGCCACCACCCCATTCGGGGTCATACTATTTCAATTATAAAGGGTTCCACAGTATTGTTTTAATGGCGGTGGTGTCGGCACACTATGAATTTTTATATGTGGACGTGGGGAAGAATGGCCGGATGTCGGATGGAGGAGTATTTGCCCAGACGGAGTTCTGCCAGCGTCTCCAGAGTGGTGGCCTGGGATTGCCACCTGATGCGGATAATGTGGAAGGACTCCCCTTTGTCTTCATTGCCGATGAAGCCTTCGCTCTGAGCAAGCACCTCATGAGGCCATTCCCCCAAAGAACCCTCACCCCGGAGAGGAGGGTTTTTAATTTCCGGCTGGCCAGAGCTAGAAGAGTGGTTGAGAATGCGTTTGGAATTCTGGCCAGCCGGTTCCGCCTGTTTCAAACAGCCATTAATTTGGCAGAATACAAACTTAATTTTATCATTTTATCGTGCTGCATTCTGCACAACTTAAACATTCTCAGAATTATATAGGCACAGTTGGGCCTGAGGCCGGACTTATAGATGACAACCTTACGGGCCTGGATAATGTCCGTACTGGCTTGGCCCCCCAAAGTGCCCGTCAAGTTAGACAGCAATATGTTAATTATTTTATGGGTAGGGGGGCCATTGCAATGGGCCAGGATATTTAATTTTTTACAATAAAAAAAAATATGGATGAAATTTTGAATTATATTTATTGCTTGCCTTTCTTTTGGGCTTTCTCCTAGGTTATGGTCGAGCAGTTGTAGTGCCAACTGTATTTTCATTTTAAATGTCTAAATAAAAGCTCCATTGCCACTGTAAACAACTTTTTGACAATTATAACCAAACTGATACTGAGCATTGAAATAACAAACCACACATTTATTTAATTCCTATAAGGAGATGTTTTTATTAATGGTTGTTATGCATTCAGTTCTGCATTTAGTATAAAATGTTCATAGACAAAAATATAATGATATCTTAATAATTTCGAAAAATATAATTATATTTAAATATTTATACATAATCCACAAAAAAATATTTTTGGCTTTTTGATTTTCGCAAACAGGCTTTTTTTTTTATATATTTTTTTTTTTTTTAAATCAAGTTTTTTACTTTTTTTCGTTTTTTAAAATCAAGTTTTTTATTTTGTTTATTTTTTTTTTTCAAATAAAGTTTTTTTTTTATTTTGGTTTTTAAATCAATTTTTTATTTTTTTTTTTGTTTTAAAATCAATTTTTTTTTTTTGGGGTTTTAAAATCAATATTTTATTTTTTTTTGGTTTTAAAATCATTTTTTTTTTTTTTTTTTTAAATCAAGTTTTTTTTTTTTTTTGGTTTTTGAGAAAATCAATATTTTTTGTTTTTTTGTTTTAAAATCAATTTTTTTTTGGGGGGGGGGTTTTAAAATCAATTTTTTTTTTTTTTAAATCAAGTTTTTTATTTTTTTTGGTTTTTGAGAAAATCAATTTTTTATTTTTTTTTGTTTTAAAATCAATTTTTTATTTTTTTTTGTTTTAAAATCAATTTGTTATTTTTTTTTGTTTTAAAATCAATTTTTTTTTTTTTTGTTTTAAAATCAATTTATTTTTGTTTTTTGTTTTTTTGAAAATCAAGTTTTATTTTTTTGTGGATTTTTTATGTATTTTCGAAAAACAGCCCTCCTTTTTTAAATTAGGTTAAACAGCCATTTATGTTCAGCCAAAAAAATAAAGAGAAGGCCCAGAATGGGGTCAGCAAAACAGGAAATGAAGGACATGATCGATGTTTTGGGGTTTCAAAAAGGGCATTTAGATTTGACCCAAAACATCAATCATGTCCTTCATTTCCTGCTGCATACGATCCAGCCGATTCCGCATTTCATCCATGTCCTTATTCCAGGCCATTATTTGACCAATTAGCCGTTGGGCACTTTCTGAAGTGAAATAGTCACTTCGTGTACCTAAAGTGGAATGAAACCAAAAAATGTATTTAGAAATATGCACACATACATAGTTTACCTTACCATAATAAAGCTGTTGTCTCAGACACTGACCTGGTGGGGTGCCCATGTAGCCTAATTCCTCCACATCCTCGGGGGTGGCACTGTTGCTTGAATCAAGCACAACCAGATCCCCTAAAATAGAGTAGAAAAATTACATTAAACCAAAGGCAGCCATGCAAAGATTACCGTAAGCTGGTGTGTCAGACACTCACCTGGTGGGGTGCCCATGTCGCCCACCTCTCCTTCCTCCACATCCTCAGTGGGGCTTGGGCTGATTTCCCAATCATGTTTGGCTTGGGGTGGACTGTCTTCTTGTTGGCTGAGTGATTTTTCCCCTATGTGAAACAAAAAATTATTAATCTACTTAGCACACAGATATTTTAGTACATAGTCATTTTCCAACATTTGTAGTGAAGTGGTTTGTGTAGAGTTCCTATTTTACCTCAATATTTAAAATTATAAAGACATATCGGATAGATAGATATCTAGATATCAATATCTCAAAATATAGTTAATAATCTTTTGATCTCTCTCTCTCTCTCTCTATATCTGGAACAAAATCTATAAATATCTAACTAAATGTAAATAAGAAAAGATAACTTAAAATATTCCAAAAGAATGTTTTACATTTCTATATCTATCTATCTATCTATCTATCTATCTATCTATCTATCTATCTATCTATCTATCTATCTATCTATCTATCTATCTATCTATCTATCTATCTATATCTATATCTATATCTATATCTATATTTTTTATATATATATATATATATATATATATATATATATATATATATATATATATATATATATTTTTAGATATATATATATTTTTAGATATATATATATTTAGATAGATCTATCTATAGATATGTAACGAGGTTTTGTAAAAGATCGTTTGAAACGATGAACAAAAAAAATCGTATAGGAAGGAAAAGCACATGGAGCAGTATACAAGGTAATAAACACAAGAGAAAAACACGACAAGTACTTACTTTTTTTAAGCACTTTCCGGATCCGTCTATATTGATCCGCCTCCCAGAGTTTCAGGTCAGACCATCTTTTTCTAAGTTGATCTCGGGAGCGCTGTACCCCAAAAGAAGCCTGCAAAGTGTCCACGACCTTCGCCATTATTTTGGCCTTGCGCAAATTTGGCCGTGCGTACGGCCCATACTTCCCATCATAGTCGTCTTTGTGAAGAATGGCCACCATCTCCACCATTTCTTTAAAACTCATATTGGAGGCCTTAAATCTAGACCTCACAGATTTGGTTGACGTTCCAGCCTCCGGGCTTTTTCCACTACCTGAGGACATGTCAGGTGTCTCCGCCATTATTTACCCCACTACGCGCCGTAACTAAAAATGGGCGGAGAACATGAGTTAAAATCGAACGTCAGGGGCGGGCGACGCAGGCGGAGTTTCACACATGCGTAGTGTATAAAGAGGGGCCTTGCGCACGTGTCGTACGTACGTTCTGTGCGTCGAATTAGGGGGCGGAGAACATGAGTTAATTTCGAACGTCAGGGGCGGGCGACGCAGGCGGAGTTTCACACATGCGTAGTGTATAAAGAGGGGCCTTGCGCACGTGTCGTACGTACGTTCTGTGCGTCGAATTAGGGGGCGGAGAACATGAGTTAATTTCGAACGTCAGGGGCAGGCGACGCAGGCGGAGTTTCACACATGCGTAGTGTATAAAGAGGGGCCTTGCGCACGTGTCGTACGTACGTTCTGTGCGTAGGTAATAGTGGACCAGGACGTTACAAAACGAAGGTAATTTTAATTTTTTTTTTTTTTTTTTGGGGGGGTTTTATGGTCATGACTTTGTAGCAAGCGGCCTATATGGCTTGATAGATTGATGAGGCCTACATAGGGAGAAGATGATGAGGGGTTAGCAGAAACCTATAATAAGTGTTTTTGGTCTTGTGACTTTATCTTTTCCAGATATAATGAATCCCCTATTTAAGGATCCAGAGTTCCTTACAGCTGTTATTTCGAAATATCGAGAGATGAGGAATTTGTGGGAGGTGAAACACCCTCAGTATTATGCAAAGCATGTGAGGAAGTCAACGCTGGAGAGACTTCTGTCCTTTGTCCAGGCGACCATCCCAGGAGCAACAATGGAGACAGTGCTCAAGAAAATTGGGGTCTTGAGGAACATGTATAAGAGGGAGCATAGGAAGATCCAGGAATCAAGGAGATCAGGAGCATCAGCAGATGATGTTTATGTACCCAGGCTGTGGTACTACAATCAACTCCGTTTTCTTGATGACCAGAATGAAGCCAGGGCATCACTTTCAACCCTTCCCTCCACCCTTCCCTCCACCCCAGCAGAGGCTGATGAGGAGCAAGCTGGGTCTTCCATCCTGGATGAACCGGATATGACCATCTGGAGTCAGGTAAATTATTTTAACAAATATTTACTGTACTAATATTAATGATGTTAACTGGATGTTATAATTGTCTAAAATAATTTTTCACTCAAAATTGTGTATACATATCAAATGACAGTAGTGGCTAAATATGTTTGGCACCTGCTTGAAATAATTAGGGTGTCTGATTAGACTCTTTTATTAAAGAGATGTATTCACATTGAATTTGCTAGTCATGAGAAGCAAACTGTGTGTCATTGATGAACCCAAAAAAAGAAACTAAAACTATTGTCCTTTTTTTATACACAGGATGAGTCCATCCAGGAGGAATGTGGGGAAAGTGGCAGGCAGGAGGAGACCGGGCCCATGGACAGCCTGGAGGAGGCCGGATTCACCATCATCCTGGAGGAGGCTGGGCCCAGTGTCAGGCAGGAGGTGGCTGCTCCCAGTGAGGTGGCTGGGCCAAGTGAGGTGGCTGGGCCAAGTGAGGTGGCTGGGCCCAGTAGGAGCCTGACCCAATCCCAAGTGCCTCCCCTCCACCTTCCCAAAAAAAGGGCCAGGAAGGGGATGGTCACACAGGACGCATCCCTGCGCCTCATGCAAGAGGCCACCCGTTTTTTAACGAGCCCCCCCGAAGCGGAAGAATCCTATGGCTGCTACTTAGCCAGCAGGCTTCTTCAGATGGATTGGGAGCAGCGCCTCATTTGTGAGCGCCTATTTGGGAAAACAATCCATAAGGGGCTGCAGGGCACGCTAACACAAAACACCCAACTACATGAGGCAGCCCCCCCTCCTCCTCCTCCTCCTCCTCCTGCCACAACTGAAACACCAGAGCCACAGCCTCAAAAGAAGGCTACAGGGAAGGCTGCAGGGAAGGCTGCAGGGCAGCGTGGAGGAAAGGCTGCAGGGAAGAGAAGAAAGTGATGACCTGGGTTCAGTCTGGTCTGACAGAAGACGCAGGCTGTTGTAGGACCACAGTCTGGGGACATCTAGATCATCTGCTGGTGCTGTTGATCTCTGGGATTCTTGGACCAGATTGTGCTCCCTCTTATATGGACTCCGCAAGATCCCAATTTTCTTGTACACCGACTTTTTCCAGCGTTGACTTCCTCTTTATTTTATTTTGACCATGAATAAATGGATCTTTTTTGAGTTTAGCAAAAGACTTTATGTGTTTTCTTTTAAATCATTGATTTTACACACAATGTTAAATTAACAAGGGACAACAATCTTATTGAGTTTGAAAAAAACACACCAAAAATACATTACTAATGTGAATAATGTTCAAGTGGTAAGTCTTGAAAATAAAAAAATCTACATAACCAAAAACGGTGCTTTGGGTTAACTTTATCTAAAAACTAAAAAATAATCACTAGAAAAAAAAAAATAGAATAATGGGTTCTTTGTGGTAACTTTACAAACCTAAAAAAAAAAAATATAAGGGAAAAAGTATTATTAGTATGGAAACATTGTTTTTAAAAAGCATACTATATCATTCATGAGATCAAAGAGAAAAAGAATCCAGAAATCAGTTTGGGAGAACTCTGATTATGAACAGCAAAACACCTTCGTTCTTTAGAACATTCGTAAAGAAGAAATAAAATGCGCTGCATTCAACGATCACAGATTTTACAGCGTGATGAATGTGCTACCTACAATACGAACACTAGTTTTACTAGACCGAGTGCTTCCGTTTAGTTTTTGATTATGAGCATGCGTCGTTTTTTTGTCCGTAGGACTAGCATACAGACGAGCGGACTTCGGGGTCCGTCGTAGTTACGACGTAAAGATTTGAAGCATGTTTCAAATCTAAAGTACGTCGGATTTGAGGCTAAAAAAGTACGTTGAAAGTCCGGAGAAGCCCACACACGATCGGATTACCAGCCAGCTTTAGTCCGTCAGCGTCCGTTGGACTTTTGTAGCTGAAAAGTCCGACCGTGTGTACGCGGCATTAGAATGATGAGTCAATAAGGACCCTAGACCTGTGCATTCTTTTATAGACACATATAGAATGCCAGTCATCCTGTTCCTGATAGGCAGGTCTTTTCAGAAGTTTCATTTGACAAAAGATGTTTTCCTATTCGTACTGATGACAACCAAGCTGTTGAGAAGGAACCTGAATTGTCTAGGTATATGCAAAGAATCAGAAGACCTTCTGTGTTGAAAAAGGATTATGTGATGTAATTAAAATGTCTAGTACTGTTTTGTGATATTATTTTAGTACTTTCTATACTCTGGCAATTTATGTTCACGTCTGTTTCCTGATATAGTAAGAAGTAGTAAGAAGTTTGCACTTATGGATAATTGAACTTGTTATTAAAACATTCCATAACTACTCTGCTTTCCAGACTACAGGACACAACAGGGATTGCTTAGTTATTTCACAGCAGTTTTCAATAATTTTAAAAACTATTCATGTTCTCTCTAGGCAAGCATACACATTTTGGGGAGATAATAAATGTATGAAGGTCCAAGCAAGCAAACCCAAATCTTTAAGGAAAATGGCAAACTAATGCTGCCTTTCCCGCACTCAGCCAAATATCAAAGATGCACTTCCTGAAAATGCTTTATTATTTTACAATAAAAATCATAAAATGAAATGCAGATGCAGCCCCTTCACAATAAAAGGCATCACATAAAACTATTTTCATAAAAAACAACATATGTATCACATAATAGATACATACTGGATATTTAATTTAACCCCAAAACACCTCTAGCATTCAAAAACCATATGCACTGGAAAGACTCTATTTTGCAGCCTAGTGGTATGAGAGGGAATACTCCTAAATCATCTTCCAGAAGCTAATACTGTAAACAAAGCATTCATAGGTTGGAATCCTTCAAAATAAAAAATAGCACACTGAAGGCACCTCTCCTCCCCCAGTTGTTCATTACTCGTTAAATTTCCAATTTGAATGATCTTCTACACGGTTTTATTATCCTCTGTAGGGAATTTTTGTCATGGATCATGCACATCCCCTGTCAGCACATGATAAGCCAGCACACTCTCAATAGCAGTCTTATAGAAGCCTAGGAGGACCTGTTCCAAAAAGGCTGCCTCACACAGCTTCCTCAAGAAATACCGTCTCAAAAACCTTGCTCACCACATGGGATATGTGCCCTGTCCATGACAGATGCTCAGGGCCGGACTTACCACTGGGCTTGACTGGGCTCAAGCCCATGGGCCCCGCCCAATAGGGGGCCCTGAGGGCCCCAGCCGAGTGCACTCGACTATACTCGGCTAGTTCCGCTCTTAGTCAAGCCTAGTCCTGCCCTATGATGGACATAACACAGGGACTGGGCGTGACTGTGAGTGGAGCTAGCCAAGTACACTCGGCTATGTATGTATATCGGCGGCGCTCGGCTCTGCTCACAGTCACGCCCAGTTCCGCCATTGGACCTGTGTTATGTCCATCATAGGGCGGGACTGGGCGGGACTGCGAGAGAAGCCCAGAAAAGCCATCAGCAGCCGAGAAGAGCTGACAGGAGCCGAATATACACAGGACTGGCTCTATGTATCTCGGTGGCGCCATATTTAAACTGCAGTTACACTGACAAGTCACTGCAGTTTAACTGCAGCCTGGGCAAGGCTGCAAATGACACAGACAAGGCCGCAGATGGACACTGACAAGGCTGCAGACAGGGGCTGATCCAGGGGGGGCAATTGCCCCCTCCGAGAATTCGAGTGAGTGAGTGGGCCGGCAGGCGTTGCCGTGGGTGAGAGAGCCAGCGGGCGGCTCCGCGGCTGAGAGCATGGTCGGCTCTGTTGGTGAGAGGCAATGACAGACAGGTGAACAGCTGTGCGGCTCGGTGACAGTGTGTGACTGTGAGCGGGCTGCTTGCCAATCAGGGAGCCAGCGGGAGGGGGAGCAGAGAGATGACTCTCACTGCTCGGCGCCCACCCTGCATCCCTGCAGTTCCACTCTCGCTGTGCAGTGTGCAGGCAGCCGCGGCAGCAGAGAGATTACATCACCTCTCTGCTGCTTGACTGGTAATCTGCTGCCTGACCCTAGGACACAGCAAGAGACAATTATAGCAAGCAAGTGACAATCCGCAATGTGTGGCATGGGACGTGGCAAGTGACAATCCGCAACGTGTGGCATGGGACGTGGCAAGTGACAGTCTGCAACGTGTGGCATGGGACGTGGCAAGTGACAATCTGCAACGTGTGGCATGGGACGTGGTAAGTGACAATCTGCAACATGTGGCATGAGACGTGGCAAGTGACAATCCGCAATGTGTGGCAAGTGACAATCTGCAACATGTGGCATGGGACATGTCAAGTGACAATCTGCAATGTGTGGCAAGTGACATTCTGCAATGTGTGGCAGGGGACGTGGCAAGTGACAATCTGCATCTGTTGACAGGCGATGTGGCAAGTGACAATCCACAACGTGTGGCATGGGAAGTGGCAGGTGATGTGGCAAGTGACAATCTGCAACGTGTGGCAAGGGATGTGGCAAGTGACAATCTGCATCTGGTGACAGGCGATGTGGCAAGTGACAATCCGCAATGTGTGGCAGGTTACAGTGGCAAGTGACACGCTCGGGGCTCCCACTGATTCTGCATTATGGTGAGTTGAACCATTTCATTTTTTATAACAATGTAATTATAGTAATAATGTTCTTCAATCATCCTGACACCATAACAACCATGGTACCGTGATGATTGAAGCACTAACACCAGCCATTTCCCTGATAAATTTACCCCAAAAAAACATATTTTCTGGCAGTGCCCCTCCCGAGACTAGGCTCTGGATCCGCCCCTGGCTGCAGATGGAGGCTGCAAGGCTACAAATGACACTGACAAGGCTGCAAGGCTGCAAATGACACTAATAAGGCTGCAAATGACACAGGACAAGCATGCTGATGGACGCTGTGCAAAGCTGCATTGATGAGCATTTAAATGTAAGTTTTTTCCTTAAATAGTTTTTTTCCTTAAAATTCCTTAAACTCTTATCTTGAGGTTTGCTGATTGGTTATTGGCAGTTACATAGTGCCTCATTTACTGCCGTTGAGAAAAACTGTCTGCATTACACAGTGATGTAATGGTGGACAAATGGTATCAGAGTGGCACGCTTAAAAGAAAACTAAAGGTTTAAACTAATGTATAGAAGGTAGGGCCTGGAAGTGACTCAAGCCCAGGGGCCCCCATCACCCTAAGTCCTGCCCCGCAGATGCTCCCTAAATATTGCTCCCAAAAAAATGAATTCCTGTACCCTCTCAACCTCTACCCCATCAATCACAATTGGCTCATAGCTAATCTCTCTACTTTTCTTAAATCTACAATTACTTTGTCTTATCCCCATGTAGCTCTAAATTATTGTCTATATTTTTAAAATTCAACCCCCTCCCTAAAAAATTCAAGATGTTCATTAAAAGATTCAGGTAGTAGAAAGGGATTTGGGGTGAACTGATTGTTTGGTCCAATCATAAGTTTGTGTGGCTAGTAAAAGTGGAGTGTAAGTCCACCTGCATTTGTTGTGATTTCCTAAAACCCAACAGTCATTTTTAGGATTACTTTTTTTTGTGTGTGTATGTCAGTGGCAGGTTAAGTTGCTGTGTTGCTTTTGTTTTCACATTTTTTGTTATTTTGAGGTGTTTCTTTTCTTTTCTTTTCTTTTCTTTTCTTTTCTTTTCTTTTCTTTTCTTTTCTTATTCTTCTTTTCTTTAATATGAGTTTACAGTGCACCCAAACACCACAGTTTACAATGCATTCAAGTATCACAGTTTACTCTAGTGCCATTTGCCAAGTAAAGCTCTTCCAAGAGCTGCAAATAAGGGAATAAGACCCCAATAATCACATCATGTCAGATAGGCATAAAGAAGGCAGCAAAAGTTTCTACACAGCTATGCTTCATGTTTACAGACCAAACCAGTGGTTGTGATTGTGGTGCAATATCTTCAGGATAGGCATATTTGCCCTTTTTTTGTGCTGGGCCTCCTATAAACCAGAGCGCATGGAGGAGGTGTTGGCGTTGCTAAACAAATCTTCATAATCTTCTTCTTCTGTCTCCCAGATGCAGACTAGCTTGCAGTCTTTCACAAATGCCAAGGTGCCCTATTCTGTCTCCTCATCCACAGTTACTCCTACTGTTGTCCCACCAACTGTCACAGAGAAGTCAGCTGAATTATTTGAACATGGCAGATGACACTTTCTGCAAGTGGACATGCAGCAATGGGCTCCAAAGTTGAGGAGGAGAGTAATGAAAGTCTAAAGGGAGGGGAAACCAGACAAGGAGAACCAACTGACAGTGATATTCCTTGTAGCCTCAGCATACTGCGAAGTGGCTCCAGTAATGAGGAGAGGTGATGATGAGGACTCTGACTGTACCTAGGTGCCTGAGAGAGCAGAGGAAGAAAGTGAGGGAAAGGCACAGCCCAAGTGAGGAAAGACGTCATCTAGGTGCAGCTTGTGGAGAAGTGGAGGGAGCAGCTGACCCGTTTCATTATATGGCAGGCCCAAAGGGTACATGGGCCTGTTGTCCCCCAGTCTACACCCCAAAGCTTACCTGTGTGGGTCTTTGTCAGCATGTTTTCAGCAGACCACACAGTTTTTATTTTCAGATTCTATGTTTCTGTCTATCTGTTTGTCAGTGTATCATGTGTAGCAGTACTATCAGTTTTGGGTACTGTGTGAGATATCCAACTTCTCACCACGCAGCATATTTGAAACAACACAAGAATGCTAATCATCAGTAAAAGGGTAACACTCCTTCTTCCAGGTCCTCCCTTTCCAACTCTTTCTCCATCTTTATGCCCAGTTCTAAATGCTGGCTTGGCTAAATTGCTGGCTTTATAATTCTTGCCTTTCCATATTTTGGGAATTTGTGACCTTTACTGTACTGCAGTGACAGAACCCCAGCCACCATACTTTTTAAATAAGGCTATTTTTGCCCTTCACCATCTCGTGAGAGGCAACATTTTCACATCAATGGACCACAGGCTCAGCAGCAAAGTTTACATGATTACAGACACATGGCCAGGCGGGTATGGGCATTTTATATAATTCAAGGCCTATTGGGTGACTTTGCTGGCAGCTGGGAAGGATGCAGGACAGGACACACCACTGGAGGCTGTTCAGTCACCCTGCACCCTTTCAGATGGTGGTGGCAGTACCAGAACTGTCTCTCCACCTCCCCCTCATACTTCTCAGTGCTTGTCTGCTGAGCCATCCTCTGATCCACCAGTCCCTCTTGGACACATAAGAGTCTATGCAACAGCTCAGGCTAAAAGATGACATGCAATACTGCAGCTGGTCCGCCTACTGGACAGAAGCCACACTGGGGCAAAGATTCCTTCAGATCTGCAGGATCTGGCCCATAGATGATTAACCATGAAGAAACCCATGCCAGAAATCCTACTCAATAAGGTGCTGCTGAGTAAAGCACTTGCGGGGAGTAAAAATCTTGTCCTGATTAGACCAATCAGAAAAAAAAATTAGTTTCAGAAGCAAGTTTGCTGAGACTTTTAAGAGGGTTCAGACAGGTAAGCTTAGGAATTTCAGTTGCAGATTTCTCCAGCTCTAGACGGTTAAAGTATACACCATGTCAATAATAGGGATGAGCCAAATGTTCAAGTCGAACATAAGTTCGACTCAAACATTGGGTGTTCGCCTCTTTGCAGAACAGCGAACATTATGCGGTGTCCATCCCAAAATCGAAAAGCCGCGGAACACCATTAAAGTCTATGGGACACTAACATGAAAAACAAAAGTGCTAATTTTAGAGGCTTATATGCAAGTTATTGCCATAAAAAGTGTTTGGGGACCCGGGATCCTGCCCCAGGGGACATGTATCAATGCAAAGAAAAGTTTTAAAAATGGCCATTTTTCAGGAGCAGCAATTTTAATAATGCTTAAAGTGAAGCAATAAACATTAAATATTCCTTTAAATATCGTGGGGGTGTCTAAAGGAAAAAAAGTCATTTAAAGCTGAACACGGCTGTAATGAATTGTTGGGTCTCGGCAATATAGATAAAAATCATTGAAAAAAACGGCATGGGTCCCCCCCAGTCTATTACCAGGCCTTTTTGGGTCTGGTATGAACATTAAGGGGAACCCGAACCAAAATTTAAAAAAACAATTGCGTGGGGGGCCCCTCCAAAATCCATATCAGGCTCTTCAGGTCTGGTATGGATATTAAGGGGAACCCTGTGCCAAATTTATTTGAGCATGCAACCTGGCAGGCCGCAGGAAAATGAGGGATGAGAGAGCACCCCCCCCGTCCTGAACCGTACCAGGCCACATGTCCCCAACATGGGGATGGTGCTTTGGGGTCCCCCCTAAAGCATCTTGTCCTCATGTTGATGGGGACAAGGGCCTCATCCCCACAACCCTTGCCCGGTGGTTGTGGGGGTCTGCAGGTGGGGGCTTATCGGAACAGGTACATTGTACCCCTACCATTTCACAAAAATAGCTGTCACCGAGAAGAAGCGTCACTCGGCGGGAGCCTCCCAAGGAGGCGGAGCTGTTGCATTTTTTTTTCAGTTCATCGGGTGGCGTGAGATGGATTTACATCACGTGACATTTTTATTTTTTTATTTTTGAATAAAGGACTTGTCCCAAAGTGTTTCCTGTCTTTTTTACTATTTTTGACACTTTTTTTGTGAATTGTACCTGTTACCAATTCACATGGGGGGGTGAGGTCTGGGGGTACCCTACCAGATTCTGATAACCTCCCGTCCGCAGACCCCACAAACGACGGGCAAGGGTTGTGGGGATGAGGCCCTTGTTCCCATCAACATGGGGATATAATGCTTTGGGGGAGACCCCAAAGCACCCTGCCCATGTTGAGGGCATGTGGCCTGGTACAGTTCACGAGGGGGGTGCTCTCTCATCTCCCCCTCTTTTCCTGCAGCCTTCCAGGTTGCGTGCTCAGATAAGGGTCTGGTATGTATTTTGGAGTGGTCCCCTACACCACTTTTTTATTTTGGTGCAGGGTTCCCCTTAAAATCCATACCAGACCTGAAATCCATACCAGACCAGACCTGAAAGGACAGGACACACCACTGGAGGCTGTTCAGTCACCCTGCACCCTTTCAGATGGTGGTGGCAGTACCAGAACTGTCTCTCCACCTCCCCCTCATACTTCTCAGTGCTTGTCTGCTGAGCCATCCTCTGATCCGCCAGTCCCTCTTGGACACATAAGAGTCTATGCAACAGCTCAGGCTAAAAGATGACCTGAAAGGCCTGGTATGGATTTTGGGGGGACCCCCACGAAACTTAAAAAAAAAAAAATTATGTTCAGGAGTGTGCATGTGCTGAGCCTCCGTAATGGATACCTGAGTTCGGAGCTCCGTCCCGCTCCGGTCTCCCCGGCAACATAGCGAATGACAGCCGCAACACCTGCACCTCCCATGGGGCTCATCCGACTCAGGATTAGACCGGGAACACCCCCATGTCCTCAGGAACTGCGAGGAGAGACCTCTCCCATGGTCCTTGATTTGACCTGTCAGCTGCAGAAAAACCTAAGATGGCGCCCGACACACTGAACACTGAGGAGGAGGGGGGAGAAGCCATGGAAGCAGCCACTGACTCAGGAATGCTGGTGGCTCCTCTGCAGGGCCCTGAGTATACAACAGTGAGTGACCAATTCCCCAACATCTTATCCCAGGCATCCACGAAATCCTTACTAGAAAGGACCCTTGATGAACTTATAGCCTCCCCAGTGAGAGGCCATCCAGCCAGCCCAGCCATGTCTGCTATTCTCAGTCCACTGTCCCCTGCAGGCCCCCTGGACTTTACCACAATGATGGAAGCCTTTTCTAAGATGCTGTCCAGGGGCCTGGCACAAACGACTTCCCAAATTACCTCTACCATTCAGGCCGATCTGCAAAACTTAGTCTACAGAATCGAGGCTGCAGAACAAAAGGTGGAACAAACAATTTCCAGAGCAAACCAGAATACGGCCTGCATTCAGGATTTGCAGGATCAATTGGACACGGCTATCTCCAAAATTGACGACCTGGAAAACCGCTCCAGGCATTATAATTTCCACATCAGAGGTCTCCCAGAAGCAGTCAAGAACACCCACCTAGCAGTCAGATCTTTTAATAATGAACTTATTCCCAACATCCAGGACCATCCTCTGGAGCTAGACAGGGCTCATAGAGCTCTTCACCCCCCCCCCGCTCGGATGGACTGGCAAGGGATGTGGTGGTCAAACCACACTTCTACGGGGTAACCACACTATTTAATGCAGAAGAAACCTGAAACCACTGCTGCAAGTCTTATCCCAAAAAATGATTAAATACTGGTGGTCCTTTCCCTTCCTCCTGTTGTTTGCATACAAAGAGAAAATATACGGCTTCTCCTCTATCCTCTATTTTTTCTTTCCCCCACAGGGGGCCCAGTCGTGGACCGTGTACAGTACACAAGAGTTGGGGCTGAACTAGTCAGCCCTTAATTAATGGACCTGGGGGGGTTTGGAAGGGGGTGCGGGCGGTGAAGACCAGCTCCGCATTCCCCTTTCCGGCCAACCAGGTCATCTTTTAACTCAAAGTTTATGGTTACTCACATTCATACTACTTATTTGCTACAAAAGATTCCAGTTGACATGGTTATAAGCTGTCAGGGAAATGGCCGTGTTATGGGCAATGTCGCCAGTAACCATCATGGTTGCACCAGACGTGTTTCCGTGCGCCTGCGTGCATGCGGATGCGCGACAGCCAGTCCACAGCAGTCTGTACGTGCACACACGCGCATGCCCTGACCTTGTAGGCACACCCCCCGGCCTATTTAAACCTGCCACTGACACTTGCAGTTTGCTGGATTATCAAACAGCTTCCTGTGTTCCTGTGCCTTGTTTACTCTGAAGACTCCTGGTTGACCTCTGCCTGGCTTATCCTGTGACTCTGCTTATCTCTTCACTCTGACCCCGGCTTGGCTGACTACTCTCTGATCCTCTGCCCTCTGTGTATGACCCGTTTTTTTCCTGTACTTCTTTTGGACCGTATTCTGGTACCTGATCCCTGGCCTGGCTGCGGACCCTGTTCCTGGTTTATCCTGCTGTTCCTTACTCAAGACTTCTCTCCGCACGACTGCCACAATGCACTCCACCTACCTACTGCCAACCAGCTTGCCTGCAGCTGCCCTGGCAACCCGTGCACCTTTGGGCATCGCATTCCCTGTATTAATCACAGGGGAGTTCTGTGCTCAGCCGCAAGGGATGCCCTCTTAGCAACCCGGCCTCACACTACAGACCTGATAGTATAATCCAGCCATGACTGAGGCCGGCAGAGGTGCGTCCTCATTAGAGACTTTGTGTCAACAAACTACTATTCTGACCCAAGCCATTCAGAAGTTACAAGAAGGTTATCTTCAATTGAAGGATAAGCTGCAACACTTATCAGAGTCATCTCCTCTTGTGGACCCGATCCCAGCTTCTTTCAGCTCCACAGCATCTGTTCACGAACAATCCTCTGTGGCTCCTATGATGATGTTCCCTCCTCCAGAACCCCGAGTTCCCATTCCTGAGCGATTCTCCGGAGACCGGAAAAAGTTCAGATCCTTCAGGACTGCCTGTCTATTATACCTAGCCCTGCAGCCCCAGACTTTTGCTTTAGAAACCGTTAACGTTGGGTTTCTAATTTCTTTACTGTCCGATGAACCTCAGGCCCGGGCCCACAGTTTATGGGAACAAAAGAGTCCAGTCATTAGCACGGTGGACGCATTCCTGGCGGCTATAGCACAACTCTATGAGGATCCCCAGCATACTGCCACCGCTGAAGCCGCCCTGCATTCTCTGCAGCAGGGTAGGCGACCAGTAGAGGACTATACCGTGGACTTCTGTCAGTGGTTTGCAGACACAGCCTGGAATGAAGCAGCTTTACTACACCAATTCCGCCTAGGACTCTCCGAATCTCTCAAAGATGAGTTGGCAAGGATCGGGATCCCAACTACACTTGAAGGTCTCATCCAATTATCCATCCAACTGGACCGTCATTTGTGGCAGAGACAGTCTGAGCGATCATGGACCTGCAGGCCCTCCAGTACATCCACCTCAGGGTCAGTTCCTAAACAAAATGGCCTGTTACGTTCTGCACTAACCCCAGATGAAAGACATTGTCGTATCCTAGCCAATCTCTGCCTCTATTGTGGAGGAAACGGACATTACCTATATGACTGCCCCAGAAGGCCCAAGAAGCCACCCACCTACTCTCCAGTATATTTCCAGGTCTCCAGATCTTCTCCCTCAACAACTTGTTCTCACGCTGCAGTTAGGAGAAGAGGAGATCCGGTTCCAGGCCATAATCGATTCTGGAGCATGCCGTTGCTTTGTGGACTTGAACCTGGCAAGAAACCTTAGGTTGCCCCTTCTCCACAAGAAGGGTCTGGAAGTCCGTTTAGCAGATGGCACATTACCCAATTCTAGCCTGGTTACTCAAGAAACTACCCCTCTTCTAATTACTTCTCCCGATGGCCATCGGGAGTTCATACGTTTTGACGCTCTGAGCTCACCTATGTCTCCAATTATCTTCGGTATTCCTTGGCTCCAAGCCCATAACCCCCAGATCGATTGGATCAAGAAGAAAGTCCTGTTCACTTCCCCCTATTGCCGGCAACATTGTCTCATCCCTGAATCCAGAGATACCACCAGTTGTCTGACAGTCCATTCGGTATCCTCCACTAACCAGGATGTACCCCAGGCATACCATGAATTTCTGGACGTCTTTGATAAGAAGAAAGCCCATGTCCTACCACCACATCAGCCATATGATTGTCCTATCGAATTGCTTCCAGGGGCCAAGATCCCATTTAGACGTATATTCCACCTCTCTGAAGTGGAATTAGTAACACTATGACAATACATAGACGAAAACCTTGCAAAAGGTTTCATCCGTCCTTCTCCTGCTGGTGACGGCATTTTCTTTGTCAAAAAGAAAGACAAGACTTCAAGACCATGTGTGGACTATAGGGAACTAAATAAGATCACTATAAAAACCGATACCCACTTCCACTGGTCCCCAAACTCTTTCAGAGACTTAGTTCAGCCCAAGTATTCACCAAGCTTGACCTCCGGGGTGCCTGCATCCGTGAGGGCGATGAATGGAAGACGACATTCAGAATGAGGTTCGGACACTTTGAGTATTTGGTGATGCCGTTTGGGCTCTGTAATGCTCCAGCTACATTCCAGCACTTCGTAAATAACATCTTCCGGGAATACCTTGACTACTTCGTCATCATCTATCTGGATGACATCCTTATTTTCTCAGCCACCTTGGAGCTCCATCGGACTCATGTAAAAACAGTATTACTCACACTAAGGAAACATGGACTTTACACAAAAGCAGAGAGATGTGTGACTTTGAAAAGGAATCAATACAGTTCCTAGGGCTAGTCATCTCTATTGGTGGTGTAGCTATGGATCCACAGAAAGTGCAGGCAATCCTAGATTGGCCAACTCTGTCAGATAAGAAGGGGGTACAAAGGTTTGTAGGCTTTGTAAACTTCTATAGAAGATTTATATGGAACTTTTATTATTTCCATCATTCCACCCATAACCCAAGTAACCCGCCTACATGTTCACTTCCTGTGGTCCTCCGAAGCACAATCGGCTTTTGAGAAACGGAAGTCTTTGCTTACCTCTGCACCCATTCTTCAACATCCTGATCCTGATCCTGCCCTGCCTTAGATCTTGGAGGTCGATGCCTCGGAGGTAGCTACAGGAGCAGTTCTTTCACAGCGCCTGGGACCCAAGTCTCTGCTCCATCCTGTGGCCTTCGCCTCTCAGAAGATGAGCCAGTCCGAGAGGAATTACGACGTAGGTGATTGTGAGCTTCTGGCCATTAAGACAGCCTAGGAGGAGTGAAGATACCTTTTTGAGGTATCTTCATATAATGATATTCACTGATCACAGAAACCTCAAATACCTCCGCACTGCCAAATGCCTGAGACCCCGTCAGGCTCGCTGGGCTCTGTTCTTTTCACAATTTAATTTTTACATCACCTACCACCCTGGCTCCAAGAACAGAAAGGCCGATGCTTTATCCCGAATGTTCCCTCATACTCCAGAAGAAATAACATCCAGCACAATCCTGTCTCCACAGAATTTTCTTCTGATTCAACCCGATCTAAGGTCTTCTCTTGAACAGGCTTCCCTCCAATGCCAGGAACCAGAGACTTCCTCTTTAAGAAACCAGGGGGGTTATCTCTGGTACCAGGATAAGATCTTTGTCTCACAACAAGCCAGAATCCAGGTCTTACAAACTTCACATGACCACCAACTTGCTGGCCACTTGGGAGTACGGAAAACCATGGACCTTATTCAGCGATCCTTTTGGTGGTCTACCTTGAAATCTGATTGCAAAAAGTATGTTAGCTCCTGCACCACCTGCCAGTGAAACAAGGGGTCCAACATTAAGTCTTGGGGTCTGCTACGTCCTTTGCCTGTACCAGAACAACCATGGAAAAATTTATCTATGGACATCATAGTAGAGCTGCCTCCCTCTGAAAGATTTACAACAATCCTAGTAGTTGTGGACTGTCTGTCCAAGATGTCACACTTTTTGCCTATGACAGGTACTCCTTCTGCTGCAGACACAACGAAAATTTTCATAAAGGAGATAGTCAGACTTCACGGCCTTCCTGACAGCATTGTATCTGATAGAGGGGTCCAATTTACTTCCCGATTTTTGGGAGAGCTCTGCAAGGTCCTGTCTATTGAAGTATGCCTATCCTCTGCCTATCACCCCCAAAGCAATGGTCAGACTGAAAGGACCAATCAGACCTTAGAGCAATACTTACGCAGTTTCTGCTGCATTTCCCAGGATAACTGGTCCTCGCTACTCCCCTGTGCGGAGTTCGCATACAATAATTCAGTTCACTCAACCACCAATCAATCACCATTTTGGGCCAAGTATGGTTTGCATCCTTCATTCCTACCTAATGTCATTCCAGAGACCTCAGTCCCGGAAGTTCAGGACAGGATAAAATACATTCAGGCTAATTATCAAACCCTCCGGTTAACCATGCAAAAGGCTCAAGAGGATTACAAGGAACAATATGACAAGAAAAGGGGAGAGAGTCCTAGCTTTAAGGTTGAAGATGAGGTTTGGCTCTCCTCGGCAAATCTTAAGCTTCCTTGCCCCTCCCGGAAATTGAGACCAAGATTTATCAGGCCATTTAAGCTTAGACGGAAGATTAACCCAGTAGCTTTTGAACTGTCACTTCCGAGTTCTTACAAAGTGCATCCTGTGTTTCATGTTTCCTTGCTTAAAACTGTTATTTCTAGTCCTCTTTCAGGGACAGAGGAAGATCCTCCTCCTCCTCCAGTTTCTGTGGGAGATGAGACAGAGTTTGAAGTTGAAGCCATCCTGGACTGCCGCCGGAGAGGTAGGACCATTCAATTTCTTATAAAGTGGAAAGGTTACCCAGCAGAAGAAAGTTCTTGGGAACCTGCAGCCAATATACGTGCTCCTAGACTTCTGCAGAGATTTTGTTATTCTATTGTTCGGACACTCCCCTCCCAGTGGGGCGGACTCCTTCTCTATATGGGCGGGTCTTCCCTTGTGCGCCCTCCTGGGAGTGGAGCGTCCCTTGGGAGGAGGGAGGAGGAGGGGGGAGCTCATTACCGCAAGGACTAAAAATGTGTTGACATGCTAGGCCTCCATCTCCCTAAAGTCCTAATAGGTGGTCGTGGGGTCGTAGCGGACTTAGTGCGCCTCCCTCTGCCCCCGTGTGAAGGAAGGTTCCTTGCGCAGTGGTGGAGGTCAATCTGCCTTTCAGGTGATCGCCTTGGTTAGTATTTGACAGGAGAAGGAGTGATTGAACCCGCTCTTCTCTTGAGGGTCCCGAAGAGGGTGTTGATGGTGACACATCGAGGCCCTCTCGGTCACCCACGTCACTTCATTCTTTTTCTCATTCTCTCTTTCTTCTTCCCTATATTACTCTCCCATTACATTTAATTTTAAAGGCATTAGAGAGGAATCATGATCGAGCACACTAAGAAGAATGTACCCCCTTTTCATGGTCTTCATTATCTGGTGGAAGGTAGGTCTCTGCTCAGTGACACAAACACTCTCCCCTCTGGTCCATGGAACATCATGATGGACAACTAGCTCTCCTACGAGTGGCCTCCCATAACGTACAGGGTCTGAACTCCCCTCTGAAGCATCAAAAATATTTTCATAACACATCAACTCTACAGACGGAGGTGTTTCTCCTTCAGGAGACTCATTTTCCATGATCATATGACCCCTTCTTTGTCCACACTGGATTCCCACAATTTTTCCTGGCGAATGCAGAAGATAAAACTAAAGGGGTGGTCACATTTACCCACAAGGAAGTAATTCGGGATCCCGGGGGCAAATACATCCTCTTATCCGTCTCCGTGAATGGGACTTCTTACACATTCTTCTCATATTATACACCAAATCGAAATCAGGCCAGGTTCTTTACCTCTATGTTAGAAACCCTTTCTTCTCACTTCATGGGTACAGTAGTCATGGGGGGTGATTCGAACATAGCTTTGGATCAAATGCTAGATAAGTCGGGAAAAGGTCATTGCAGAATGCTCAGGCCCCCGAAACAAAGCCTAAAGATAGGCATATAGAAAAATGCAGCGCATGTACAAAGGAACATAGGTCTTTATAATGGTGAAACAGTAAAGAAATCACTAATTAACCACAGGTGCCTTGAAACACAAACGTCCATAGATGGATGTGAATGTCCAACCACACAGGAGGTGTAAGTACTCCAAGGGGTGGTGATGGTCTGATGGTTGTCAGAGAACACCTGGCATCATACAGCGACTTCCCAACCGAGAAACTGGGTCCCAATGGGTCATTCAGAGAAAATGCAAAAAAGCCTCTTACCAGATCCTGTGGATTCCCATGTCAGCGACAGGGAATCGCATGCACAGTTTGTCACAAATGACGTGGAATGGGAGCTCAGGAATCGCCAATCCCTTGGATTGTGGTCTGTATGGATCTCGGCCGGCAACCGGATGGATCCTCACAATGAACCGTCCTCACACCGAACCGTCCCAGCGTGCATCAGAAGTTTCACAAACGGTCCCCCGAAAGGAGCAGTTGGAGGGACTGGATCTCATGCGGTAAATGTGGAAACAAAAAGAATGTGCCTCCACATGGTGCAGATAAAAAAGGGTGTTTTTATTGACAAAAACGTCCACACACAAATAAAAGCGTGATCACGGTGGATAAAAACAAATGGGCAACAAAGAGAGTGGTGTATGTACCCGGTCGAAACGCGTCGGGTACATAAAAACACCCTTTTTTAGCTGCACCATGTGGAGGCACATTCTTTTTGTTTCCACATTTACCGCATGAGATCCAGTCCCTCCAACTGCTCCTTTCGGGGGACCGTTTGTGAAACTTCTGATGCACGCTGGGACGGTTCGGTGTGAGGACGGTTCGTTGTGAGGACCCATCCGATTGCCGGCTGAGATCCATACAGACCACAATCCAAGGGATTGGCGATTCCTGAGCTCCCATTCCACGTCATTTGTGACAAACTGTACATGCGATTCCCTGTCGCTGACATGGGAATCCACAGGATCTGGTAAGAGGCTTTTTTGCATTTTCTCTGAATGACCCATTGGGACCCAGTTTCTCGGTTGGGAAGTCGCTGTATGATGCCAGGTGTTCTCTGACAACCATCAGACCATCACCACCCCTTGGAGTACTTACACCTCCTGTGTGGTTGGACATTCACATCCATCTATGGACGTTTGTGTTTCAAGGCACCTGTGGTTAATTAGTGATTTCTTTACTGTTTCACCATTATAAAGACCTATGTTCCTTTGTACATGCGCTGCATTTTTCTATATGCCTGTTTTGTTGTTTTTGTCAAACTGTATGCAGCAGCTTTTTATTTATTTCACTGGTTAGCGCGGTGTTTTCTATTTACCTCTGACAAAGCCTAAAGATAGCCAAAACCCTTCACACCCATGGTTTGGTGGATATTTGCAGAGAACTTAACCCCACAATGAAGGATTACACCCATTACTCTGCACGCCACCAAGCCCTGGTGAGGATTGACCACATTTTTGTGGCTGCTCCCTTTATCCCTCAGGGCTCTAGAGCGTTCATTAGGGACTCCCCATTGTCTGATCACTCAATGGCAATGCTCTACCTCATGAGACAGTCGAAAGCTATGGGTACTTTCCAATGGCGATTGAATGAATTGCTTCTTAGCGATCCAGTACAATGCACCATACTGGAAAAAGAAATTAAAGAATATTTTAGGGTCAACGACAATGGTGAAGTCCCGCCTGCAATGCTCTGGGCCACAAAAAAAGCGGTAATACGGAAAGTTAAGGGAACGAAAAGCTGACTTAGTGAAACTAGAACAGGATTTCCAGAAACTCTCCAAAGCACACAGACGTAACCCCACAACTGAATTGCGTACCCTTATGGAATCAAGTAGAGTTGCCTTAAACCTAGCACTTACTACCCAAGCC
The DNA here is from genome assembly GCA_037952925.1 of Lithobates clamitans. Taxonomy (NCBI): domain Eukaryota; kingdom Metazoa; phylum Chordata; class Amphibia; order Anura; family Ranidae; genus Lithobates; species Lithobates clamitans. The sequence continues at coordinate 1,415,391 of JBBGZY010001050.1, read as the reverse complement.
GAAAAAATCCTTAGAAGGTCCAACGCCCACTTTTATCTCCATAAAGATAGGATGGGGCCAGGACTTGCTTCTAAACTGACACCCAAGCCCCGAACTTTCTCCTTCACCAAGGTATGCGACTCCACTGGCACGCTAACGCAAAACCCGAAACGAATTATGTCAGCATTTCATGACTTCTACGCACACTTATACAAATCAAAGGGTACCCCCGCTCCCCATGCCCTCACCGACTTTCTAGATGAGATCCCCCTACCTACACTGACACAGGAACATAGCACCATGCTAGATCAACCAATTACTGAAGCAGAAGTTTTAGGAGTAATTAAAAACCTCAAGAGGGGATCAGCCCCTGTCCCGATGGATTTTCTACCTGTTACTACAAAACCTTCACAACCACGCTAGCTCCCCATCTGACAAGATTCTACAACTCTCTTCGGGGAAGTTCTTCCCTGGACAGAGCCGCAAACCTGGCTTATGTGTGTGTCATCCCCAAACCGAACAAGGACAGCTCTGAAGTGGGTAACTATAGACCCATTTCATTTATCAATAACCATCTCAAAATATTACCAAAATCATGGCTAGTAGACTTTCAGAATTTATAGGGGGCTACATCCACAAGGACCAGGCAGGGTTCAGCCCAGGGGGGCAGGGACCTGATCAGATCCACAGATCGGTAGATGTCATCTCCCTACTGAAATGGAAATGGGATGGGGGGCCCCCCAGGAAGGATTCCTTTGATCTACAAAAAGCGTTCAATACCATAGAAATGCCCTATCTCTTTAAAGTGCTAGATAGATGGGGTTTGGCCCGAATTTTATACAGCTATTAAGGAACTGATACTCCAACCCAAGTGCTCAAGTCAAACTTCAGGGTCACTACTCAATCCCTTTTTTGATACATAGAGGTACGAGGCAGGGATGCCCTCTTTCCCCATTATATTTTCCATAGCGATTGAAACCCTAGCTACGTCTATAAGGAATCACCCTGACATAAACGGAGTTAAATGTGGACCCCGTGAACATAAATGTGCCTTATTTGCTGATGATCTACTGCTCTTCATTACCTCCCCCCTCATATCCACTCCCAATATTTTTAAACTCCTCCAGGATTTCGGCAAGGTCTCAGGGTTAAAAGTCAACACGGCCAAATCAGTAGCTCTAAACGTCACCATCCCAATATCTATAGTCGAGAGTCTCAAAAACCACTTTGCTTTTACCTGGGAACCTCATTCGCTCCCCTATTTAGGCATCAAATTGACAGCTAGTATTGACCAATTATACAATGCCAACTACCCTCCCATGTATAAAAAGCTAAAGGAGGATCTATCAGTTTGGGGTCGGGGGAATTTGTCCTGGGTAGGTAAAATAAACGCAGTGAAAATTACTCTCTTCCCGAGAATTTTAAATTTATTCTGATCACTGCCCATCCCGATCCTGAGACAGCCTCTGAAAAATTCCAATCCCAGATAACTAGATTAATTTGGGGAAATAAGGGACGTCGCACAGTGTGCTCCTGCAAAATGCATACAAGGCAGAATGGGCCTGTCGGACCTCTGGAGATACTTCCAAGCTGCTCAATTATCACAGTTCTCGATCACATACTCTCAGGGTAATAGGCTGGATTGGGTAGACATGGAGAGGCAAGCTATCCCATTGCACACTATTGACTACTAGGGATGAGCTTCGAGTTCGAGTCGAACTCATGTTCGACTCGAACATCGGCTGTTCGCAAGTTCATCGAACAGCGAACAATTTGGAAAATTCTAATGCCGCGGAATAGCCTTTAAAAGTCTATTGGAGAAATCAAAAGTTCTAATTTTAAAGGCTTATATGCAAGTTATTGTCATAAAAAGTGTTTGGGGACCCAGGTCCTGCCCCAGGGGACATGGCTGAATGCAAAAAAAAGTTTTAAAAACGGACGTTTTTTCGGGAGCAGTGATTTTAATAATGCTTAAAGTGAAACAATAAAAGTGTAATATCCCTTTAAATTTCGTAGCTGGGGGGTGGCTATAGTATGCCTGTAAAGGGGCACATGTTTCCCGTGTTTAGAACAGTCTGAGAGAAAAATGACATTTCAAAGGAAAAAAAGTCATTTAAAACTACTCGCGGCTATTAATGCATTGCCAGTCCGACAATACATATAGAAGTTCATTGATAAAAACGGCATGGGAATTCCCCACAGGGGAAACCTGAACCAAAATTTAAAAAAAGAGTTCTTCTTTTTTGGTCTTCTCTTTCTTCTTTTTTGGTCTGCTCCAAGCCACCTGTTGCACACTGTACTGTTGTCCTGGCTTTGTCAGTCTGAGAGCGGCTGTGAATGGTGTCACAGGGTGCAGGGACACAGTCCTTCCCCTTATTTTTGAGCTAACCCTGTTTGGACCACTTGGAAGCACGGAGATCGGGAGGTTGCTTCATCATCTGCCATAAGGCTGGTATCGCTCTGCCATGAGCTGACTTCATTTAAACCACCTGAAAGCACAGAGATCGTGAGGCTGTTATAAGGCTGTTATCGTTCAGCCGGGAGATGAGAGGCTGGGGGAACCATTATCTCTATACACCTTTTGGTTTATCACTGGGGGTTTGTGGAAGATTTTTTCAACTTGTCACGAAGGAGATTTGAATGGGATTTTTTCAACTTTATATTTGAATATATATGGAACTTTTGTTGTTTGTTTTTTTCAAAATATTTTTCAATTTACCTTGGGAGTCACAGTATTTATTTATTATAATTTGTGTATTTATCTGGGTTGGACATTGTTCTCCTACACTTTTTGGTGCACTTCACTTTACTTTTAAACACTCAATTAGGAATTTTTTTGGATGCTGCACTGATTGCTTTATAGTAGTTTATTATTTATTTATCACGTACTTTTAGAATGGAAACATTTGTTGCAGTTTGGATGCTTCAACATTTCACTTGACACATTTTTTTGTTTCATTTTTGGATGCAGCACTGAATGTTATCTGCACATATTTTGAAATGATATCTATTAGAGTGGTGAAATTTGAAGAATTCATTGATGTTGAAGTGTACGGATCTAATTAATTTTACACTCACGGGCTCTTATATTGTTTTTGAGGTTATTAGGGGATTTTGTATAGAAACGGCTATTGATCATTTGGATCCCAGTTTCCTAGTTCACAATTAGCCTCACTTTTTGATGCAACATTGGTTTGGCGTGATCCTTGGTTGCACAAAAGTAGTGGAAAATTAATTGATATGAATCTGACCTTTACCTGGAGCTCTCATTTATCTCCTGGTTTGGTTATTAGTTTCATGCTACATTTAATTACCTTCTTTTGAGTAATTTGTAAGCATTAACGCATCACTTATCCCTCCGCCTTTATACCTGGAGCTTTTATTTGTATTTTCCTGGTAGGATAGTGTTGCACACTCTTTGGTGTCTAAGTATTTTGCCTATTTAGTAACGCGCCGCATATTTATCTTGTTAAATCATTTGTTTTTTGGTGTGTGAACACTATTATTTGTGGCAGCTACTCTTTCCTACTTTGCTGAGTCTGATTTTATATATTTTTAGTGGATATATTTATTTTAATTTTATTTTTATTCTTAATAATTTTTTACCTGTTTTTATTTGGTGTGCACACAAGTATCCATTACCCTTCACAACCCTCCTCATCCTCAGCCTAATGCACAAGGGCAGGTGCAGATAAATCAAAGAGGTGAATGTGAAGCAACATATGTGTTTTGAGTCAGCTAATTTGGAGAGGATATAGATTTGACATGGTGGCAGAAAATTCCTCCCTGAATAATTCAGAGGAGGGGGTGAAGCTTGGGAGAATTAGGGAAGACTCTGTGGACTATGAGGACTCTAGTAGAGGACAGCTGCACAGGCTGGCAGCATCAAGCCCTTGGGCAAGAAAGATAAAAAGCCCATCCCAAAGCAGGCAGTGGATTGGGAACTTGAAGGGCCCACAGGACCACTCCCTTTGCACCTATTACCCATCATAGTGCAAATGTGCAGGCTCCTCAAGGGTACTCAGAGATCAACTATAGCATACTCCCTAAGAAGTCTTCGGGGACAGGGTTTTACTAGCAGGTGTACCACAGCCCTGGACCAGTAAATCACTTAGCAGCTGACTTACATAGTACACCAGGTGGCTTAAGCCTCCTAGACACGATCGGATTGTTGACAAACAGAGCGTCAGACTTTTGGCAAAAGGGCGTGTGCCTGGATCTTGTCTTGCTTACCAATGACAACAATTGTCTTAAGGTGCGTACTAACTGTCGGATTTTAGGCAAACAGTCTGTCATCGCACAATCCCCTGCCAACAATCGCATCTTGTGAACGAGGCTTTAAGCCTCGTACACACGATCAGATTTTTGGGAGGAAATTGTGTGATGACAGACTTTTGGCCTAAAATCCAACTGTTAGTACGCTCCATCAGATAATTGTTGTCCAACTTTCCACCAACAAATGTTGGATGGCAGGCTAGTAAATTTTTGGTGGACAACGGTCTGTTGTCAGATTTTCCTATTGACTGTACACAAGTCCATCACACAAAAGTCCAAAGTACAAACACGCATGCTCGAAAGCAAGGATGAGCCGGAAGTGGTCTGTCTTGTAAACTAGCAATGGAGATTTAACATTCGTGAGGCGGCAAATTATGAATTGTCGAAATGCAGCGCACAATTCTCTTCTTCTTTAATGGGATAATAATGAAGCTGCTTTACTGGTGATACTGATGGAGTTATGGCAAACGTATTTGAAAATTCTTTTGTTTTCTAGTGATATCAAGAATAATATTATTATGCTTGTTTGGTTTTTTTTGGCCAAGTTACCACAACACTATTATCCTGTAGTTTTTAATATCAAAGATACAACTATGTTGGTGTGCCTTGTTAATTTTACATTGTATTTTTGAAAATGTACTGGCCTACTCCCAAACTGTCATTTGAAGTAAAACACTTATTATTTTTTATACACAATTTTTTATTGTGCATTAAAAAAGAAAACAAATAAAATTAGACATGCTATCTGCCAATAGAACCAAAAAGTGCATTCTATGCATCCAAAAATATAGAAAATATAACAAATCAAACCAAAAAATAAAATAATAATTAGTTAGTGTGGAAGGGGTGAAAATTACCAGACCAGCGGAGGTCTTGGGGCTGGTATTGCTATTGACTGTCATGTTGCTGTAGTGGGTGGGGTTGCTGTGGTGGGTGGGGTGGCTATGGTCGGTGGGGTGGCTATGGTGGGTGGGGTGGCTGCGGAGGTTGTGTATGTGGACCCACAAAATCACACAGGTGGGTGGTGGCATATATCTCGCCCATCACTCCCTGTTGAGGATCTACAGGATGAGCTCCTCGCACCGTCTCCTCTGGTCACCGGCCAGCCCCCCTAACCTATTGGCTGTCACCGCGCAAAATCCCTCGCACTCATCTGGGTCAGTACGGATAGCAGTAGTGGTCTGGCTGAGGAAGGAAGCTGTGGCCTTGTCCAGATTCCTGCTCTGCTCTGGACAAATAGCAAAGACTATCATTCTGACCCCAGCATTTCTCATTCTTGTTCAAATCATTTTTTGGCACTACTGTCTATTGATATGGAAACCACTTTGTTAAGGCAGAAATATTTGAACAATAAAGTCTAGTTATCATCAATGTATTTTTGGATACAAATATGTTCAACAATGCTATACCTGGGTCAAGCTGGGCTCCTCCACATCTTCATCCTGTGCAGCAGGACCTGTGTGGACCTCTGGAGCTGTGGCCTCAGCAGATGTTGAAGGGAGCGTAGACAATGATGACCTGGGTTCTGTCTGGTCAGTCAAAAAACACAGGCTGTGGTAATAGCTGGGGACATATCAGTCATCCACTGCTGCTCCAGATCAATCGGAGACCATGACCTTGTTGTGCTCCCTTTTAAAAGTAGTCCTCAGGTTTAAATTTTGGTCTTGACATAGTTGATGTCTGCCCAGGTGTACAAAGGCTTCACCAACTCAAGCAGTTTTTCCAATGCTGCCTTCCTCAAGATTTTATTGGAGTAACTCTTGACTCTTGACCTTCCAGAGACAAGGCAGCTCCCGGTACAGGTCGATGAATTGTGGTAAAAAATCAAGCACTGTAAATTTATCCACCATGATAAATGATATGATGTCTGCAAGACAAACCATAATGTCTGGCTTAAGTCATAAGCCGGTCCCAATATAGGCCTCAATCTAAGCAGTATAGGCCACTAACCACCTATGCCCCAAATTCAAATTGTCCCTTTGTTTTATGGCTCTTTCTTGCCGTTGCAAGTGAACATCCTTCCCTTCAAGATCATTCCTATGGCCATTCCATCGACCGTGCATTCTGGCTTTATATACACTGCTCATGCGTCAACTCTGCTCTAAGTGCATCATGATGCTGGGGCGTAACCATCTCTCTTCTGCATGTGACACACAGGGCGGAACATTTGGGAGGGACAACATGGCAGAATCAGCAGATTACAGGCATTCCTGTGGTGGTGGTAGAGCTCATAGGAGGCACACAGCAACCCCCATGAGCAAGGGTGAGATGGAGATGGTGCGCATCCTAGAGAAGCATGACTACGACTGCAAGCTGCGCAATTACGAAAGGCCCAACAGCTGAAAGGATGACATTTTGAATAAATTTTGCTGCAACGAACAAAGGACCAAATCAGAAAACGATGGTCTGATCTCAAACACCGTGAGCAAGACCAGATAGAATCCATACATAAGATCATCACAAAAAGTAAGCAATATTTGTATCTAACCAATATGTATATGTGTAAATTAGCTGTCTGTATATGTGCTTTCTCCAAGTAGGGGGGGTTACAAATGATTTTGGGCCCCAAAAAATGGCCTCTTGCACTCTGCCTAAATTGGAGGACAACAATAACATTTAGACACATTTTAGGGGGTGTTTAAGGTAAGCAAAAAAATGTAGCTGACAAAATACATTGTTAAGTTACTAGGCTAGGTGTATGTGGGCCCAGGATAGCATGCTGGGGAGGTTAGTGAAGGAAAATATGCATGTAGGCCAAAAAAGAAGCAGGAAAAGCTTACAGCATACATGAGGACAAAGAGGACATTCACAGCATATTACAATAATGTTAATTATGGAATCAAGAAATTAATACAATATATTAGCAGACATTAAATACATAGAATGTGATGTTAAAGTTAAAAACTTACCTGAATATAGTCCTTCTGCAGGACTTGAATAATGGCTGAGCAGGTCTCTGGAATAATGAGTCCCAGAGCCTGTGGGAGATCCCAGTGGTAAACTTTAGGTCCTGGAGACTTCTCCCTGTCGCCAAATACTGCAAGGTGGCTTTGAGCCTTTGCTCAGGAGTAATGGCAAGCATCATGCATGTGTCCTGCTTCTTAATATAGGGGGTCAACAATGCCAAGAGTTGGTAAAAGCAGGGGTCCATCATCCGGAGATCATTCCTAAAATCATCCAGATTATTCTCCTGGAGCTCCCGCAGCAAAGGCATATGACATAATTGTTCACAAATTAACAACCAATTTTTGGTCCATGAAATCCTCCTCCTCCTGTTCCTGGACTGGACTTGGGTCAAATCAATAACTCCAAGGCCAATAATAGCACGTTCTCTCCTCCAATTCCACAACATGGTTGACGAATGGCCGTTCAGAAACAAACTGAAAAGCACGAACTGAAAAGCACGAATCAACACTCACCAAACTTCTACTAACACAAAATTAGTAGAAGGAGACCAAAGGGTGGTGCCTGACAATTGAACTTCCTCTTTATCGGCTTGTAGTATGTCTAGTACGTCACTACGTTCGTGTTTGTTGGCGGACAATTGTGTACCATTTGTATGCAAGACTAGTTCCTGGCACATGTCCTTCGGACAAAAGTCTGACACTTTGTCTGCCAAAAATCCGATTGTGTGTATGAGGCTTTAGAATGCTCCCACTGCAGAGCCCAGTGTCTGGACGAGTCCAGCTATGGCCTCTGAGGCTATGAGGAAAACTGCATAAATTAGTTCTTTGGCTCTGCAGTGAATGATAAGGGCAATAAAAAAATGAAGCATGATGGGAGTGGTAGGGTTTATATCCTTCTCATAGATGTCCAAAATCCTCTGGGCTGCATTATAAGCCTCTTGTATCATATGGTCACGTGATGCGGACGTGGCCTGCATGCGATAGGGGAGGGGCCTGACGACGGTGCACATGTGGGTGCATGGAGGAGGCTCGGTGGAAACGGCAGGAGCTGAGCGGGGTGAGAGACCGCTAGCCCCGGGGGATGATAGCCTCTGTGACCCACGGATTGAGAGTCGAGGAGCGGAACAGCCTGGAAGGGGAACGGTGTTAGAGAGGGAGCGGAGGAGTACACCAGGAGCCCGCCCGGATCAGCTGGAGCCCGACACATCCTCATCCCCTCCACTTCCCAGATAACCCCCGGCATGTCATAGGAGGGGACTGGAGACGGAGATACAGCAGTATGTACTGGAGGTACGTGGGGACTGATTAATGATTAATGAGCAGGCTGCTGGAGCTACATATTGTTGCCAGAAATACCTGGAAGTGAAGTAAGAGCCCCCTTGGAGGTCTAAAGATAGCTCCTGGAAGGAAAACAGACGTCTCATCTGTCCCTAGGTAAAATGGTTTTTGACCTGTCAATAGTTGGTGCTGTATTGCTGACCTGTGTCTCTGGACTTTTTTTCATAATATCATTGCCTTGCGATCAGAATCCTTATTATTTGCTGTATTGAATTACTGATATGTGGTGGATGCCTGATCCCTGATCATACTAGAGTGCTGTCCGAGACCTGGACTGAATCTTTGCTGTATCATATTGCCACTTGCTCATCAGTGTGTCTGGATGCTTGCTATGCGACTTTGGACTTTTTCCTCTGTTTTGCCTTATCGCCATAGCATAGTCTGACGCTTTTGCAGCTGGCTGCTTTACTATACCTGCAATGAAGTTCAATGGACTTACTTATCTGTAACCCTCTATCTGATGAACTCCTCTTTTTAAGAACCCCCTCCCCAATGGGGCGTTAAGCCACACTAACTAGCTAAAGGATCAGCCAGAGGGATTTAAAACTAGGCCCAGGGTCTTGTCTTTAAATATAGGAAGAAGTCGTATCTTGGCTGACCATTACTTTTGCCTTATGAATAGTCTTTCGGTGCCCTACATATGAATAGTGGATCACGATATCATATAGAGGTCCAGATACAGGGGTCCGTACAATAAGTTGTGAATTCTTTCAAAAGGTTGAAAGGAGGGGAGGAGGCGGGCCGAGGACAGGACGTTGCAGAAATAATATACACCCTCAATAAGTGCAGGGTAAAGATATATTGCCCCGGGTGTGTGCTGGGTGAAGTCACATATAACCTGGTACGCCCACTTGAGAGATCAATCGGGGGAAAGAAAGGAATAAAAGTGAATATGAGAGGTAGGTCTCAGAAAGTGAGGGAACCTAAGACCCCAAAAGAGAACTTAAATTCAAGTACCATTCAGAAATATTTAACAACAAAAGAGGCGAATACCAAAAGTCCAGGAATGGAAAAAAAAGCAGCAAGATGCAAAGGGAAAAAGAAAGAGTCGGCGAAACAAAAAGGGGACCAAGGAGACAAAACCAGGTAAAATGTTGTAACGGAAAGAGAATTAGATTCAAGTAACATGGAAGAGCAAAGGAATATATCTCAAATGCCAACTAAAATAGAAATGATGGAAATGTTTGCTAAACTGGAAAACTCAATTAAAAGTGAGATTACTAATGTAGGAGGAGGAGAGTAGAAGAAGCAGAGGAAAAAACAGAAAAACAAGCACAAGAAATTTTGGAACTAAAATCGCAAGTAAGAAAACTGCAAACTGACCATAGGGATATCCTCTATAAGCTGGAAGACCAAGAAAATCAAAATAGATGCCAAAAGCTAAGGATCAGAGCATTACCAGAACGGGGAAGACCTGGAGACGAAAATGAAAAAAATATTTAACCCAGTTCTATGTAGAAGAGAAGGGGATGATTTAAAGATTGATCGAGTTCACATGGTGAGAAAACCCCTGGGTCTGAAAGAGGAGGTACCCCGAGACGTAATCATTAAATTCCATTAGTACGAGGACAAAGCTAAAATATGGAATAAACTTAGAGGAAGGCCCCCATTACAATATGAGAGAGCAGATCTCCAGGTGTTCACAGATTTATCGTCAGGAACCTTGTCAAGAAGATGACAATTAAAACCACTATTGGAACAATTAAGAGGGGCTAATATCAAATATAGCTGGGGGTTCCCAGCATCATTAATTGTCCAGAAGGAAGGAAGAACAGTGAGATTAAAGTTCATGGAAGAGTTGCAGGACTTTTGTAAAAAATTAGATATCCCAGTTCCAAACTTCCCCAAAGGGCAAGATAAGGGAAGAACGACAGGAGAAGAGGGACTTTGGCTGAGATCGTACAAGATTCCTAAAACAATTTTGAAAATAAAATGAGGAACTGGAAGAGACTGGGGGGCTGGGGGGGAGGGGGGAGGAGAAGAGGGTTCTATAACTCTAAAATAAAGATCAGAAGAAGTGGGGAGGCTTGAGATTCAGGGGGGGTTTTGGACCTTTCTCATGCACCCGCTCCTACCCCCCCTCCCCATCGGAGGGATTGGGGTGGAGGGGGGTGCTTGGACATGGGAGGCCGTGGTTGGAGCCACACCCTAGGAGGCAAAGAGCACAGTATGGGTCCCGAGGGGGTCCTAGATTGTGACATTGAGGCCGTTTGGAGGCCAGGGGGAGGGGAGTGGGGGGGTGGGGGGAGAGGAAGCAGGTGGGTGAGGATGGTCGGAAGGGAGAGGGGTGGGGTTGGAGGGGAATTAAGGGGTGGAGGTTACAGCCTAGACCGGGCAAATTAAGACCCCAATTATGGGACATAACCTACCTACAGGAAAACAGGGGCTCTCTTTAACCCAATATGATAAATGATAATAATACATTTTTTGATGTATAATGTGAGAGGGTTAAACACGCCTGCTAAGAGGCACAACATTTTGAAAGAGATTGAGCACTATGGGGCAGGAGTGGTCTTTCTTCAGGAGACCCACCTGTCGCATGAAACAAAAGTAAAACTGTACTCCCCACGGTTCCCAGTGTGGTACTATGTTGACTCAATGTCAATAAATCAAAGGGGTCGCTATTGGGATAGATAGAGGGGTGTGTTTTTCCTTGGAGGATAGATTATGTGACCCAGAGGGAAGGTTCTTCTTTCTTAAAGGGAGGCTATGGGGAATGGAGTGCACCCTGGTAAATATATATTTCCCAAATAGATGTCCAACAAGGTTCTTAGGTGAAACTTTGATAAAACTATGGGAGTTCTAAAATGGAAAGGTAATAATTGCAGGTTATTTGAACTTCTGCATGGACCCTGTTCTGGATAGTACGTCCCATGCACAGGGTATTAGGAACACTCAATTAAAAGCAATAAAATACCACCTACACCAATATCAGCTGGTGGACGTGTGGAGAATACAACATCAAAAATCACTAGATTTTACGTTCTTTTCCCCTGTGCATGGGACATACACGAGGATTGACTATTGGTTAATTGAACACAGGATGTTAGATTTGGTGGTTTCTACAAACATAGAAATATCATCAATTATCAGACCATGCCCCTGTGACCATGATAATTAGAATCCCAGAAGTACAGAAGCAACCATATTCATGGAAGCTCAATAAAGATCTCCTAGACAAACATGGGGAGGAGATTTTGAAAAGGGAGTTAGAACAATTTTTCTTTGTTAATGAGACAGACGAGATTGCAGAGAATTCCTTGTGGGAGGCCCATAAAGCCTATATTAGGGGGATCTTGATATCTATGGGAGCAAGGAAAAAGAAGGAGAGGAGTAAGAAGAAGGAGGAACTAATTGAGGAAATATTTAAATTAGAACAGGACCAAAAAAAGAAGAACTACAATAAAAGGCACGACAGGGAATTGCAGCATGAACTGGTACTGAAAAGAAATGAGTTAAAGGACCTTTTGGAACTGGAAATGAGGAGAACCTTCAGTAGAGTAGCAAAAGATACCTGTTGGGGAATAAAAACAGTAAGACCTTAGCAAGGATGTTGAGGAAAAAAAGATCAATACATTTTATAGAGAAAATACAAAATAAAAGTGGGGAAATGGCACATAATACAAAAGATATTGCGAGTGTGTTCCGAGATTTCTACGAGCACCTATATTTGGTCAGGCAAGTGGGTGGACAAGGACAACAGGAGGCCCAGAAAAAATACAAAATTTAAAATTACGTTCAAAATGCCTCCCTAGAATATCAGAGGAAGTCGCAATAACACTGGAGAGGCCAATTACAACAGAGGAGATAGATAAGGTTTTAAAAGAGTCATCTAAGGGGAAAAGCCCAGGGCCGAAGGCTTTACGATGGAGTACCTTAAAAAATTCAGGGAAATATTATCTCTAAAGCTCTGCTCATATTTTAATGGGTTGGGAGTGAGGTACGGGCTGAGTAAAGAAACTTCAATGGCCACTATAACTACTATTTTGAAAGAAGGTAAAGAGAGCACACTATGCTCAAGCTATAGGCAGATATCGCTATTGAATACCGATACTAAGGTGTTTGCAAAAGTGTTGGCATAAAGGATGAGAGATCTAATGTCGGAACTGGTACGGGAGGGTAAGGACAATGGGGTAAGAAACCTACTGCTGCTCCAGAAAATAAGAGAGGGGAGAACCCCCAGTCGATTCTTGTCGATCAACGCTCAAAAAGCTTTCGACCGAGTAGACTGGGGGTTCATGATGGGAGGGTTGGAGGGCATGGGGATAGGCCGAAGGATGAGAGAGTGGATACACGTGCTGTATAAGAGCCCTGCGGCATCCATAAATGTAAATGGAACATTGTCAGCCCCCTTTAGGATGTACAATGGTACGAGACAGGGTTGCCTGTCTCTGCTGTTGTTCGTACTGGCTGTTGTTCGTACTGGCGTTGGAACCACTCTTGGTGACGGTGAGGGGAAATGTTGACATAGGGAGCATGGAGATAGGAGAGGAGACACATAAGTTGGCCGCATTTGCGTACGATGTGTTGTTCTATATCTCTAATCCCCGTATCTCATTACCCAATTTGTTAAAGGTTTTAAAGGAATATGGAGAGCTATCTAAGGTCAAGATTAACCCAAGTAAATCTGAGATTTTAAATATAAGCATAAACTCAAAAGAAGAATCTAGCCTCCAACAGGAATTCCAGTTTCCTTGGAGGAAGTCAGGAATAAAATACTTGGGGATAAAACTAACAGCATCCTTGGGGAAGATCTACCAGGCAAACTATTATTATTATTATTATACAGGATTTATATAGCGCCAACAGTTTACGTTATCTAAAATATAAAAGGGAGACAATACAGTTATAATACAATAAAATACAAGAGGATTAAGAGGGCCCTGCTCAGAAGAGCTTACAATCTAATAGGGTGGGGCAGGTGGTACAAAAGGTTGTAACTGTGGGGAATGAGCTGTTGGAAGTGGTAGGAGATTAGTTGGAGACATGATAGGCTTTCCTAAATAGATGAATTTTCAGGGATCGCCCGAAGGTAGCAAGAGTAGGGGATAGCCGGATAGATGGAGGTAGTGAGTTCCAGAGGATGTGAGAGGCTCTGGAGAAATCCTGAAGACGAGAATGGGAGGAGGAGATGAGAGAGCTTGAAAGCAGGAGGTCTTGAGAAGAGCGGAGAGGTCGATTTGACTGATATTTGGAGACAAGATTGGTGATGTAGCTCGGGGCAGAGTTGTGAACGGCTTTGTATGTTGTGGTTAATATTTTGAATTTAATTCGCTGGGTGATTGAGAGCCAGTGTAGGGATTGGACTAGAAGGTTGGCAGACACTGAGCGGTTGGTAAGGTGGATAAATCTGGCAGCAGCATTCATGACAGCATTCATGATAGACTGAAGAGGGGATAGCTTATGGAGAGGTAGGCCAATGAGAAGGGAGTTGCAATAGTCAAGGCGAGAGATAACAAGGGAGTGAATGAGGAGCTTGCTGGTTTCATTTCTTAAAAAGGGGGCGAATTTTAGAGATGTTATGGAGGTCAATTCTACAAACTTTTGACAACGATTGGAGGCTGAAATGACGAGTCTAGGAATACACCTAGTACCCTGGCGTGAGGGGAGGGACTGATGGTTGCATTGTTGATTTTGATGGAAAAGTCATGGAGGGGGGAACCAGGATAGATAGAGCAGAATCTCGGAGGCTAAGGGAATGTAGTTTATTGAGAAGGAGTGGGTGGTCAACAGTATCAAAGGCCGCAGAGAGGTCAAGTAGTAGGAGTATGGAGTACTGGCTGTTGGTTTTAGCAGTTAGTATATACTATATACCCATTTTGGATGAAATAAAAGAGGAGGTAAAGAGAATAGCAGCACGACCCTTGTCCTGGATTGGCCAGATTAATGCGCTAAAAATGATTATTTTACCAAAAATTTTATATAAATTTCAGATGCTCCCCATTTATATACCTCCAGTATATTTTAGGGTGCTTAAAAGTCTAGTATTGAAACTAATTTGGCAGAATAAAAAAATCCAGGATTTCCTTCTCAATTTTACAGAGAAGGAAAGACCAGGGTGGATTAAGTGTACCAGACCTCAAAAAGTACTATGAAGCGGTAGTTTTAACTCATTTGGTGGAATAGACTAAAGTAAGGAGCGAGAAAAGATGGGTTAAAATAGAAGATACTATGGTGGATACAAATTTAGGGAAAAATATTTGGACACCCCCACAACACAGGGCACTTGGAGTAAAAACACTCAGGTTAACTAAAAATGTCATGAGGATATGGGATACGTTGCACAAACAGAATAAATGGGAATATAATTCACCACTAATGGAACTAAAAGAGAATAATTATTTTACACCGGGTAAGAGTTCGATAGGGGGAAATTGGATTAAAAAAGATAACTTACAATTATGACATATAACACAAAAGGGAAAAGTTGCTCACTGCATGATATAAAATGAAAGTAGATTGGTTTGTAATGAATGAATGGCGGTATTTTCAACTTAAACATTTTGTAACGGCACTGCCACACCCGCTGAGAGGAGGGGAGAATCTGACAGCATTCGAGAGATTATGGGGGTCATTTACTATAGCGCTATGGAGCTAATTCGCGCAAATTGCCACGAATTAGCGCTAATTTGTGGCAATTTAGCTAAAACTGTATTCACTATAGCGCTGGTGAGAAAATACTCCCAAAATCGAATCTACTATAGCTCCCTGAAACTAAATAGCGCCCAAACCCTTACTCTGCTAAAACCTAGAGAATTGCACATGAAAATAATGTTTAGAGCATGATATAATTGCCTAAATGGAACTGAAATATGCAGTATATTATTTAAAGATTATCTGCTTTTAAACTGTGTGAAAAAGTGATTTCTACACTGAAATATCTTTAAGTCTGAAAAGTGAAAAATTCTCCGTTTTGGACAACTAGGTGCCAACACAACTGAGCATGCTCAGACCTGAAAATAACTCTCATTTTAACTCAAGTGTCTTTTTTACCTGGAGCTATAGTAAATACCAAAATGAGAGCTAATTAGAGAGCATTTTTTGGTAGTTAAAATCCAAATTTAGTCCAAATGAAGTTTCAGTCATTGATTCTAATGGAACAATTCTAACTTTCACAAAAAAAACCTTTTAATGTTGAGATGAAATGTATCTTTCTGTGAAATAAATTTTCCTTTGCAACATTGTTGCTTCTACTCAAAATATTTTGATTTTAAGAATGCTACAATGTGGAATGTTTTGATAAAATATATTTTTCTCTGTCACTTTCACTTGTTACTCTTCATCTCACAACAATCTTTACCCCAAACTCACACAGGTGTCTTTACAATCCACAAACAATACCATTGCTGATGAAAATTTAAAATGAATCACAATTTTTTGTGCCTTTTATTATTTCCAAATATTCATAATTTGAGCCCAAAAAATGTGATATGTGTACCAAAATCAGAAATCAAAATGTAATTCCCAAAAATTTGAGGGTAATATTCTACTCTCATCCACAAAAAAACACCAAATATCACAGAAAAAATCAAGAAGAATAACTCTTGAGTAATGTAATTCCATCACCTGTATGTCCATAGAAATACAGATTTTATTGTGTTTTTATGTGTTTTTACGTGTAGTTATGTGTAGGAGGGTCACACACGTGGCAGTTCTGTGGCTTAGAGGTTAGAACTTCTGCTTAGTATCTCTGAGGGTCTGGGTTCAAATCCCAACCATGTTACTTCATGTGGAGAAGTTGTCTCATCTTCCAGGTCCTATAACTATGTCTAATTGTAGTAGTTATGTGTAGGAGGGTTCCACCACCATTGTAAGTCTTTTCCAGATACACTATATAGCCAAAAGTATTGGGACGCCTGCCTTTACACACACATGAACTTTAATGGCAGTCCAGTCTTAGTCCGTAGGGTTAAAATTTGATTTGGCCCACCCTTTGCAGCTAGAACAGCTTCTGTCCACAAGGTTTAGTCTGCCTATGGGAATGTTTGATCATTCTTCCAGAAGTGCATTTGTGAGGCCAGGCACTGATGTTGGATGAGAAGGCCTGGCTTGCAGTCTCTACTCTAATTCAGCCAAAGGGTGTTCTATCGGGTTGAGGCCAGGACTCTGTGCAGGCCAGTCAAGTTTCTCCACCCCAAACTTGCTCATCCATGTCTTTATGGATCTTGCTTTGTGTACTGGTGTGCAGTCATGTTGGAACAGGAAGGGGCTTTCCCCAAACTGTCCCCACAAAGTTAGGAGCATGAAATTATCCAAAATGTCTTTGTATGCTGACGCCTTAAGAGTTCCCTTATCTGAAATTAAGAGGCCAAGCCCAACCCCTGAAAAACAACCCGCACCATAATCCCCCTCCACCAAATCATTTGGACCACTGCACAAAGCAAGGTCCATAAAGACATGGATGAGTGATTTTGGGGTGGAGGAACTTGACTGGCCTGCACAGAGTCCTGACCTCAACACAACAGAACACCTTGGGGATAAATTGGAGAGGAGACTGTAGGTCAGGCCTTCTCATCCAACATCAGTGCCTGACCTCACAAATGCACTTGGAAGAATGGTCAAACATTCCCATAGACACACTCCTAAACCTTGTGGACAAGAAGAGTTGAAGCTGTTATAGCTGCAAAGGGTGGGCCAAATGAGTTTTGAACCCAATACTAATACTGGGATGCCATTACAGTTCATGTGTGTATGAAGGCAGGCATCCCAATACTTACGCCAATATACTGTATATTGCTTGTGACACTGAGCATGACTATAGACTTAGGGCTGGTTCACACCACAGAGATGCAGAGACCATGTTTGGGGCTGCCTAGTGGCTAAGTGGGTAGCAGTTCTGTCTAGCAGCCCCTGGGATGTTGGTTCAATTGCCCAACATGCTAATGCTTGTGTTGAAGTTTATATGTTCTCCCTGTGTGGGTTTCTCACCACAATCTAAAGACATGCTGGCATCCTATTTGTCTCCTGTCAAAATAGGTTCTAATGTAAGAAAGTTAATTTTGGACTTTATATTGGAAGCTCATTGCAGCCAGGGACTGATGATAATGTTTATTAGCACTAATCATGCCCAGGGACTTGGACATTTCAAATTTTAGGGTTTACACTGCACCGGTACATATGCTTAGAAAACTGTTGCTTTGTTTATGTGGATGCAAATGGACTTTGATCTTTGTCCTGTAGTTGGAGATTTGATGCACATAGCCAAGGCTAACGCAGTTGCAAATACAAATACTAATATTATGTGTTAGACATACATGAAGAGACAGATTGAAAGATACTGGTGGGCGTGTACTTCTATTGGATGTGTCAGTGTGCTAACAATACAACCTCTCTTATATAAAGGCCTGCAGTAGGGGGTTCGTTTGGCCTGAGAAGGTCAGGTTTTTTGTTGTGAGGGAGAAGGAATGATATTGGGAGATTTGATGAAATTCTTGTGCATTTTTTCAATCAAAAGTGGGTTTATGTGGCCATGCTGTCAATGTTGTGCGTGTATTGTTCCTGTCTGATCATGCAAACATCGTTTGGAAGCATCTGCTAACCTACTATTTTTGATCTCGTTTAACCGTGTACACCCAAATGCAGCTTCCAGCAGAACATGGTCACCTATGTATGTGTGGATTGTGGGCTGGTGGTGGGTGTTTTGAATAAGTCTTTTGCAATATTATGTTGCTTTGTAAGAATGACTGTTAAGTATGTTTCTATAATCTTGCAGATAATAATGTGATGTGTTGCCTGTTATACACTGAAATTAAGGTGTGTCCACTCTAAGGTTTTGTCTAATTTTAGATTGTAAGCTCCTATGAGCAGGGCCCTTAAAATTCCGTTGCAAAATGTAGCACCATATATCCTGTCTACATTTACTAGCTTCAAAAAAATTTGAATTTATTTTTTTTCTGCTGGTAAAATAAAAGTACAGTGTGTGTGTGTGTGTGTGTGTGTGTGTGTGTGTGTGTGTGTGTGTTTTCCTTCTACTTTTCTTTCTCTTTAGTTTTTGTGGGTGGTGGTTTTGGGAAAGTGCAATATCTCTTTTATATTTTATTTCAATATGTATTTGTGCACCAAAAAACTAATCTCTTTGCCCTGGTTCACATGCTACTTTGAAATTGTGCTACTTCACTTGAAGTAGCACGATTTCAAAGTAGCAAGGTCAGCGTGATTTCAGGTGGCTTCATACACAAATGTCTATTGAAGTCGCACCTGAAATCGGCAAAAGTAGTGCAGGAACTACTTTAGCAAATTGATGCGGTGCCACAAAAAAAGTTGCATCGATTGGAACAGTGCCATTGCCAATAGTCATGCGATTTGATCTCTCAAATCGCATGACCAATCGCTCCAATGTAAACCTAGGCTTCTGTATAACTGCAAGTTATATATAAAGATTCCACCTTTATCATTAACAGCTGTGGAGAATTGCAGGTAATGAATTCAGCTGGTGGATAGGCAGTGTTTGAATGTGTCAGCTCTGGTTCACATTGGTGTGATTTGACATGTCAAATCTGTGGCAATTGCACTGTTCTAATTGGTGCGATTTGTATTGATATTGGTGCAGAAACCTGCACTGATGTCTCTGATGTTGCCCCCACAGTCGGGACTGACATGCAGGAATGAAATTGTGGGAGTTCAGCTGAACGCTTTCCTCCTGCTGTCAGTGTGAATCAGGGCTCAAACTGGGTCTTTTGCCTTTGTAATTCACCTGCTGCTAACCCAGGGACACCATTTCTTATCAAACTCCCTTAAGTTTACCTTCAAATATGTAGAAATACAGATTTGCATATCTGAAAATAAAAAATACTAATCATGTTTGAGATCAAA
The DNA here is from genome assembly GCA_037952925.1 of Lithobates clamitans. Taxonomy (NCBI): domain Eukaryota; kingdom Metazoa; phylum Chordata; class Amphibia; order Anura; family Ranidae; genus Lithobates; species Lithobates clamitans. The sequence continues at coordinate 1,396,081 of JBBGZY010001050.1, read as the reverse complement.
TATTCGCAGCTGCAATCAAAAGCGTGGTTTCACCTTCTGACCTGGAAATTAGTCATTGTATGCACACGGAAGTTCCTGTGCTGGTCAGGATCTCCATCTAGGTGGACATGACGAGGTCTCTTTAGCAGAGAGGAGGTGCTGCTCATTGGCCGGGTAAGTGTAGGATATGTACTTGTACTTAATCTATGCGGGGGTGGATGTCAGTTAGATTTGGTGTGGGTGGGGTTCATAGATTTGTTTGGCATCACCACACATTTGCTTCTGTCCCATGTGCACACATCACTTCCTGCATTTGTTCTGCTGATGTAAATCAGTAAGGACTATGCAAGTATAAATGAGAGCTCCTTTTATTAAAATATATATGACTTGTTTCACAGCTGGGCGAATTTTCCAGCAAATTTGGACCTCTGAGTTGCATGACAAGTTGTAACCCATGATTCTCAATGACAACCATTCATATCTGTGCTACTTTAAGTTGCACCAACTTCAAAGTAGTCCCTGTACTACTTTGGTGTGACTTGAGGTATATCGGGTACAATATTACACAGGCATTCCCAGAAGTTGGGGCCAAGTTGCAGCGGCAAAGTGGCAGCAAAATAGTGTGACTTTCAGGTTGCAGCAGTGTGAATGAGATTCAAGGATAACACCTTTGAATTTGGCCCTATTGTCACTTGTGCGTCCTGAAGGTGTAGCAAATTCGTCCCTGCACTACCTTGGTTTGACTTTGATGCAATTTGAGGTCCATACACCACAAGATTACAGACATTGCTTCAAGTCATGACAAAGCTGTGCAGATTTAAGGTCGTACAAGTGCAAATGGGGCCTTATTCAAAGGTGTTATCAATTAATCGCATTAGGTTACTTTCACACTTGGGACACTTTTCATGGAGCTTTGGACCTCAGAGTCACATGAAAAGTTGTCCTCCTTGATTTCCATGCATATTTATTAGAGCTGCACGATTAATCGTCATTTTTTTTTTTTCCCCTTTACGATCTTGAAAAAAGTTTTACGATTCTTGCTATGCAAAGAACTCTCTCTTCTCTTCTGAAGCCACAGCCGAAAAACCAGGAAGTCTGGCAAGAATTAGAACATTCTTTATCAGTGAACTTAACTAGAAACCTTGTAACAATTTGTCAATTAAATAGAATTCTGTGTAAGTGAGGAAAGTTTAACTACTTAAACACTAAACATTTTTCTGACATTTGTTGGTTTCAGGTTAAAATCATTTTTTTTTGCTAGAAAATTACTTAAAACCCCAACATTATATATATTTTTTTAGTAGAGACCCTAGAGAATAAAATGCTGGTTGTTACAATATTTTATGTCACGCTGTATTTGCGCCTTTCAAATGCAATTTTTTTTGGAAAAAAGTTCTTTAATGACTTAAAAAAAAAAAAAGAAAAGTTAGCCCAATTTTTTTAATGTGAAAGATTTTACGTCGCGAGAATCGTGATCTTTTTATTCTAAGCAAAAAAATTGTGATTCTCATTTTGGCCAGAACCGTGCAGCTCTATATCTATGCAACTTCACCCATGTTCACATAGGTCTGAATTGACATGTCAAATTGTAGGCCAAATCGGCGCCTATTGATGGCAATGGTACTGTCCGAATTGGTGTGACGCCACAACGATTCCCAAAAGTAGTTCCTGCACTACTTTGGGCGACTTCAGGGGGGCGATTTCTTACCTCCCAACTTTTTGAGATGGGTATAAGGGACACCTATTAGCAAAAGTAGGTAGGCATAGGACACCACCTTAAAGGAGAACAGTTGGGACCTATGTGATTTCACTAGACATCTGTGCAGGAAAGTGCACTGATGTCTCTGAAATCGCTGACAAAGTCGGGCTGAGTCACACTTGTGTGACTCGGGACATCAGAGTCGTATGACAAGTCATACCCCATGATTTTTAATGTGTACCATTCATATCTGTGCGACTTCAAGTAACACTGACTTCAACGTAGTCCCTGTACTACTTTGGTCTGACTTTGATGCGAGTTGAAGTCCATAGACCTCAAGTTTACACAGGCATTCCCTGGAATTGCGGCAAAATTGCTGATGCAAAATCATGGAAATGTTCCGTGTCTTTCCCTGCGACTCCTGCATCCATAGACCTCAAGATTACACAGGCATTGCTTAAAGTTGCATTAAAATCTCGCAACTTTCAGGTCGCACAAGTGTGAAAGGTGCCTAAGTCACTGTGCTGAGTACTATTTTATACCTAGAATATAAAGTAGTCCCACCATCAAACACTAGTAAACATATGTTCTCAATATAATTGTGCTCAAATGGCTGAAAATCACACAGATGGTATCACCTACTGAAAGCTTGCATTGCACTCAGCAGCATATGCTGAAAAGAGGCAAATGCCTATTAGCCAATGCCACATCGGCACGAGCATGGTTGTTACTATAATATTAATGCCTGAAATGGAAAACATTATTGTATTGAATCAAAAATTAGTATATGTATTTTCTCTGTAGGTAAGTGCTCAGCTCTGTAGCATAGCGGTACACCCTGCTGCCCCCAAAAGTTCAAGCCTTGAATTCAAATCCCACTGACAGCATCACCTCCTAGAAGTGTGCATTGTACTCAGAAGCATAATTAGCCAAAGCACATCAGCTTGCTTTATTCCATATTTTAACTCTTCAAATGCATGCAATGGTATGTACTTATTCAATAATATGGTATGGAATTCCAAAATTCAAGGAAAAAAATGTCGTAGGGTCCCCCCAGTACATACCAGGCCCTTCGTTACGGACTTTAAGGGGAACCCCACACCAAAATGTAAAATAAATTTGATGTGGGCCCCCCAAAATCCATACCAGACCCTTATCCGAGCATGCAGCCTGGAGGTCAGGATGGGGGGGGCGAGTGAGCACCCTCCCCTTCTGAACCTTAGCAGGCCACATGCCCCAAAGCACCTTTTCCCCATGTTGATGGGGACAAGGGCCTCTTCCCAACAACACTGGTCGGTGGTTGTCGGTCTGCAGGCAGGGGGTTTATCAGAATCTGGAAGCCCCCTTTAACAAGGGGGCTCCCAGATCCTGCCCCCTATGTGAATAGGTATGGGGTACATTTTATCCCTACCCATTCACCAAAAAAGCAGTGAAATGTAAAAAAATTAATAGCCGGTTTTTGACAAAGTCCTTTATTGTAGAATAGCTCTGAGCTGTCTTCTTCCCTGAGCCATCTTCTCCAGACGCTATCTCTCCCTTCTCCATCTTCTCCCCGAACTGTATTCTCCCAGAGCCGTCTCTCCTGCCGCCGCCATCTGCTGTGTTCTTCCACACCGCTGGTTACCCGCTAATAAAAAAAAGCTGCTCTTCTTCCATGGTGGTCTTCCTCCGCTGTGTTGTCACCCGCTGTGTGGCGTCCCTTACATAGCCATGGAGCAGACTCTCCGGGTGACATTATCGGATGGCCACAGAAGACCGCCACAAGAACAGCGGCTTCTTTTTTATTAGTGGGTAACCGGCTGCGCGGGAGAAGATGGTGGCAGCAGGAGAGACAGCTCAGGGAGAAGAAACATCAAACACTAGTAAATGTATTTTCTATGTATGACTGTGCTACACCCAATAGGCTAGCGGTCAGCACTTCTACCTTGAAGAACTCATGGGGTCAAATCCCACAGAGAAATACTAAAAGATTGAATTGGTGAAAAAAAAGCAAATGACTATTAGCCAAAGCAGCATATGCTGAAAATAGGTGAATGCCAATTAGCCAATGCACTTTAAATTTGGCTGATTCTATTATATTAACTCTTCAAATGCATGCAATGATATGTAAGTATTCAATACTTTTATGGTGTGAAATTCCAAACACCACACACTAACTAATGGGCAGATTACATTTTTTTGTTTGTTCATTTTAATTCGCTTGTGCACTGAAAAAATAAACACAGCTGGGGGATGGTAGGTTGGCTGGTATTTGAACTTTTACCATGAGTGCTGTGGAGACATCTGAGCAGACTACTAAGCCATTGTGCTAAGTATGAGACCTGCATAATAGTGTAGTATGATTAAAGAATGAATATAAATAATTACCGCTTTATAGTCACCTAAATTAAAAAATAAAAAACAACATACAACAAATAGGTAACCTAAATGTTTAATACATGTAACTTTACAGAATAGCAGACATTACTATGTAATAATCATTCATAACTGCATTAGTTAGCAAAAGAAGGAAAAAACTAGGAATACTAATTGCAACATACATCAATAGATGCACACAAGGTAGAGCACATCTCACATAAAAATGTTTCTTTCACATACATGGATCATGATTACAGTGCAGTACTATATAACAACTTGGTAGGAATTGGCATTTGCATATACGTGGAAGCACTAATTAGTGCCAGCTTAGAATTTACTAGCATGTGTTTCTCACTAATAGCGCTAGTTTTTCATTCGCACATTCGTCTGTTGAAATTTTATTTGGCTAAAATTGGAGCTATTATTTGCCATAGTGCCCAGTACTTCCTGGCGCTATAGTAAATGACCCCCATAGACTTTAACGGTGTTCGCGTGCTCGAACAAACTTTTTTCCTGTTCACATGTTCTGGTGCGAACCGAACAGGGGGGGGGGTCGGCTCATCCCTACCTAGCAGTAAAAAGGGTCGCTGGTTCGTATTCCCAACCACACCACAAGACTACCTGCCTGGAGTTTGCATGTTCTCCCTGTGCCTGCGTGGGTTTCCTCTGGGTACTCCGGTTTCCTCCCACACTCCAAAGACATGCTGGTAGGTTAATTGGCTTCTGTCTAAATTGGCCCTAGTATATGAATGTGAGTTAGGGACCTTAGATTGTAAGCTCCTTGAGGGTAGGGGCCCATATTAGTGTATAATGTATATGTAAAGCACTGCGTAAATTGACAGCACAATAGAAGTACCTTAAATAAAAATAAATACGTCTTCACTAATATTATGGTGTGAATCTCCAAAACACCATACACTAGCTAACAAGCAGTTTACATTTGATAATCTTTATTGTATGGTATATCATCAAACACTAGTAAAAGTATTTTGTATATATAATTGTGCTCAGCCCAATAGGCTAGCAGTTAGCACCTCTACCATCAAAAATTCAGGTATTGAAAGACTCATGGGTTCAAATCGCACAGAAGAATCCTAAAAGATTATTATTGGTGGAGAAAAGGAGAATTACTGTTAGCCAGTTAGCCAATTAGCCAAAGCAGCATACAGTGAATGCCAAGTAGCCAATACACTTTAATGTGGTTGATATTATTGTATCAACTCTTCAAATGCTTGCAATGGTATGTAAGTATTCACTAATATTATGGTGTGAATCTCCAAACACCACACACTAGCTAACAAGCAGTTTAAATTTGATAAACTTTACTGTATAGTATATAACACATCAAACACTAGTAAAAGTATTTTGTATGTATAGTTGTGCTCAGCCCAATAGGCTAGCAGTTAGCACCTCTACCTTCAAACATTCAGGTATTGAAAGACTCATGGGTTCAAATCCCACAGAAAAATCCTAAAAGATTGCATTGGTGGGAAAAGGAGAATGCCAGTTAGCCAATTAGCCAAAGCAACACAAATATGCGTGTATATATATTTACTGAAAATAGGTGATTGCCAAGTAGCCAATGCAGTTTAATGTGAAAGTTTTTTTATTGTATTAACTCTTTAAATGCATGCAATGCTATGTAAGTATTCAATTATATTATGATGTGCCATTCCAAACACCACACACTAGCTAAAGGGCAGTTTACATTTCTTTGTTTGTTTATTTTAATTCACTTGTGCACTAAAAAAAATAAACACAGCTGGTGGATGGTAGGTTGGCTGTTGTTTGAACTCATACCATGAGTGGTATGGAGATATCCAAGCAGAACACTAAGCCATTGTGCTAAGTACAAGACCTGCATAATAGTGTAGTATTATTAAAGAATGAACATAAATAATTACTGCTTTATAGTCAACTAAATTAATAAATAATAAATCAAAAACATGAAAAAAACAACATACAACAAATAGGTAACCTAAATGATTAATACATGTAACTTTACAGAATAGCAGACATTACTATGTAATAATCATTCAGAACTGCATTTCTTAGCAAAAGAAGGAAAAAAAAAAAACTAGGAATACTAATTGCAATATAAATCAATAGATGCACGGGAACTAAAGCACATCTCTGATAAAAAATGTTTCTTTCACATACATGGATCATGGCTATAGTACAGTGCTATATAACAACTTGATAAGAATTGGCATTTGTATATACGCGGAAGCGCTAATTAGTGGCAATTTAGAATTTACAAACGTTTGTTCTCCGTTTATATCGCTGATTTCCATGCGCAAATTCGCCGTTTTGTTTCCATTTGGCTAAAATGGGCTCTATTATTTGCCATAGTGCCCAGTACTTCCTGGAGTTATAGTAAATGACCCCCTATGTGACACGGAAACAGTACAGGGAGGCATCTCACAGATATATAAAATACTAGTAGAGGGAAAGGAGTTGGAAGTCCCGACATATATAAAAAAAATGGGAGAAGGAAATTGGTCAAAGGGGGGAGAATCAAGAGATAGGAAAAATTTTGAAACTGGTACACGAATTCTCACGACCCCAGATATAGTAGGAAAATGCCAAAAGGGGCAAACAACGGAATGTTGGAGGGGACGCAAACAGATAGGATCTATGGCCCATATCTGGTGGAGTTGCCCTAAAATCAAAACATATTGGAGGGAAATATTGAGGTACATCAGGGAGATTACCAGTGTTGAGTTACCTGAAGACCCTTGGATTTTTCTATTCCACGGAGTAGATACTCCAGTGAAAGAACACAGGAACTCGATCCTGATACATCTGATGGATGCAGCCAAGAGCCTGATCCCAAAAGAAGGAAGATGGTAGATTGTCCAAAAATAAGTGAATGGTTTGATAGAATAGACGAAGTCTATAGGTTGGAAGGACTTAGATTCTCTGAAGAAGGTGAGAGAGAGGGGTTCCTCAAAAGATGGGAAAAATGGAAATCGTTCAAACTGACTAAAGAATATAATGAGGTAAAGGTCTAAGGGTCTAGGGGTAAGGGGGATAGGGGTGGGAGAGAGTAAAGGTAGGGTTTAAATTATAGGGGAGGACAGGGGAAGGAAGAAGAAGTACTGTTGTGTAATTAATTTTGTATTATTACCCCTGTTGTGTCTTCAGGAGTAAAAAGGATGTCTTCTTATCTAATTTTGTATATGAAAACTTCGATAAATAAAGATTAAAAAAAAAAAAGCCTCTTGTATCAGAATTAACCCTTTGTCTCCTAATAAATGATTAAAAAAAGATTGTATTTTATTTTATTTTCATTTGTGTTCCCTTCTAGATGCATTGAATAGAAAAGTATCTAGGGGCTTGGACTTTATAGGCACGATATCCAATATTGTAAAGTTTAAAAAAATTGAAATTTATTAGATATACAAAAACTGTTAAAAACAAGAAAAAGAATATATACAAAAACAGAAATCAGTTCATAAAAATACAGTTACAGTTATACAGTCCATACATAGCTCAATATGATATAAAAGGGTAATGTAGGAATAGAATAGCAATCATTCCACCATAGGCTTACTACGTATACAGAGGAGAGCTATGTAGTTGATAGCAATAGAAGACTTTAGAATTCGCACAACATGTTACACGCCATAGCGCTTCTTCAGGAGCATGGAACAGATTTACTTAAATCATCGAATAAATATAGCTAGAAACCATTAACCATAATGTTGACTAACGTGTAACAGAAGAAAGAATACTTCCCTACTTTTCTTGTATTTCATCGTGGAAAAACACTAAACCTGTTATAGTCACACTGATTCACCTACTAGACCAATAATACTGTGACCCCATGCTTAAACTTTTTATTTTAACTACATACTTCCCCATAGTGTGTGAATATTGCCTAGGCCCTGCTCGACTAGCACAAGTAGCGGGTTTCCATCCCAGTACCTCCAATTTGCAATATATATTTATCTGTTATTTTGTTACACATTAGTCAACATTATGGTTAATGGTTTCTAGCTATATTTATTTGATGATTTATATATTTCAGTAAATCTGTTCCATGCTCCTGAAGAAGCACTATGGCATGTAACATGTTGAGCGAATTCTAAAGACCTCTATTGACTACATAGCTCTCCTCTGTATACGTAGTAAGCCTATGGTGAAATGATTGCTATTCTATTCCTACATTACCCTTTTATATCATATTGAGCTATGTATGGACTGTATAACTGTAACTGTATTTTTATGAACTGATTTCTGTTTTTGTATATTTTTTTTTTCTTGTTTTTAACAATTTTTGTATATCTAATAAATTTCAATTTTTTTAAACTTTACAATATTGGATATCGTGCCTATAAAGTCCAAGCCCCTAGATACTTTTCTATTCAATAATATTATTGGGACGTGGCACACAATACTCCCTATGTATCCACAATACCACTATGTGGTGATACTTAATTGATTTAACCCTTCTAGATGCATGTTTATGTAAAAAAAGAAAAGTGTGACACGTGGGAACTCAAAAAATTATTTAACCCTACTAAAAAACAACTGTGAAAAGTTAGCAAATTGTGATTAATATTCAAAATTAGCTTGAAGGCAGAGAAAAGTTGTTGTTTTATCAGAGTAGTAAATTATACATTCACTCATTTATCTATTTGTAACAAGTTTTCTGAATTATTCAGAGTAAAGTAAAGGTATATGTAATAAATCATATTTTAGCATAGGTTACTGTATATCTTTTTATAACCGTCAACATTGTAAATACCATTTTAGACAAAAATCATAGAGCAAAATGCTTAGTTTTTAAATGTAATTCATTCACAGAGATGAATAACCTGCCATGTAACAGCAAAGCAGGGCTGAAAACAGACAGTATTCTGGAACTGCAATGCATTTAGTCCATATTATCCATCCCAGAGAAGCTTTGACATGCATCTGCTTCTTAATCTCAAAATAAGCTTCTTATTTTTCTTCGGAGTTTTAGCCTATTTTGTTCACACTGGGCAGATTATGCCTAATGTTCATTTAATGTTTTATATTTTGAAAGAAGAACCATGTAATATTGCCCTATACAATCTAACAGGATGATTATTATATACTGGTTTATATATGAACATGGTTTGATCATTTGTTTTTAATATTTAAATACCTACAGTTGAAAAATTCTGAATATGTTTCAGTTTATATAACAGTATTAACCCTTTTCCAAGACATGAGTTACTCATTTTCATGTCATTGTGATAATCTCTTCATTTTAAAATGCAATATTATTTTCTTTATTTTAAAAAAAATCATGGCATTGCGGATGCTTATTTCAGAATAAAAGTAATATTCATTAAACGGAACATATTTTTACTTTATTTTTATTTTATTTCTTTAGGCAGCACACACTGATCCAGTTCATGAAAGCTTGCCTAAAAATCAGACCTCCAAGAAGACCCACATTTCCAGCATGGGATCTCTCTACAGTGCTTGACGCATTATCAAAACCCCCTTTTTTCCGGTTGAGTCTATTTCAATTTGGAACCTGACCTTGAAGTTGACCTTCCTTATCGCCATCACATCTGCGAGAAGAGTTTCAGAACTTAAAGCACCACTGATATCAGAACCATACCTTGTCTTCTAACCAGATAGAGTGGTATTGAGGCCCTCTGAGCATTTCACTCCCAAAGTATCATCCTCCTTTCATTATAATCAAGATATCACCCTTCCATCCTTTACAAACGACCAAGGCGAGCCTCATGCATTAGATGTCAAAACTGTCATTACCAAATATCTGGAAACTACAGCTTCCTTCAGAAAGTCAGATACTCTTCTCATAATCCCACATGGACCTAGGAGAGGTCACCCAGCAACATCTCGAACAATCGCATCCTAGCTGGTTAGCACCATCAAAAAGGCATACTCTACTCAGCAACTAATGATCCCAGAAGGCATCAGGGAGCACTCAACCAGGGCAGTGGCAACTTCATGGGCAGCATACTGCAGGGTTTCACCAGAAATAATCTGTAAAGCAGCGACCTGGTCGTCCAAGCATACATTTGCTTCCCACTACAAAATCGACTCTGCTCAGCTTACAACAGCAGACTTTGGCAGATCCATTATTAAAGCCAATTCCACAGCTCTTTAGAATAATAAAACCTTAATTTTTTCACCCTCCCAACTGGCGAGTTATTTCCTAGTGTGTGTGCTGCCATGAAGGCGTCAGGAAAACGGAAAATTGTATACTCACCTTTCCGTAATTTTCCTTTCCTGACGCATCTTCATGGCAGCACACAGGTTCCCACCCTGTTCTTAAGATGATATATACAGAGAATGGTGGGGGTCATCTCTCTTCAACTTTTATAGCTAGCCCAATCCAGGTTGTGGAGGCGGGTCTTCTTGGAGGTCTGATTTTTAGGCAAGCTTTCATGAACTGGATCAGTGTGTGCTGTCATGAAGATGCGTCAGGAAAGGAAAATTACGGAAAGGTGAGTATACAATTTTCCGTTTTGGTGGCTACAAACAGCCCCCCTTCATTAAGTTTACAACAAAAACAATGAATACAAAATGAGGAATACAAAAAATAAACAAAGCATATTTAAATAGGAATAAATTGAGAGTTGCACATATGTGAGTCTAAGTGATTGTCTTGGCTTGACCTACAGTAGCTCTGTTACACCTGAGGACAGGCCAGAATATAGTTGAGCTTTGTATTGCTATTTTTAGTACACAATTGCTCTAACTTTTAGAGGGCTTTCACACCGAGTTGCCTCCAGCGTCAGCGGTAAAGCGGCACTATTTTTAGCGCTGTGGCGCCTGAAAAATGCCGGCAGTGTGAAAGGGGTCTTACTAAGTCTCCGGGGACCTTGGGCTTCTCCAGCCAAAGCAGCAGACACCGCTCTGTCCAGAAGATAGATCCTATCCCACGCATTTAGGAAAATAGTGCTGGCAGGCTAGCACAGAGAAAAGCCAGCAATAGCATCTTCACAGATTTAAGCCAGCTTCTGGACAGGTCACCCATATATTCCCCCTCGTTGGATAGGGAAAATGGGGGGGGGCGTATGCACTCATTTTTCCTATCGAATAAGTTCTACATTATTCTGCAAAAGGTGCTGGAAGCACATCCAAACAGATTACTGAATTATTTTTTCCATAATGCCTTGCTGGAAATATAGAGGCACATTCGTTTAATTGGCTTCCCAATGCAAGAAGAAGAAACTTTTAGATGCATTAGATCTACATCCTATAAGCAAAATGGATGTTAAAAAAAACATTTATATTGATCTTGTAAGACAACAACTCGCTCTATGTCTCGGAAAAACAGATCCACTGGTCTAAAACCAAGTTTTATCTCAAACCATGCATGTTGTTGGTCAATCTACTTAAATACCTAGGCACCACATTTAAACAGTTGCCATTAAATATAAGAAATAAAGGCCTAACCATTAACCCAGCTACTCGCAGAGGAATTTCATTCCCGATTTTGGTTGTTGTATGAAAATGTTGTCTAGCTTGCCCCAACTCAAAATTTTCTTTGCAGAACCTTATTTTCTTCCTTAGTACCTTTTAGATACCCTTAATTTCTTGTTAACTGATGTAGGAGGGAACTAAATCACTCAAGGCTAATAAATGCCCAGGCCCTAATGGCTTTTCAGTGTTCTATCATAAAGAATTTAGCTAAATCTTAACTCCCCAGAACAACTCATTATTCAACTTTTGCAGGGTTATTCCTTTGGTTCAGATATCCGATAACAGTAGGTGTGTGTATGTTACTGAAACCCAGCACATTGTGGATGAAGTTTCAGCCTATTTAACTTCTGAATCTAGATGTTAAGATTTTCTTTAACCACTTCAATACAGGGCACTTATACACCTTCCTGCCCAGACCAATTTTCAGCTTTCAGCGCTGTCACAATTTGAATGACAATTGCGCAGTCATGCTACACTGTACCCAAACTAAATTTTTATCATTTTGTTCCCACAAATAGAGCTTTCTTTTGGTGGTATTTGATCACCTCTGCAGTTTTTATTTTTTGCTAAACAAATAAATTGCTTTTGTTTCTGTTAAAAAAAATTGTAAATAAGTACGTTTTCTCTTTCACTGATGGGCACTGACAGGCAATGTTACGGCGGCACCGATGGGCACAGGTAGGCAGCACTGATGGGTGGCACTGATATGCAGCACTGATGGACATTGATAGGCGGCACTGATGGGCACTCATGGGTGGCACTGGGTGGCACTGGTTGGCACTGATGGGCACTGATAGGGTGGCACTGATAGGCAGCACTGATGGGCACTGATAGGCGGCACTGCTGGACACTGATAGGCGGCACTGCTGGGCACTGATACGTGGCATTGAAATAAGGCATGGATAGGCATCCCTGGTGGCACTGGCAGTGGTAGGCATTGAAGTGGGCACTGATTGGCAGCTGCCTGGGCACTGATTGGCAGCTGTCTGGGCACATATTGGTATTTCCCTGGGGGTCTAGGGGGCATACCAGGTGGTCCAGTGTGGTGGCCATCCTGGTGGTCCTGGGCGGCTTCCCTGGTGGTCCTGGGCGGGATCCGAGGGGGGCTGTGCTGATAAAAAATCAGCACAGACCCCCCTGTCAGGAGAGCAGACGATCGGCTCTCCTCTAATCGCGTCTGTCAGACGCGAGTGAGGAAAAGCCGATCACCGGCTCTTCCTATTTACATCGTGATCAGCCGTGATTGTCATTTTGCTATATGGCGGGCGGCAAGTGGTTAAAGTGATTGTAAAGTCTTGGGTTTTTTTCTATAAAAATAACAAACATGTTATACTTACCTGCTCTGTGCAGTGGATTTGCACAGAGCAGCCCAGATCCTCCGGGTCCCCAGCCAGCGCTCCTGGCCCCTCCCTCCTGTCGAGTGCTCCCACAGCACGTAGCTTGCTATGGAGCACCCGAGCTGCAGCTCTGTGTATCCGTTCAGACACAGAGCCACAGTGAATTTATGCTGCCCCAATAGGCTGCAGACAAAATCTGTCATGTCTATCATTTAGTTTATTTAGCCAAAACAAGAAAATACCCAGCCTTTTTTCTGTTATTGGACATCATAAAAGCTTTTGGCAGTCTTTCATGATGATATTTCATGGCATTTCTGGCTAAGTGGGGATTTGACCCTCACTTATAAATATGGATTACATGATTCACACGTTTTTACAATAAGCTGACTTTAGCTCTCCTGTCTTCTCAATTCACAGAGGCACAAGAACCTTTGGTAGTTGTCATTGTGGCCTATCCTGATGTCCTAGGTATATAAGTGGCTGGCCATCAGTACAAGCTTATCATCTTTATGGACTATGTTCTGTTGACTCTCTCCAATCCTACTGCTATGTTGCCAGGCCTAAGTGATTTTGCTACCATTTTTGTCCTTTGGGTAAACCACTTGAAGTCAAAAGCCCTAAATATTTCTCTCACTAGTGCTCAGGTACAGAATTCCCTACCTGGGAATCTATCTTATGTCTTCTTATGAAACACTCTACACGGCCAACTATACTTCTTCATTGTGGCAGAGGATGTCCAATCTTGATTACTGGAAGAAATATTGAATAAATTTGCTAGGTAGGTGTCAGAAACCATAAATCAGACTGAGACAGAAGTACAAGTACAGAAGTAAATCATACTTGTTTAATAATACTACAAAAAAGGTAAACAGAGTAAACATAGTCAAATCGTCAGGGAACCAGAGAACAGCTTAATAGAACAGCAAGCAGGATCTGGAGCCAGAAGGAATGTCAGCAAAGCAACTTTTTAACATAAACACAGGAGAGCGTCTCTAGAGATGTGACCAAGGCGAAGGCAGAGATGCAGTGGTCGGCTTAAGTAGGCAGGACCGAGGAGCAGGATATCATCAACAGGTGAGTCACTGTGGAAAGATACGAGCTGGCAATTAGCCGACAGCTAAGCGGCCACCCCAGAGAAGGAAGATCTGAGCCCAGCTCTGACAGTACCCCCTCCTCAATGACCACTCCCCCTCAGAGGACCACCAGGCTTAAGGAGAAAATGTCTATGGAAATTAGGGAGGAGGACAGTGCCATGTACATCTGATGATGAGATCCAAGAGTGTTCCTCTGGACCATACCCTTTCCAATGCATCAGGTACTATATGCACCCATGGAACCTACGGGAGTCAACAATGGACTGTACTTCATACTCCTGATGGTTCTCAACCTGTACAGGGTGAGGATGAGGCACCGAGGTGGTAAAGCTGTTGCAGACCAAAGGTTTTAATAAGGTTATATGAAATACATTTGAGATATGCATATTAGAAGGAAGGTCTAGTGCGTAAGCCATGAAATCCTGTGAGAAATACGGAAAGGCCCAATAAGCCGAGGTGCGGACTTCAGAGAGGGAACACGAAGTTGGAGGTTGCGAGTTGACAGCCAGACCCTGTCCCCAACCTGGTAGAAAGGCGCAGGCAGGCGTCTGCGGTCAGCATGGAGTCTGTACCTATCATTAGCATGTCGCAAAGCCTCCTGGACTTGTGCCCAAGTGGAACCAAGACCACGGAGATGCTCCTCTAATGCAGGAATACTCTGTGGAACAAATGAGTCAGGCAACATGGAAGGTTGGAAACCATGGTTCGCCATAAATGGGAACAATCAGGAAGCAGAATTCAAGGCAATATTGTGAGCAAAATCCGCCCACGGTAAGAGGCCTGACCAGTTGTTATGATGGTCAGAAATATAGCAAGGTAGGAATTGCTACAAGGACTGATTTGCTCATTCTGCGGTCCTATTAGTCTGCGGGTGATACGCAGAGGAGAAAGCAAGCTGAATTCCCAACTGTGCACAAAAGGCTCCCCCTGTCTACCCCTGTCCGAGACAATCAATTTGGGTAGCCCATGTAAGCGAAAGATCTCAGATCTCAGCAAAAATGGATGCCAGTTCCTTAGAAGTGGGCAACTTCTTAAGCAGAATATAAAGAGACATTTTGGAGAACCGGTCAACCACCATAAGGATAACTGTGTTGCCCTGGGAGTTTGGTAACTCCACAATGAAATCCATAGACAGGTGGGTCCAGGGCCTCTCTCCATTGGGTATGGGTTGTAGGAGGCCCACTGGAAGGTGTTGTGGAGTCTTATGCCCCGAACACACGGTCGGACATTGATCGGACATTCCGACAACAAAATCCTAGGATTTTTTCCGACGGATGTTGGCTCAAACTTGTCTTGCATACACACGGTCACACAAAGTTGTCGGAAAATCCGATCATTCTGAACGCGGTGACGTAAAACATGTACGTCGGGACTATAAACGGGGCAGTAGCCAATAGCTTTCATCTCTTTATTTATTCTGAGCATGCATGGCACTTTGTGCGTCGGATTTGTGTACACACGATCGGAAATTCCGACAACAGATTTTGTTGTCGGAAAATTTTATAGCCTGCTCTCAAACTTTGTGTGTCGGAAAATCCGATGGAAAATGCGTGATGGAGCCTACACACAGTTGGAATGTCCGGCAACAAGGTTCTATCACACATTTTCCATCGGAAAATCCAATCATGTGTATGAGGTATTACTCTGAGCATAAACAGAACAGGCAGCTACGAAGGTGGTTACATCAGCATATAGAACAGGCCACCAGAATTGGCATATAACACGCACTTTTTTCCCCTGAAAATCAGGGGAAAATCGTGGGTGCGTGTTATAGGCCGATACACCCCCCCCACCCCCCCCCCAATTGTGTGTGATCGGAGCGATCGCGGCAATTGCCGTGATCGGAGCGATCGCGGCAATTGCCGCGATCGCCGCCGACATACACAGCCGTGTGGAAATTCAAATACGGCGCCGAGACTGCAGTGTCTCGGCGGAGCGGAGCTACACATAGCCGAGAGTCCTTGGGTTTTCTCGGCGCCGCTTACAGTCCCGCCCATAGGGCGGAACTGGGCGGGACTGTAAGCGGCGCTGAGAAAACCCGAAGACTCTCGGCTAAGTGTATCAGCGCTCCGCCGAGACACTGCAGTCTCGGCGCCATATTTAAATTTACACAGGGCTGTGTATGACGGCAGGGATCGCGGCGATCCCACAAAGCTGCATGGGGGCAAGGCTGCACGGGGGGGCAAGGCTGCATGGAGGCAAAGCTGCACTGGGGCAAGGCTGCACTGGAGCAAGGCTGCACTGGGGCAAAGCTGCACTGGGGCGTGGCTGCACTGGAGAAAAGCTGCACTGACAAGGCTGCACTGACATGGCTGCACTGACATTGCTGCACTGACAAGGCTGCACTGGGGCAAAGCTGCACTAACAAGGCTGCAATGGACACTGGGGCAAGGCTGCACTGACACTGACAAGGCTGCAGATGGACACGATAACGCTGCATTGATGGGCATTTTAATGTAAGTCTTTCTTCCTTAAACTTTACTCCTAAAAGTTTTTTTCCTTAAAATTCCCTCCTTAACTTGGGTGCGTGTTATACGCCGGCGCGTGTTATACGCCGATAAATACGGTACTTTGCGCAGGCAGGTTATTCAGTTAGCTGCAGTGTATTTATTTAATATATATATATATATATATATACAGTCAGTCTCGTGTGTGTGTGTGCGTGTGTGTATATATATATATATATATATATATATATATATATATATATATATATATATATATATACACACTGCATCCAGTGTAGCCAAGCCTATATCTGACTGCAGGCTATTCCTGGTGTACTTTTTCTAATATACTTCAGGCGGTGTACACAGTACACAGTACCGTGCACCCATAGTGCAGTTGCTACTACTTTTCTGGCAGTGTACACAGTACACAAAACAGTGCACCCACAGCTGCTATTTGACTTCTGGTGGTGTACACAGTACCGTGCACCCATAGTGCAGTTGCTACTACCTTTCTGGTGGTGTACACAGTACACAATACAGTGCACCCATAGTTGTTATTACACTTCTGATGGTGTACACAGTACCGTGCACCCACAGTGCAGTTGCTACTACTTTTCTAGTGGTGTACACAGTACACAATACATTGCACCCATAGTTGTTATTACACTATTGGTGGTGTACACAGTACCGTGCACCCATAGTGCAGTTGCTACTACTTTTCTGGCGGTGTACACAGTATTATTATTATTGTACAGGATTTATATAGCGCCAACAGTTTATGCAGCGCTTTATAATATAAAAGGGAGACAATACAGATATAATACAATAAAATACAAGAGGATTAAGAGGGCCCTGCTCAGAAGAGCTTACAATCTAATAGGGTGGGGAAGGTGGTACAAAAGGTTGTAACTAAGGGGAATGAGCTGTTGGAAGTGGTAGGAGATTAGTTGGAGACGCGATACACAATACAGTGCAGCCATAGTTGCTGTTAGACTTCTGGTGATGTACACAGTACCATGCACCCATAGTGCAGTTGCTACTACTTTTCTAGCGGTGTACACAGTACACAATACAGTGCACCCATAGTTGCTATTACACTTCTGGTGGTGTACACAGTACCGTGCACCTATAGTGCAGTTGCTACTACTTTTCTGGTGGTGTACACAGTACACAATACAGTGCACCCATAGTTGCTATTACACTTCTGTTGGTGTACACAGTATCGTGCACCCATAGTGCAGTTGCTACTGCTTTTCTGCTGATGTACACAGTACACAATACAGTACACCCATAGTTGTTATTACACTTCTGGTGGTGTACACAGTACTGTGCACCCATAGTGCAGTTGCTACTACTTTTCTGGTGGTGTACACACTACACCATATAGTGCACCCATAGTTGTTATTACACTTCTGTTGGTGTACACAGTACCGTGCACCCATAGTGCAGTTGCTACTACTTTTGTGGTGGTGTACACAGTACACAATACAGTGCACCCATAGTTGTTATTACACTTCTGTTGGTGTACACAGTACCATGCATCTATAGTGCAGTTGCTACTACGTTTCTGGTGGTATACACAGTACACGATACAGTGTAGTGTGGTTTTGCTAAACAAAATTTACAGCATGTCTGGAAGGCCACCAAGGAGAGGCAGATGCTCACAGGCCACTAAAGGAGGGCAAACAGGCTCTGTGTCTACAGTCAACAGTTCTGGTTGTGGACATGATGCATCCTCAGCATGTGGCCGTGGGGCACACTTGTCCTTTTTTTCTGCAGCTGGCCATGTTATTGAGCCACAACATGCAAAAGAGTTGGAGGAATGGATAACAAAGCCGTCCTCATCCTCCTCATCCTCCGTCACCCAGGCTCAGGGTAGTTTGCCTGCCAATGCAGCTGCCAAAGCAGCCAATTACATCAGCTCCATGTCAACAATCACTCCTTCCCTAGCCCCACCATCATGCATGGAGGAGTCCCCCAAACTATCCGACCACAGTGTCGAGTACATGCTGCAGGAGGATGCGCCGCGATTTGAAGGCTCCGATGATGGTACCCACATTGAGGAAGGGAGTAACATGAGCCTAGAGAGAGGGGGTGCCCAAGAAGGACAAGAAACTGGCAGTCATGTTCCCCCAGCTGCAGCATACTGCCAAGTTTGCTCCAGCGACGAGGAGGGAGGGGATGATGAGGTCACTGACTCTACTTGGGTGCCTGATAGAAGAAAGGAGGAGGCACATCTCCAACGAGGCAGGATGCCCTCCAGGGGTCAGCATAAGGGCAGACACCCTATTGCATCACACTGCAGAGCTAAGCAGGGCGCTGCTGACTCCCCGCATATTTTGAAAATTTCTTTGGTGTGGGCCTTTTTTGACACATGTGCAGAAGATCGCACCGTTGCTGTTTGCAACATATGTCTGAAGCGTGGCCAAAACAGCAGCCGCTTGGGCACTGCATGCTTGACCAGACATATGACGACCTCCCATGCAGTTCATTGGCAACAGCACTTCAAAGACCCGCATCAAAGAACAAGGCAGACCTCTCCTTGCTCCTCATCAGCTGGGATCTCCAATCCCACTATACCTCCAGTCCTCTCAGAAGCCTGCACTGAGAGGAATGAAGGTGTAGAAATAGGTGTCCCAGGTACTTGTGGCCAATCTGCTAGTGGTACACCAACATGCAATTTTAGCAGGTAAATTTCCCTACCCCAGTTGCTAAACCGTCGAAAGAAATTCAGTCCCAGCCATCCACATGCTCAGCGTCTGAATGCTAGCTTGGCCAAATTGCTAGCACTGTAACTGCTGCCTTTTCAGCTGGCAGACTCTGCCCCCTTTTGTGAATTTGTGGAATGTGCGGTACCTCAGTGGTAGGTTCCCAAACGCCATTTCTTTTCACGGAAGGCCATTCCGGCTCTCTACCAGCATGTGGAAGGCAATGTCTTGGCCTCATTGGACAGGGCAGTCAGCTTTAAGGTGCATATTACCGCTGACTCATGGTCCATCAGGCATGGACAGGGACGTTACCTTTCTTTCACGGCACACTGGGTAACTCTGCTCGCAGCTGGGAAGGATGCAGGACAGGGTTCAGTATTGGAGCTTGTTCCACCACCACGCCTCCAAAATGCTAGTGGTGATTCTGCCACAGCTCTTTCCTCCACCCCTCCTCTTCTTCTTCCTCTATGGCCTCTTCCTCTGCAGATTTCTCCTCTGAACCAGCGGTGCTCCGTAGGCATTCAAGGGGCTAAGCAAGCACTCAGGCAAAAAGATGCCATGCGGTGCTTAAGTTGGTCTGCTTAGGGGACATGAACCACACTGGGGCAAAGATTCTGTCAGCTCTGCAGGGGCAGGCTCAGAGGTGGTTGACGCCACGCCAGATTTAGCCAGGAATGGTTGTTTGCGAAAATGGCACCAATCTCCTCTCCGCCCTCCGACAGGGACACTTGACTCATGTTCCCTGTTTGGCTCACATCCTGAATTTGGTGGTGCAACTGTTCTTGAGCAGGTACCCAGGCTTACAGGATCTCTTGAGGCAGGCCAGGAAAGTCTGTGGTCATTTCCGCTGGTCATATAATGCCAGTGCTCGGCTGGCTGACCTCCAAAGGGAATGCAACTTGCCCAAGAACCGCCTCATTTGTGACATGCCCAGCAGGTGGAACTCAACGTTGGCAATTCTGCAGCGGCTGCACACGCAGCAGAGGGCCATCAGTGATTACCTGTGTAAGTATGGCACCAGGACAGGGTCAGGGGAGCTTGGCTTTTTTTTGCCATGCCAGTGGCTACTGATCAAGGATGCATGAACTTTCCTGTCACCATTTGAGGAGGCCACGAGGATGGTGAGCAGTGACAGTGCATGCATCAATGATACTGTCCCTCTTGTCTTCCTGTTGGAGCACACTCTTCGTGGAATAATGGATAGCGCATTCGAGGCAGAATAGCGGGAGGAAGAGGAGGACTTCCTTACCTCTCAAGGCCCCCCTTTATCCAGATAGTATAACTACCTGCCGATCACACAGGAAGAAGGAGAGGAGGAGGATTGTGTCAGCATGAAGGTGGAGGATAACACTCAGCATCAGCAGCAGTCTTCAAGGGATCTTTTTCAGTCCCCAGAAACCCATGGAGTTGTACGTGGCTGGGAGGAGGTGGTTGCAGGACATGTGATCCTTAGTGACCCAGAGGACTCAGGATCGAATGCCTCTGCAAACTTATGCTACATGGCCTCCCTGATCCTGCAAAGCCTGCGAAAGGACACTAGGATTTGTGGTATTAAGGAGAGGGATCATTACTGGCTGGCAACCCTTCTTGATCCATGTTACATCACCAGCTACCAAGCACCTGATGCTGATGTAACGATTGGTTTTTCCATGGTTGTGGAATATCTTGAAGACTGCCTAAGCTGAGTGACTATCCTATTATGCTGAGTGACTATCCTATTCCTCCTCATTCTTCATGATGCTAGCTTCTAAGAATATAGAAACCAGAAACCACCACTGCCTAAGACCCAATTTTTCTGCCCCTGTTTAACAGGGGCATGTAATTACAATTTTTGATCTAATATTTCACAGCAGGGCCCGTTCCTGCATCCACCAAGGGTAATTGTGAGGGCTTACAGTGTTGTGGCACCACCACCACCAAAGGCCCAATTTTTCTGCCCCTTTTCAACAGGGGCATGTAATTACAATTCTTGATATAATATTTCACAGCAGGGCCCATTCCTGCGCCCACCAAGAGTAACTGTGAGGGCTTACCATGTTGTGGCACCACCACCAAAAGCCCAATTTTTCTGCCCCTGTTTAACAGTGCCATGTAATTACAATTCTTGATATAATATTTCACAGCAGGGCCCATTCCTGCGCCCACCAAGAGTAACTGTGAGGGCTTACAGTGTTGTGGTACCACCACCACCCCCAAAGGCCCAATTTTTCTGCCCTTGTTTAACAGTGGCATGTAATTACAATTCTTGATATAATATTTCACAGCAGGGCCCGTTCCTGCACCCACCAAGAGTAACTGTGAGGTCTTACAGTGTTGTGGCACCACCACCACCAAAGGCCCAATTTCTCTGCCCCTTTTTAACAGTGGCATGTAATTACAATTCTTGATATAATATTTCACAGCAGGGCCCGTTCCTGCACCCACCAAGAGTGAGGGCTTACAGTGTTGTGACACCACCACCACCAAAGGCCCAATTTTTCTGCCCCTGTTTAACAGGGGCATGTAATTACAATTCTTGATATAATATTTCACAGCAGGGCCTGTTCCAGAACCCACCAAGAAAAACTGTGAGGGCTTACTGTGTTCTGGTACCACCAACACCTAAGGCCCAATTTTCCACAGAGTGTATAGGGCAGGCTGTATAGTATATACAGGCAGTCCCCTATTTTCAAACATCCGACTTACAAATGACTCCTACTTACAAACGGAGGGAGACTACAGGAAGTAAGAAGAAATCTACCCCTAGGAAGGGAAATTCTCTCCTGTAAGAGTTAATATGGGAAAAAGGTGTCTCCACTGATGCTTTATCACCAATCCTTGTATCCCTAATAACCCAGAATTTTCTAAATTAAATTGTCATTGGGACAGAAAGTGAGGTGAAATCTTCTGAACAGGGACACAGACAGCAAAACAAATGTTACAGGGATGATAACCCTTTCCTATGTTATCCAAAAAGCTTAAAAATGTATTTTTTTGGTGGGAGCTACACTTAAAAAATTTACCTGTTCCAAATTACAAACAGATTAAACTTAAGAACAAACCTACAGTCCTTATCTTGTTTGTAACCCGGGGACCGCCTGTATACTGCTGTTCAGAGTATATAGTGCCTGGGGACCCCACATCTTTTTTTTTTTTCAATTTGGGTGCGGGGTTCCCCTTAATATCCATACCAGACCCCAAGGGCCTGGTAATGGGCTGGGGGGGGGGACCCATGCCGTTTTTCTCAATGATTTTCATCTATATTGCTGGGACCCTACAATACATCACACAAGCAATTTTAAACGACTTTAGAAATGTAATTTTGCTGCAGAGACTGTTCTAAACACTGGAAAAATGCACCACTTTACAGGCATACTATAGTCACCCCCCAGGCGTGATATTTAAAGGAATATTTCACTTTTATTGTTTCACTGTAAGCATTATTAAAATCACTGCTCCCGAAAAAACTGACGTTTTTAAAACTTTTTTTTTGCTTTTATACATGTCCTGCATGGGGACTCGGGTCCCCAAACACTTTTTAAGACAATAACTTGCATATTAGCATTTAAAATTAGCACTTTTGTTTTTTCACATTCAGGTGCCATAAACTTTAACGGTGTTTGCACGAACTTTTTGTCAGTTCGCATGTTCTGCCGCAAACCGAACGGGGGGGTGTTCGGCTCATCCCTGCTGTGGAGAGATAGGAGCTGGCAATTAGCCGACAGCTGAGCGGCCAGCTCAGAGAAGGAAGGGCTGAACCCAGCCCTGACAGTAGGATAGCAGGTTTTAAGATTATCTTATTCCATAAACATACTCTTTTTCACTCAAACAAAGAAGTACATAAGATATTTGCCCTTGGGATTTTATGGAGGACAAAAAACAAATTGAACATATAAGATATACAAAGTCATATTCAGGAGTCTAACCCTGAGGCGGGCCATGCTGCATTTGGCATCATCATGGGCACCATATTGACTGTGATTTAGGCACTTTGTTCAAATTCCTGACCTCTAGCTTTATCCACTGGTTCCATCTGGTTGTTCCCCATAGCTTGTGTGTTGGCCACCTCCCTGGTTTCCATGGCCCCTGGGTTAGAATCCTCTTCTGTGGGTTTTTGTTGACCTTGGATTTATTAAGTTTACTGCCATTTTGATGTTTGGCACCCTATCATGAAGAAATATGTTACTGTGTATCTTGGAGCACTTATTTGCGATATCTTCACCTTGATTTGGTGCATTTCTTTGTTTATGCTGCAAGGGCTAGTGATAGGTTTTAGTGGTTGCCATTTGTTTGTATTGTTGGTGAATTAATGAAGGGATGCACTGGATATCTTCGCTGCCATTGTGCTATTGCTGGGTATCCAGTGCGTCCCTAAACCTTTAAGGGGGAGTCAGTTCCCTCCAGGCATACCAGCCCTTATGCAATCCGTTATTATATATGTGCTCTAACTCAGGAGAGGAGACTCTCAAAATGATAGAGTTAGGACTGCAGTACACTGGTGTGCTGTGACGTGGCTGCTGCAGCTTACACATACGTTTGCATATGTTTGCAAACCCCTTGTTTTTAACGTGAACTGTTAAACAGGGTCATTTGGGTTTGTTGCAGGTTGTCTGGTAAATAAACTGGGAATTTTTGTTTTCTGTTGTCTACCATTATCAGGCCTGCTGAATGTAAATATGTAAATGGTAAAAAATAAATGTACCTGACTAATAACTAAAATGGCTCAAATGTCCAACGTGACAAGAAGTGTGATAGGCATCTCTGCTGAGTACCTAAAAAATATATTCTACAACAGTTGCTGAGAAAAAATATGAGCATGTGAGCAATATTAGTTAGCACTGCGGTTTTAAAAAATTGAGTGTGTTATGCCTATCATATAAAATCTTACCTCATTTTCCTGACATGTATGTTTCTGATACTTATATACAATTCAAAGTTGTATTTTAACTGTTAATGTTCCTCTTTCTTTTTAAAATGAGCATATTTAGTTTCTGTAGTGTCATGACATAGAATAGATGCTGTACAATTCAAAGTTGTGTTTTAACTGTTAATGTTCCTCTTTCTTTTTACAATGAGCATATTTAGTTTCTGTAGTGTCATGACATAGAATAGATGCACTAGGCTTCCTGGAGAGTTTTTTATGTGTTAAGCCTCCAACACTTTACTTGTAGTATGTTTAGGGGTATTATTAGTGCCCTGAAACCCCCATGTCAGGAAAGCTTCCGACTGTCCTTTCTAGCCAAAATTAACATCATGATTTCTCAAAAAAATCATGGCTAGTTATGGGTGAATATGTCTAGGTTCTGTTAAAAATTGGCAAAACCCAAACTTGCAGAAACAAACTTGATGTTGAATGGGGAATGGGAAGCTGAGAACTGCCATGTGGAATATTTAAAGTAAAAAAATAAAATGTAAAAATATCATACAGCAGGAAGAGGGCCTTTGTATTCCAAATTCGCAGGTGATGTCATTTAAAGTGATATCAAGGGCTTTTCTTTTTTAATAACAAACATGTAATACTTACCTGCTCTATGCAAGGGTTTTGCACAGAGCATCATCAATCATCCTCTTCTTGGGTTCCCCATCTGTGCTCTGGGCTCCACCCCCCCTGCTGAGTGCCCCAATTGCAAGCCACTTGCTATGGGGGCATTCGGGCGTGCTCGCTTCTGAGCACGCTCTGTGTGTGCTTAAGACACACAGAATTGGACTTGGCCCCACCCTCATTGCCTCCTCACTGGCTGTGATTGACAGCCAATGAGGAGGCAGAGAGATGGGACAGCAGCAGCAGCTGTCGGAGAGCTGCATACTGAAGATTTTTTACCTTGTATAGAATGCATGAATGCAAAAAACCTTCAACCTTTAAAACAACTTTAAGTTGCATGTTGGAAGATGCCATATGAGAATTTTCATCAGTGACACTGTATTCTGGCATCACATTTTTTGATATGTAATTGATTTTTAACTTTTACATTTAGCTTTGCCTAAATACAGCAGCATCCCCCCCAGTCTGATTAATTTAAACTTAAAAAAAGAAAGCTGTCATATATAGTAGTGGGAGAAAAACCCACTACTATATATATGATGTCTGCTCTTGCCGAATGAGTTACAAGTCTTGTATTCAGACAAATGCCCTAATAAGAAAAGTTCTGAACTTGTGTTTAGACCAAACAGGGAGCCCATGCCTAGCCTACTGCTGACCCTACACATATCATGACGCGACTACTGCCTGATAATCTGGCACCTACTCCTGACTGCTCCTGTCTTGTAAGTAACCCAGCTGTCTTAGGTCTTCTAAAGCTATCTGAAGGTTTAATTTTCATTCTCATGCATGTAGACTCTACCCTTGAGAATCTCAGTCATTAAAATTCTAGTTTTTCAAGCTTCTATGTTGTATTCTGCTCTATTTACAGTTTTCCAGTTTTCAATTGTATAAAGACTAAGGCCTCCATCAGTAGAAATGAGGAGAGTGATATGGGCAAAATGCATTTTGTTGGAAAATGAGTGCTTTCATTTTTGCCAAAATGTTATGAAATGTTTGTTGGACCAATGCAACCTAACATCATAAGTTTCAACTAAAACATAAAATAATCATAACAATTGCTGGTAGGGCAGGATGACATTCAGATCTGCTCCATGATGGATTTGCAAAGTCTCTGGATTCAAATGTGCCTCCTACGGGCCTAAACTCACAGTGGGCACATTTTGCAAATAATCAGGTGGTGGGGGAGGCTGGATAACCCAGCACATCATTTTTAAAGTGTGGGCTGAGAGCAACCTGTAGGGAGAGGATTAGGAGAAGATACTGGTTACATAGAAAGAGATTAAGATTAGTTAGCAAATGTTGCTTTATGTCTATGAATTTTAGAAATGGAGAGTACTCCCCAATCCCTTGTTCACAGGTCCCAAAAGCCCTTATTAGATTAGGACTTCTCTCTGTGTTAGCACTTATTAGGACTGCTGGCTGTCTATGTCTGACATAACCCAAAAGTTCTCTATTAGGACTGCTGTCTGTGTCAATAACTTCTTTGGTTTTAAGCTTGTGGGTCATTACTTCCTTTTTCTGCCATCTTTTTGTATATTTTTATAAGAGGATTTTTTTTCACTTTAATTTTAGTTTGTGCTTGGATGTTTAACGGTATCACTCCATTTTTGCTGCCAGCCAGTCCATAACAATGCTGATTTTTTTGCAAGAATTAAAAAAACTGAACAAACAGGATTTTGGAGGTACTTTGGCTATTATCTTGTGGGAGTTTTTTCAGTTATGGCAGATGCCTTTTAATCCCAGCATGATAATGAATGATTAAAAGAACAAAAGTGCAGAAACAGTGTGCATCAAAGCCACCTCTCAGTATTACTCTATATACTCCTATCTACATAGTAAAAAAAGTTATGCCGCATACACACGATCGGAAATGCCGCCAGCAAAACTCCGATGAGAGCTTTTGGTCGGAAAATGCGACCGCGTGTATGCTCCATCGGATCTTTTGCTGGCGGAATTCAAGCCAGCAAAAGATTGAGAGCAGGTTCTTTCTTTTTCGGTCAGAAAAAGTTATATCCGAAAATGCGATCGTCTGTATGCAATTCGGACGCACAAAAAATCACGCATGCTCAGAATCAATAACGTGATGGAAGCGCTCGGTCTGGTAAAACTAGCGTTCGTAATGGAGATAGCACATTCGTCACGCTGTAAAATTTTGGATCTTTTAATGCAGGGCATTCTTTTGTTCTTTATAATGCTAGAATAATGAATTTGTTTTGCTGCTGATATTCACCCAAAGTTCTGACAAACTTATTTCTTTCTTATTTCTCGTGATCTCCTGAATAATCTTTTTGTTTTTAAAACCAAATCTCCATAATAATGTTTAGAATTATTTTTTATAGTCATCTTTTTGTTTTGTTTTTTGTTTTTTTAATCAAGATCTCCTGTTTTTTGACTATTTTTCTAGTGATCTCCATAATTTTTGTTTGTGTGTGTGTCAAGTTTCCACAACAACATTATTATCTTGTATTTTTAAAGCTCAAGGAGTTTGGTTGTTGAAAAACAAAGAAAAACACATAGGCAAGTATTTTCATAGAAAAAAAATCTCCATTTATTCTGGCTCATAACAAAATAAAGAGGAAGGCAATGCTGGGGAAACTGCTTGAATTTGCGAAGCCTTTGTACCCCAGGGCACACATCAACTCTTTGTAAATAAAAATTGGTAGCCTGAAAAGTCCATATAATAGGGAGCACAATCTGGTCCAGGACTCACAGAGATCAGGAACAGCAGCAGATGACATATATGTCCCCAGGCTGTGGTACTACAACAGCCTGCATCTTCTGTCAGACCAGACTAAACCCAGGCCATCACTTTCATGTCTTCCTTGCAGCCTTCCCTCCATGCTTCCCTGCAGGCTTCCCTGCAGCCTTACTTGGAGGCTGTGGCTCTGGAAGCGGACTTGTGGCAGGAGGAGGAGGAGGAGGAGGATGGACAAGCGCACCTAAGTGCATATTTTCACTAATTTGGTGCCTCAACCCCTTCTGAAGGGCCTGAAAAATGGGTGGAGATGGTGGATATCTTGAAGAGGGCCGACTATGAGGGGAAGTATGGACTTTACCTAAACCCAAATGTGAGAAAGGCCAAGATCATGTCTAAAGTTGTGAAGAGTCTGCACAGGAATTTTGGGGTACAACAATCCAAGGAGCAATTGAGGTCAGACCTAAAATTGAGGGAGCAGGATCAGTACAGAAGGATCAAGAAAATCAGTACAGAAGGATCTAAAAAGTAAGTACTTGTTGTGTGTTCCTGTTATTATTAATACTTGCATGCTGCTCCATGTGCTTTTCTTTACTGTTGTACAGTTTAAAATGGCTACTTTCAAGTTCATGGGCACAGTAATCGGTTGCAGTAAACATTGTTTGTTTGCCAACTAAATACAATGTTTTGGGCAGATACAGGGTTAACTAAGTTTGGTCATGCTAGTTTGTATTAAAAGAAGTTTAGGACATTGTTGTCTAGATGTGTTTGAAACTAGAAAGAATTTTGATTCAGTGTAATGTAAGGAGAG
Organism: Lithobates clamitans; assembly: GCA_037952925.1. Taxonomy (NCBI): domain Eukaryota; kingdom Metazoa; phylum Chordata; class Amphibia; order Anura; family Ranidae; genus Lithobates; species Lithobates clamitans. Next base: position 1,367,989 of record JBBGZY010001050.1, on the reverse strand, counting down.
GACACTCAGCAGCTGTTTACATATCTGGACTCAGGAGCACTAGTGTGGGACACAAGAACAAACTGTTTAGGGTGTCCCACCCAGGTACTCTAGTGGGTACTTGGGGTGTCTCCATGTGTGAAACTAGTCAAAAAAAGGTAAGTATTCCAGCTTTGGTAAGGGAAAAAATCATGTCTTCAGCTTGGAAGTGTGCCAAAACAGACACTTGTACCACACTTCCAAGCAATGTTTCATATTCCTATTTCTGGCCTCAAATATAGGTGTGCTAAGTATACCTTTTGTTTCATTCTAATAGGGGAGAAAAGACTCTGGATGTCTGAGGACACCAGGAACCCCCACCTCCTGAAGAAGGGGAACAGAGGCACCACAACCAGAGGATGTGGATGAAGGAGAGGTGGTTGAAATTGTCACCACAACAGGTGAGTGTCTGAGACCACAGATTCAGGTAATAGATGTATGCCTGAATATTTATAATATATGGTGCATATTTTTTCTTTTAGGTGATGTGCATGTTGTGGAAGAACAATCTCCTCATTTCACGAGTGACAGTGCACAAAGGCTAATCCAGGACATAATGTTTTGTAGTCAGGATTTAGACATCATAAAGCAAAAAACAAATGACATACAAAAAAAAATGAAGAACATGATTGATGTACTAGGAAGAATCTAAATAACAACAAAATGAAACCATTTTCTATTTTTGGGGACAAATTTTTTGTAATTTTTGACGCATTTTAAAAGCCAAATTTTGCAGATGCACACAGGGTGTCAACATGTGCTATCTGCCATCAGGGGATATCAATGTACGAGTTTTGTGGGTACAACCCCTTCCTCGTAACTCAAGTAGGTGAGAGGAAGTGGTTGCACCCCCAAAAAATGTCCATTGATTCCCTATGATGAGAGATAGCACATGTTGACATTAGGCATGGGATCAGGAGGTGAAATCCCCAGTTTGACTCCCAATTTGTGTGCATCTTCAAAATTTGGCTTTTACAGGGGTGACATCACCCCATCTGATGAAGTCAATACCAACACATTTTTGACACTATAATGTCTGATATTGCCTTCAGTTTTTCAATGTTGAACTTTGTAAGTTCCTAAGTTGTGTATGTTATGTTTTAAAACATGCCTGTTTATGTACTAAAAAAAAATAATCAAGGTAAAACTTTATAAAACCAAGGTGTTGTTTTTTACACAAAAATGTTTTACAATGCACAAGTGAATGTGCACGGAGTAAAAGGTTTTATACTCAACAATGTGTGGCTTCTTCTTTCAATGCTCAATACCAGTTTTTGCATTAGGTTGGTGTTTACGGTGACAATGGGTGTTATTTAATAATGGAAAAAACACTTGGCACTACAAGTGTACTAGGAGAACCTAGGAGAAGTTAAAAGAAACACAAGCAGTAAATCAAAATCTAGATTTTATCGGATCAATTTTTTTAAAATATCTAAAATAATTACAAATTTGCTGGCATAGCAATGGCCCCCCTACCCGTAAAATAATCAACATATTTTTCATGCACTTCACGGGCGCTTTGGGGGGGCAAGCCAGGACGGTCAGCTTCCAGGGCCATCATTGTAGTTTTTGGAAGTCCGGCCTCGGGCTTAACTGAGGCAACATAATTCGAGCATTTCTCTTTAAAATGTTGTGAAGTATGCAGCATGCTAGAAATATGTGGTTCAGTTTGTACTCCTCCATATTTATATTTAGGCAGAACTGGCTGGCCATTATCCCAAAGGCATTCTCCACGACTCTTCTGGCTCTTGCCAGCCGATAATTAAAAGCCCTCTTCTCCAGCGTAAGGGTCCTCTGTGGGAATGGCCTCATCAGGTGATCACCCAGATCAAATGCTTCATCAGCGATAAAAACAAATGGGAGTCCTTCCACGTTCTCTTCCTCAGGTGGCAATCCCAAGCCACCACTCTGTAGACGTGTGTAGAACTCCATCTGGGCAAAGACTTCACCATCCGACATCTGGCCATTCTTCCCCATGTCCACATAGAGAAACTCGTATGTCGCCGACACCACCGCCATCAACACAATACTATGAAACCCCTTATAGTTAAAATAGTATGACCCCAAGTGGGGCGGTGGGATGATGTTGACGTGCTTCTCATCGATTGCCCCTCCGTAGTTGGGAAAGTCCCAACGATGAGCAAATTGGGAAGCCACAGTCTGCCATTCCTGTGGCAATGAAGGAAACTGTGGAGTCAAAAAAGAAAAAAAAATATTAGTACTTTTGCACATAACATTGCAAGCAGATTAGACACAAACATTCTTGGCCAACATCAGTATAACATTTATTTTAAGGAGTATTTAAAGACAAAAATATAAGGTCCACTTATCAGATTCCTCACCCCCTCTGATGGTCCATTGGAAACATTTTAGGGGGGGTGAGGGTTATAAATGAGTTTTGGACCCTCAAAAAAAGCCTCTGGCCCTCTGCCTGGATTTAAGGACAACAATAACCTTTGGACACATTTTAGGGGGTAAAATAAGGGTGTAGGACGCTACCTTAAACCATCTGTCTACTGCGCTAAAATACATCTTTTTACGTCTGTAAGAACTTTGCTTTTATTTAGAATTTTTGTTGGAACTTTTTATACAATAAATTTCCTGATAATCCGGAATTTACACTATGTGGAGCCTTCTTTCTCCCATTTTCCCTGTCTCAAATTGCCTGAGACCCAAGTGATTGCTGGAGGACGAATCGGGGGGATCGCTCGGGATTGGAGACCTTCCCAGGATCCTTCTGTTGGGGACCAGGAACAGCTGTTGCCTTACCGTGCTTTACAGTTCAAGCTTGTATGACTCACCGCCAACGGCCTGTGAGTCCACCACGTCCGGTAAGGGCATTTTATGTTACTGTTGTACCTGGCTGAACATTGGAAGAGTCTATCGGGGAGAAGAATAGATGCTATTATGAGTTTTACGTCTATGCTCCAGGATTTCTCTGCTCGATTAAATGAACTATCCAAAACCTCAGGGACCTATCACTTATCCCCACCCTTAGATGCTTGTGTCTTGTTTTGAGGGTTTGGGTTTAACCTTTTGATGCACATATAATCCACACTGTTTATTACATAGGATATGTCATGAGTGTTTTTCTTTTTGAATATTAGATTTTCCACTGGTTTATTGTTTTTTCCTATGAGGTCTAGCAGGACCTAACATTTGATATACACTGGGTATGTTACTCAGCACACTTTATAGTGTTGCTGACTGACACATTATAACACTACATTTTTTTGTTTTTATATATGTTTTTACATTTTAGGGGGTGTTTAGGGTAAAGCACTACAATGGAGCTGACAAAATACATTGTTAGGTGACTAGGCTAGGTGTTTATGGGCCCAGGATAGCATGCTGGGGTGGTTAGTGAAGGCAAATATGCATGAAGGACAAAAAAAGGAGCATTAAAAGCTTACAGCATGCATGGGCACAAAGGGGACATTCACAGCATATTACAATCATGGTAATTAAGGAAAGATGAAAGAAATACAAAACATTAGCATACATTAAATACATAGAATGTGATGTTAAAGGAGAAAACTTACCCTAATATAGTGCTTCTGCAGGACCTGTATGATGGCAGAACAGGTCTTTGGAATAATGACCAAATACCGCAATGTGGTGACTAGCCTCTGCTCCGGAGTGATGGCTTGCCACATGCAGGTGTCCTGCTTCATAATATAAAGGGACAGCAAAGCCAACAGACGGTGAAAAACGGGGTCCATCATCCAGAGAAAATTCCTGAAATCATCAGGGTTTTTCTCCTGGATCTCACGCAGCAAAGGCATATGAGAGAATTCGTCTCACTGGAGCAACAAAATCTTGGTCCATGAACTCCTCCCCACCCTGTTCATGACTGGACTTGGGTCAAAGCAAGAACCCCAACATCAAGCCCCCACATAGCACGAACTCTACGACGAGCACGTACCCACAACATGCCTTCTAAATGGTCGGCTAACAGAATGCACTGAAGAACAGAAAGGCCTGTGAAGAGCTAGCTGAAAATCAGAAACTAGCAGACAAGAACGCACTAAAAAACAGATACGAACTGACTACATGCACTGAAAACCAGATAAAAACTCACAAGCACAAACTGAGGAGCATTAACGGACTGAAAAGTACGAGTCTGAAAAGCGCAAATCGTCTCTCACCAAACTTCTACTAACACAAGATAAACACGAGATTAGCAGAAGGAGCTCAAAGGGTGGCGCACTGGCTATTGAACTTCCGCTTTCTAGTCCCATTGTACGTGTTGTACGCCACCGCGTTCTTGATGGTCGGAATTTGGTGTGACCGTGTGTATGCAAGACAAGCTTGAGCGGAATTCCGTCCGAAAAACCTTCCAATATTTTTCCGATGGAAATTCCGATTGTGTTTACGCGGCATAAGGCTAGATTTTAGCCACCGTTATGTGGTTTCCCACTCTAAGTTTGTTGCAACTGCTGCTTTATCCTAAGGCTACTTTCACACTGGGGTGGGGGGGCATTAGCGGTGAACAGCCAAGGAAAGGGTTATAAGTGCCCGAAAAGTGCCGCTGACAAAGCTCTTTGCAGGCGCTTTGGCAGCGCTGCCCATTGATTTCAATGGCAGGGGTGGTGCAGGAGCGGTGTATACACTGCTCCTGCACTGCCTCAAAGATTTTTTTCCTGTCCTGCAAGCGTACCTCCCCAGTGTGAAAGCACTAGGGCTTTCACACTGGGGAGGCATGAGATGCGCTTTTCAGGTGCTTTACAGGCGCTAATTTTAGCACTAAAATGCCTGAAAAGCACCCCAGTGTGAAAGGGGTCTAAAGCAGGCCTATCACAGCTTTTTAAAATTAAGCATGTTACTGTTAAAATAACCAGAAATGGCTTTTTTAAAATGGATATGGATCAAATAAAAGTAGATTTGGATGCTGCTGATTTCTGTAATCAAAACTAGCTGAAAGCCTGGGTTCACAATGGAGAATGCAGCGGCTCACAGCAGGACACCCTTTCCAAATGTGGACCACGGCCACCAGAGAGGTGTGTGAACCGGCTCCATTGCAAGCCGGTCACACTCTACTGTCATGCAAATTGGATGGGGGGAAACCCCCATCCAATTTGCATAAGTGTGAACCCAGTCTAAGTCTGCCTGACTAAAGCTGGATACACACTATACAACTTTTGTTGTTCAATTTCCTTTAGCTTTACCTTCAACTATGTAGTGCAAGGGCCTGCCTGATTGCATACAAATTGAAAGTGTTTAGGTTTGACCTCATACTATATGATTTTGGTAAATATAAAGGAAAAAAATCTAAAGAGAATTGTATAGTGTGTATGCAGCTTAAGGCTGGGTTCACACTGGTGCAAACATGCATGTGACTTGCAGATCACATGCAATAACTTCCTATTGGTTCCAAGAGCCCAAATGCGACCCCTGTGAATCAATATAAGCGGCGCTAAATGACAGTGATTAAATCATCCAAAAAAAGGATTCTAGTGCATCTATCTAAGACAAGAAAATTAATATAATAACATAAAAAATTGCATTTGGCAATCTATATAAAACACTGTTCAGTAAACAATGTACCAGTGAAAATAATGAAAATTCTAACAGTGTATGTGAAGGTGTATCATACACACAGCAATATCAATTGCAAATAAATAAAAAGGTGAGACCAGGTAGTATAGTCCATATAAAGTCCATAGACAGACCACCGTGCAGGAAATGTGATATATCTGGAAAACGTCCACCAATTCACTTAGTGTCAGTGCCTCCACTCCCCTTGAATTCAACACTCACCGACTCAAAATGCCTCACACTCTCGTGTTTTGGCAAGAAAGCATGGGTGTGTAGTTGGTCAGCTGAGGGTGTGAGCTTCCGAACTCCTTATTATCCCAGTGTCACCTCAATGCATAGAAAGACTCAACATAGTGTGATACCGTAAAGCATATAAAATTTATTAAACTTAAAATCTTCAAACATTAAACTCACAAAGAAACTCTTGAATCAAGCCAAATGATACTGCAAAGCAAATTCCAACTCAATCCTCCTCTGTGAAACGCCCAGCACCACTGTGGAAAGAGGGTCGCGGCGGACCCCAAAGAAACGGGTTGGATAGGTTCTCACCCCTCTCAATGACGCTCTGTTGGTGTGGATCTCCTGCTAGCCTGTAAGCCCGAGACGCAGCTCCTCTAACGTCTTCAAAGGCTCTCGCCGGTATCCGGAGATGCATCTCCAATTTCATATTCTTTCTTTTCAATATTTTTATTGGTTTTAAAGTGTACAAAAAAAACATGTTACTTTCAAATACAGATGAGGCCATTCAGGTGAGAGTACAATACTGACACAGGTATACATTAACCACCATTGTTAAAGATTGACCACAAGATAACGCAGGTTTGAGACCACCCAGCCCAGGGAAGGTTTTACCTGGGACTAAAGCGAGATCATGAAGACTAGATCGTCCAAACCCACTGTCCGAATGCAGCTGGAAGTCGATCCAATTCAAATGACCAAAAGTTAAATCCGTGAGTAAGAAGGAGGTTAACCGACCAGGTTAGGAGTCCCCTCCACCCCAAGGGGAACTCACTGTGGAGGGGACAGACCTGGTCACTACCTCCAGACAATAAAAAGGGGGTCGTTTGAATGGGAGAAGTGTATCTGTCCTGATCTGCCCCTAAGGTTTCATTGTGGGGGTTATGTTGAATTACGCGGTCATAGGAACAAACATTCAGATCTTTATGATATTGAGTGTTCGAGTCTGGTACCCTTATTTTCTGGCCTAAACCATTGCAGTCAACGAGGCTATTTGAATGGCATTAGCCAACTTCCACCTGAATGCGACAAAACCATGGAGATGCTTCTACTCCACGTTAAGAAATAGAGGGAAGGAAGAGAAGAAGGAAAAGAAAAGCGAGTATCATTAGGATGAAAATTATAAACGGGAAAGAAGGTCACCTAGAGAGTGCGGGATTAATCGGGGTCATCTGCTAGCCTGGAAGTAATGGAATACCTACGTATTTCATCCAGGGCTCCCAGATCAGTTCAAATTTGTGGGTTTTGTCAAGCAGCTTGCAGACAATCTTCTCTTGGGCCATGATCCAGGAGATTTTACGTTTTATCGCAGCTAACGGTACCGAGTGTCTTTTCCAGTTCCTCACTATGGGGAATTTGGCACCTAAGAGCATGTAAAAGATCAATGATTGTGTGTGTTTGGAAATTTTTTCTACCTGGATGTTGTTCTTCTGTAAAATGTGGAAAAAGCCGTTCCAAAAGTTCCGGAGTCGAGGGCACGTCCACCATACATGGAGTAGAGATCCAACATGGCCACATTCCCTGAAACACAGTGAGGAAGAATCTGGAAATATTTTAGCCAGGGTGGCAGGCACTCGGTTCCATCGTGTGATAATTTTCACGCTAGCTTACATTAGAGAAATGTTCATTATACCCTTGAAAGATCTTTGAAAGCATTGATACCATTTATTCAAGTCCCACTCATCTGCCAGGTCTTGTTCCCAAATTCGGGCATAGAGAGGTTTGTTTACATTACTGGCAAGCGAATTGTAGATAATGGAGATACCCCCCCTCTGATCCTTTATGTTGGAGCACCACGTCTCGTATGTAGTCAGTGTAGGGGGATCTGATTTATCGGACCATTCGGATCGGAGGAAATTAGTAATTTGTATCAATCTATATTTTTCCAAGTCAGGCATTTCTAATTTACTTACGCAGTATCCCACAGTAAGGGGCCCTCTAGAGTTTAGGAAGTGTCCAATCCTGTAGAGGCCTTTATCTAGCCACCATTTGAATGCACGTATGTTTTGGCCTGGGGGAAATTCTGGGTTGTGAAATAAGTGAGCAAGTGGGCGAATGTAAGAAGTTAGGGAGGCGTCCTTATGAAGTCTATCCCATAAGGACATCGAGTGTGAGAGGGTTGGAGCTAATATCGCTGGTCTAAGGCATGGAAGAGCCCAAAACAAGTAGTCTATCATGTGGTGCGGTGTTGCTTGCCTCTCCATCAGTAGCCAATCTGGTTTTGGGCACCTAGAATAAGCTATGGAGATCTGAGCTATTTGCGCCGCTTGGTAATACAACCAAACTCTTGGGTCCCCAGATGAATTTCAGGATGGAGGATTGAAATCGCAGGAGTTGCGCTTTCTTAATCAGGATAGGAAGGGATCAGAAGAGGTACAGGAGCGGGGAAGAGGGTAATTTTTATGGAGTTCACTCTGCCATGCCAGGATAGATCATGCTTGGACCACGTGGACATGTCTGCTTCAAGTTTTTTGAACAGCGGGGGGTACTTGTTAGCGAATAACGGGTTGAATCTAAGGGTTAGGTTGATGCCTAAATAGGGAATATGTGTTGAGCACCAGGTGAAAGGAAAGTGTGTCTGTAGACGTTTAAGAAGGTCCGGGGAGATTGAGATGTTTAGGGCCGCAGATTTGGATAAGTTGACACGGAAACCTGAGGCATCCACAAACTGCTCGAAGAGCCTAATAATGTTAGGGGTGAAAATGAGGGGCGATGTAACAAAGAGGAGTAGGTCATCCGTGAATAGGGCACATTTATGTTCTTGAGGACTGCATGTGACTCCTTTAATGTCTGGATTGCTACGGATGGCGATTGTGAGGGATTCTATGGCAATTGCAAAAATCAAGGGTGATAACGGGCAACCCTGCCTGGTGCCTTTCTCTATTAGAAATGTGTCTGAGTACTTACCCTGCAATCTTACTTGGGCACTTGGATTAGAGTAGAAGGAGTGTAAAATGCTTAAGAAATTGGGGCCTAATCCCCATCTTTACAGGACCTTGAAAATATATGGCCATGTGACCGTGTTGAATGCTTTCTGAAGATCAATGGAAAGCAAAAATCCCTCCTGAGGGGGTCCCCCATCCCATTGAGATCCCAAAAGGGGCACAACATCTATAGCCCTTCTCACCTGGTCAGGGCTCTGTCTCCCCGGGATAAATTCTGCCTGGTCTTGGTGGACATACTGAGCTATGAATGAGGAAAGATGATTTGCCAGAATTTTTGTAAGCAGCTTGAGATCATTGTTGATCAGAGAGATCGGGCGATAGTTGCCAGTCATTGTGGGGTCCTTTCCTGGTTTTGGTATAACTGAAACGTATGCCAGGTTCAGGGATTTATCCAGGGGAGAACATATTTGTAGGGAGTTAAAAAATCTGACCAGGTAAGGCAACAGGGTGTCGGAGAATTTTTTGTAGTAGCCCACCGAGAAACCATCTGGGCCAGGGACGGAGCCATGTTTAAGAGTTTGGATTATCTCACTGACTTCTGTGGATGTAATGAGTTGTTCCAGAAGATCAATTTGATCCATTGAAAGTTTGGGAAGTGAAATGGAATCAAGAAACTCCTCGAGGTGGGAGGGGGGGCATGATTTGTCGTCTTTATAAAGGGAAGCATAAAAGTCGTGGAAACATTCCATGATACATTGTGGGTTTTGTGTGATTGCGCCTGATGGTAAGTGGATTTTGGGAAATGCCAACAGACGAGGTTTGAGGGATAGCTTGGTGGCTAATTTGGACCCAATGCTATCCTTTTGAGTATAAAACCTTGCTCCCTACCAACGGAGATGCTTCTCAGCCTCCGTAGTGAGGGCCAGGTTAAGCTTCAGCCTGTCTGCTTCTAGTTTTTGTAGTGATGATTGAGTGTGTTCATGTTTGTTATGCTTACAAGATTCCTGGTATTCTTTAGTGAGGCTATCTATCTCGGCTCGGTGTTCTTTTTTGATATGGGAGGAAAGCTGAATGATTTTGCCCCTCATCACTGCTTTGTGGGCCGCACATAGAGTAGCTGGGGAGATCGCCTCTGTATCATTCGTGTGAAAATTGTCTTTGAGATCCTTCTCTAGCAGAGTACAGTGGACCGGATTAATTAGTAGCGATTTGTTGAGTCGCCATTTAGATTCTTTTTTAGTGTTCTTGGAGTGGCGTAGGGTGAGAGTGACCATAGAGTGATCTGAAATAGGGGATTCCCTGATAGATGATTTCAATGCGAGGGTTGTTACGTAACGGGTAATCCCGCCCCCTCTGACATCACGGGGAAAGCCTCGGCGAAGTCCCCTTCAAGTTCCCGTGCATCGGGGGGCCGGGTCACTGGGTGGCTCCGCCCTCCGTTATTTAAGAACCGTCAGAAGACGAGAAGCATCACACAGCAGGAGCCTCCCATCGTGGATGCGGAGCAGCCCGAGAAGAAGAAGGGAAGGCGTCACGGAGGAAGATGCCGGACGAGAACACCAGAGGAAGAACCAGAAGAAGAAGAAGATGGAGGAAGAAACCGAAGGAAGATAGAAGATAGAAGATAGAAGAAAGAAGAAGCATTTAAATATAGGAATTGTCAAAAACTGTCTCTTGTCATTTTTTTTTTTTGTTTTCAAAAAGTTTTATTTTATTTTGTTTTTAAGAATAACAGAGAAAGGGTTACAAATCCAAGACAATCAGTGGAATGAATACAAAGAGTGTAAGGATACAGATTATATGAAAAGACAAAGTACAAATATATACTGTTGAGTTATACACATCTGTTAGAGCTATCGACCTATTCTGAAAGTCTGAGATTTAGCTAAATATATGAAACATATCTAGAGACCAAATCAAAGGGAAAAGAAAAAAAAAGCCCGAAGCGGGAAGATAAAACTTACAAAATCAAAATGAAAAGAAAAAAAAAACATAAATCTGTCAGGTTTGGAGCCTAAATAAAAACCACGGGTTCCAGGTGGCATCATGTTGAGGGATAGTGTCATGTAGGGTGTGGTAGATTTTATCCGCCAACATCATTTGGTCTATTCTTGCAATAACTTGAGAATATGGTACTGAGGCTGATTTCCAATGCAGAGCAACCACCCAATGAAAAGCTATACAGATAGAGTGGATCAGTTTAACCAAAGGTTTAGGGGTGTCTGAAGGGGATTGAAATAATAGACAGTGTTGGTATGATATATTAAGAGGTTTGCCCGCTAATTTGTCTATTACTTTCAGGATCTCATTCCATGTTGGGCGTAGTTTCTCGCAGTCCCAAAATATGTGGAGAAATGAGCCTTGTTGCATGCATCCCCTAAAACATAGAGGGGATGATTGTGGGTAGATCTTGTGAATACGCATTGGGGTGTAGTACCAGCGTGTTATTAGCTTAATAGCAGTTTCACGAACCATGATGGATTTAGTGCATTTACGTAAGTTCTGCCAGCCCTTCACCCAGTCAATGTCATCGACCTCAGAGTCTAATTCCGTTTCCCATTGGGATCTATATTTTAGGGTTGTGACCTCTGAGTTAGCTTCCAGATTGACATAGACTAGTGAAATCAGACCTTTTTGGCGGGGTGAGTTGTGGCATATGTCCTCATATAGAGTGGTGGAGGTCGCAGCAGGGCCAGTGTAGTGCTTTTGGAAGAAGTGACGTATTTGTAAAAAGTGATAGAATTCAGTGTTTGGGATCTGGTATGAGGATTGCAACTGAGAAAAGGAGATAAATTTTGAGTTTATAAAAAATTTATCTAACGTAGTTAGTTTTAGGTCAATCCAGAGTTTGAAAGAGGAGGGTCTGTCAAAGGCTAATGGGAATCTAGAATCTCCTAGAAATGAGGCACCCAGAGGAACAGCTGAAATGAGATTGTATGTTTTTTTATATGTGTCCCAGAGTTGAAGGCCGGCTTGCGTAATCAAATTTTTAGTGCCTACTTCTGATCTATTCTGATTGTTTGACCACATAAGGCCAGGGAGATATAGAGGGGCAATGGATTTGCCTTCAAACTGCACCCAAGGGACTCTGGAGTTATGAATATTCCATTGCGCTTGTTGGGTGTATCTACTGGCTAAGTAGTAAAACCATATTTGAGGAACCCCTAGACCTCCCCTTTTGGAAGAACGGTACAGGACTTCTTTGGCAAAGCGTGGGGGTTTGTCCTTCCATATGAATCTATTGAGCAACACCTGAATAGTGTGGAGGTATGTTTTAGATATTTTAAGAGGCAGGGATCTAAAAAGGTAGAGAAGCTTAGGGAGAATAGTCATCTTGAGAGCAGTGATTCTGCCCAGGAATGAAATGTGGAGGCGTGACCATAGTTTGAGGATACCTTTTAATTTAGAAACCATAGGTGGGAAATTTACTTCAAAGAGTCTGCAGTAATCCTTAGTCAGGTTAATTCCCAAATATAGAAGGTGAGAATCTGCCCAAATAAAGGGATAGACTGACTGAAGATGATGCAGTTCTCCAGGAGAGTAGCCTATAGGGAGGGCGCTTGATTTAGCCATGTTAATAGATAGACCTGAGATCTCTGCAAACTTTGAAAGAGTCTGAAATAGGTTCGGTAGAGAGACCAGAGGGTTGGTGAGGAACATTAGAACGTCATCGGCATACATTCCAAATTTGTATGTCGAATGGCCCTTTACATAACCCGAAATATCAGGATCTTGGAGTATAGCTATGGCTAAAGGTTCGAGAGCTAACGCAAAAATTAAAGGTGACAACGGGCACCCCTGTCTCGTACCCTTGCCCAGGTCAAAAAACCTAGAGTTACAGCCAGGGAGCCTAATCCAGGTTTTCGGGTTACGATAAAGGGCCAAGAAAGCTTGTAGGAAAGCTCCCTGGAATCCCATCCGTTGTAAGAGTGTGGTGATGTATGTCCATGAGACGCTGTCAAATGCCTTCTGTATGTCCAGGCTAAGCATGAGGAGTTTACGTGAAAAAAGGTTGGCATTTTGTATTATATTTGTCGCAAGACGAATGTTATCGGTGATAAGTCTATGGGGTATAAATCCCGACTGAAAAGGGGAAATCAAAGAGGGGATAACCCCCGCCAGTCTGTCTGCCATGATCCTGCTAAATATTTTTAAATCATTATTAATGACCGAGATAGGTCGGTAATTTTGGGGTAGGGTGTGGTTTTTGTGAGGTTTCGGTATCAGGGACATATTGGCTAGTAACATCTCTTCAGGGAAACTACCCCCCTGTAGGACACAATTAAATAAATGAACCAACCTAGTGGTGAGGAGGGATGAGAATTTTTTATAGTATATAGAGGAAAATCCATCAGGGCCTGGGGCTGAGCCTGATTTTAAGGATTTGATTACATTCAAAACCTCTGCTGATGTGATGGGGATGTTCAGTTTATCAAGTTGTGTAGGTGTAAGATGTGGTAGAGGAATGTTCTGAAACCAGGCCTCATCTGCTGGTGAGGGTTTTAATTGAGAAGGGGCCAGCAGAGAGGAGTAAAATTGTTCAAAGATATGAAGGACCTCTAGGGGATGGGAAGTGAGATGTCCTGAGGGCATCATTAATCTATATATGTGGGGTGGGCGAGATGAGTGATTTAACTTTCTGGCGAAGAGGGTAGAGGCAGAGCTCTCATGAAGGAGAAATTTGGCTTTAGACCAACGCAGAGCTTTTTCCACCCTCTTCGACAAGATGCCATCCAACTCTAATCTCTTTTGATCAATCAGCTGTCTGGTGGAATCTAAGTGTAGGAGATTGGTATTTTTGTAGAGATTATCTAGGTCTTTAGTAAGGGTTAAGATGTTTTGTTTGTCAATTTTGTTCTGGGCTGAGGCAAGACTAATTCATTTGCCCCTAAGGACTGCTTTATGTGCCGACCAAACCACGGCGGGGGGAGTTTCTGGGATGGCATTGAGATTAAAATATTCTTCAATGGCTTGTGCGACTTCTGCCTCCACCACTGCATCTGAGAGGAGGGCCTCATTTAGTCTCCAAGAGTAAGAGGTAGGTGCAAGCCTAATGTAAGTAGTGGTGAAGGCAGTGGCATGATGGTCAGACCAGGTGCAGGGGTGGATGCTAGCCTCTGTGGTGTTAGCAAGAATAATTGGGGTAGTGTATAAATAATCCAATCTTGCATAACTTTTATGAGGATGGGAGTAGAATGTGTATTCTCTAGTACCAATATTGAGTGCTCTCCAGGAATCTACTAGCTGATGTTCCAGTAGTCCACTGGAGAGAGAGCGGGGAAATGATTTGGCGGATGGGGACAACATGGATCTATCAAGGTTAGGGTTGGCAACCATATTGAAGTCCCCTCCAATAATCATGTGTGGTGAATGGAAATGAGAAAGGCGGTCAAAGAAGGAGTGAAAAAAAGAGGCAGGGGAGTCATTTGGAGCATAAATACTGGCAATAGTAAGTTCTCTGTTATGAATCTGGCCTTTGATTATTACATATCTACTATCTTTGTCTTTAAATACCTGTTTGACTTCCATTGGGAAAGATCTGTGCAAGAGTATGGCGGCTCCCCTACTTTTTGTCTGGTGTAGAGAGCAAAAAGTCTGAGGAAAGCTTCTGTGGAGGAATTTAGGGTGTGAGGAATGTGCAAAGTGTGTCTCCTGTAAAAGGAGAATTTGTGCTCCCAGCTGTTTATAAAAGGCAAAAGCCTTCTTCCTTTTAGATGGGGAGTTAAATCCCTTAACATTGTGTGATACACATTTAATTACCATGGTAAATGTTTTTATACACTATGGTCTGGGGATAAATAGGAGCCAAATGGGTTCTACGACAGGTATCTATTGTTTCAGGGGTCAAGCAGAGGGCCGACATACTCGAACACTGGAGGGTAGTAGAGTGTAACATACAAATATGTAAGCCATAAAGGCTTAATAAGGCATGTACCCTGCAAAATATTTCTGCAATAAAGAGTCGATGCAAACATAGACTACTGGTGGACCAAAACCTGTGGCCAAAAAAGAGAAACAAAAAAATAAAAGGAGAAAAAGATAAGGAAAAAAAACATAGGTCTGATAGTAACTCAATTGTCTTCATAACTAGAAACCGGATCAGGTAATTGTAATAAACCTGATAAGAAAAATACCAACTCCCGAGACTGCGAGGTCTCGAACCCAGCCTGGAAAATGATCTGAACTTTGCAGATCAAGCGGATATAAATCCAGAAAAAAATAAAAAGAGAACAGGCCTGCAGTAATGACTCAAACCAAAAATAAAAAAAAGGTCAGAAACTGCAGGCTTCTGCTGGGTGGGGTGTGCATGTCGCAGCTCCAAGGGACCGACGTCCGGGTCATTGTAATCTGGTGCAGGGTGCAAGTTGCTGGGGTATCTTGTAGTTGTCGGCTACGCTGAGACGATCAAGGAAAGGGATCTTCCAATCTCTCTCCGATGTCGTATCTGATCCTCCGTCTGTCTCTCCTGGTTGGGGGGGTCTGCCAGATGGGTGAAGGTCTAGGCGTAGAAAGGGGCCGGCGAATGACATCTGGATCTAAAAGGCCCAATTTGACCAAAACCTCTTGGCCTTCCAGGAGTGATGTGGCAGAGTAAGTGGTGCCATTGTGGGGAATTACAAGCTTAAAAGGGAAGCCCCACCTGTAGCGGATGCGTGCAGCTTGAAGGGCAGATGTAACCTCTTTCAGGCCACGTCTCCTGTCCAAGGTGGCGGGAGAAATATCAGGATATATTTGGATGGTACGATCGTCCAGAGTGATGCGTTGTTGATTGCGAGCAGCTCTGAGAATCTCCTCTTTAATTAAAAAGTCCTTCATGCAAAGAACAATATCCCTGGGGGGGCTTGTCATCTGGAGGTTTAGGTCTGAGGGCTCTGTGAATACGATCACAGGTAAAAGCTCCGGCATCGGTGTCCGGGAGCAGAGATTTGAATAGGCGAATTATTGTGGGGATGAGATCCGTAACGGATTCCGGTATACCTCTTATGCGCAGATTGTTGCGTCTATTGCAGTTATCGAGGTCCTCGATTTGGGATTGCATTTGGGAAAAGGCCGTGGCTAGGGAATCGTGTTCTCTGGATAAGTTACTGTATGCAAGTGCCAGCTCGTCGTGCTTAGTTTCCAGTCTTTCTGTCCTGGAGCCTAAGGCTGCAATCTCCTGGGAGAGTGTGTGAGAAGTTTTGTGCAGCTCCGTCTGGAACTTTGTAGCTAGCCTTGCGTACATGGCCTCCAGGCTGCTTTCTAGATCTAACTTGGTAAGAGAGGCTGTGTACTCACGGCTAGGATCCAGGGGAGGTGTCCGGTCCGTGGGATATCCTGGTGATGAGGCAGGAGACGGAGGTTTGCTTCTCCCCGCAGCGCCATTTTGAGACATGCTGCCAAGATCACGGGCGCGGAGGAGATAGTGGGTTAGGGTGTGCTGCGCTGATCCTCTGGGTTTTCTCCTTCTCCCAGGCATGCACCAAGTATAAGGGGCTCGAGGGGTGATTAGATCGCTGAGAATAAAGCTGATATTGGCCCTGCTATAGCCGTTATCTTCCCGGGCTGGACGGAGCTACAGTCTCAGACGTCCATCTCGCTCAGAGTCGCGCATGCGCCCCCGTCTCTTGTCATTTTTAACATTTTTGACACTTTTTTTGTGAAATGATAGGGGTACTTTTGTACCCTATTACCATTTTACACAGGGGGGAGGGCCGAGATCTGGAGGTCCCCTTGTTAAAGGGGGCTTCCAGATTCCGATAAACCCCCCCACCCGCAGACCCCCACAACCACCGAGCAAGGGTTGTGGGGATGAGGTCCTTGTCCCCATCAACATGGGGACAAGGTGCTTTGGGGGGCTACCCCAAAGCACCCTCCCAATGTTCAGGGCATGTTGCCTGGTACGGTTCAGGAGGGGGGTCACTCTCTTGTCCCCCCTCTTTTCCTGCTGCCTGCCAGGTTGCGTGCTCAGATAAGGGTCTGGTATGGATTTTTGGGGGACTCCACGCCATTTTTAAAAAAAAATTTGGCACGGGGTTCCCCTTAAAATCCATACCAGACCTGAAGAGTCTGGTCTGGTAAGAGTCTGGAACTCACGACATTTTTTTTAAATTTTGGCCAGGGTTCCCTTTAATATCTATACCAGACCTGAAGGGCCTGGTATGGAATTTAGGGGGACCCCCCACGCCATTTTTTTAAAAATTTTGGTTTGGGGTTCCCCTGTGGGGAATTCCCATGCCGTTTTTATCAATGAACTTTTATGTGTATTGTCGGACCAGCAATTCATTAACCACTTGACGACTGCCTCACGCTGATGTACGTCAGCAGAATGGCACGGGCAGGCAAAATCACGTACCTGGTACGTGATTGCCTTCCCGCGGGCGGGGGGTCCGATCGGACCCCCCCGGTGCCTGAGGCGATCGCCGTTGGTCTGGCAGCGATCAGAGATGAGGGGGAGGCCATCCGATCGTGGCTCCCCCCTTGCGATCGCTCCCAGCCAATGAGGATCTTCCCCTGCCTCTGTGTAGTACACAGAGGCAGAGGATGTGATGTCATCTCTCCTCGGCTCGGCAGTTTCCGTTCCGGCGCCGAGGAGAGAAGACATCTGAGTGAGTGCACAAACACACACACAGTAGAACATGCCAGGCACACTTTACACCCCCGATCCCCCCCGATCGCCCCCAATCACCCCTCCCCCCCCCCCCCCCCCCGTCACACTGACACCAAGCCGTTTTTTTTTTTTTTCTGATTACTGCATGGTGTCAGTTTGTGACAGTTAGAAGTGGTAGGGCAGTTAGTATTAGCCCCCTTTAGGTCTAGGGTACCCCCCTAACCCCCCCTAATAAAGTTTTAACCACTTGATCACCCCCCATCACCAGTGTCGCTAAGCGATCATTTTTCTGATCGCTGTATTAGTGTCACTGGTAAAGCTAGTTAGGGAGGTAAATATTTAGGTTCGCTGTCAGCGTTTTATAGCGACAGGGACCCCCATATACTATCTAATAAATGTTTTAACCCCTTGATTGCCCCCTAGTTAACCTTTTCACCACTGATCACCGTATAACCGTTACGGGTGACGCTGGTTAGTTCGTTTATTTTTTATAGTGTCAGGGCACCCGCCGTTTATTACCTAATAAAGGTTTAGCCCCCTGCTCGCCCGGCGGTGATATGCGTCGCCCCAGGCAGCGTCAGATTAGCGCTAACACCCAGGCACGCAGCATACGCCTCCCTTAGTGGTATAGTATCTGAACGCATCAATATCTGATCCGATCAGATCTATACTAGCGTCCTCAGCAGGTTAGGGTTCCCAAAAACGCATTGTTAGCGGGATCAGCCCAGATACCTGCTAGCACCTGCGTTTTGCCCCTCAGCCCACCCAAGTGCAGTATTGATCGATCACTGTCACTTACAAAACACTAAACGCATAACTGCAGCGTTCGCAGAGTCAGGCCTGATCCCTGCGATCGCTAACAGTTTTTTTGGTAGTATTTTGGTGAACTGGTAAGCACCAGCCCCAAGCAGCGTCAGGTTAGCGCCAGTACCGCTAACACCCATGCACGCAGCGTACATCTCCCTTAGTGGTATAGTATCTGAACGGATCAATATCTGATCCGATCAGATCTATACTAGCGTCCCCAGCAGTTTAGGGTTCCCAAAAATGCAGTGTTAGCGGGATCAGCCCAGATACCTGCTAGCACCTGCGTTTTGCCCCTCCGCCCGGCCCAGCCCAGCCCAGCCCACCCAAGTGCAGTATCGATCGATCACTGACACTTACAAAACACTAAACGCATAACTGCAGCGTTCGCAGAGTCAGGCCTGATCCCTGCGATCGCTAACAGTTTTTTTGGTAGCGTTTTGGTGAACTGGCAAGCACCAGCGGCCTAGTACCCCCCAGTCGTAGTCAAACCAGTACTGCAGTAACACTTGGTGATGTGGCGAGTCCCATAAGTGCAGTTCAAGCTGGTGAGGTGGCAAGCACAAGTAGTGTCCACCAAGAAGACTAACACAGGCTGTCGTGCCCATAATGCCCTTCCTGCTGCATTCGCCAATCCTAATTGGGAACCCACCACTTCTGCAGTGCCTGTACTTCCCCTATTTACATCCCCAACCAAATGCAGTCGGCTGCATGAGAGGCATTTTCTTTATGTCCTCCCGAGTACCCCTACCCAACGAACCCCCCAAAAAAGATGTTGTGTCTGCAGCAAGCGCGGATATAGGCGTGACACCCGCTATTATTGTCCCTCTTGTCCTGACAATCCTGGTCTTTGCATTGGTGAATGTTTTGAACGCTACCATGCACTAGTTGAGTATTAGCGTAGGGTACAGCATTGCACAGACTAGGCACACTTTCACAGGGTCTCCCAAGATGCCATCGCATTTGGAGAGACCCGAACCTGGAACCGGTTACCGTTATAAAAGTTACAGTTATAAAAACAGTGTAAAAAAAAAAAAAACACAAAAAAAATATAAAATAAAAAAAAAATAGTTGTCGTTTTATTGTTCTCTCTCTCTCTCTCTATTCTCCCTCTATTGTTCTGCTCTTTTTTACTGTATTCTATTCTGCAATGTTTTATTGTTATTATGTTTTATCATGTTTGCTTTTCAGGTATGCAATTTTTTATACTTTACTGTTTACTGTGCTTTATAACCATTTTTTTGTCTTCAGGTACGCCATTCACGAATTTGAGTGGTTATACCAGAATGATGCCTGCAGGTTTAGGTATCATCTTGGTATCATTCTTTTCAGCCAGCGGTCGGCTTTCATGTAAAAGCAATCCTAGTGGCTAATTAGCCTCTAGACTGCTTTTACAAGCAGTGGGAGGGAATGCCCCCCCACCATCTTCCGTGTTTTTCTCTGGCTCTTCTGTCTCAACAGGGAACCTGAGAATGCAGCCGGTGATTCAGCCAGCTGACCATAGAGCTGATCAGAGACCAGAGGGGCTCCAAACATCTCTATAGCATAAGAAACCGGAAGCTACGAGCATTTTATGACTTAGAATTCGCCGGATGTAAACAGCGCCATTGGGAAATTGGGAAAGCATTTTATCACACCGATCTTGGTGTGGTCAGATGCTTTGAGGGCAGAGGAGAGATCTAGGGTCTAATAGACCCCAATTTTTTCAAAAAAGAGTACCTGTCACTACCTATTGCTATCATAGGGGATATTTACATTCCCTGAGATAACAATAAAAATGATTTAAAAAAAAATGAAAGGAACAGTTTAAAAATAAGATAAAAAAGCAAAAAAATAATAATAAAAAAAAAGGCCCCTGTAACCCCCTGCTCTCGCGTTAAGGCGAATGCAAGCATCGGTCTGGCGTCAAATGTAAACAGCAATTGCACCATGCATGTGAGGTATCACCGCGAAGGCCTGTGTGAGCAATGTATCATTTAGTGACAACTTTGTTCAAAAAAAAAAAAATTGTCACTTTCTCGCAACTTGTGTCAAAATATAAAATATTCCATGGACTCAACATGCCTCAAAGCAAATAGCTTGGGGTGTCTACTTTCCAAAATTGGGTCATTTGGGGGGGTTTGTGCCATCTGGGCATTTTATGGCCTTCAAAACTGTGATAGGTAGTGAGGAGTAAAATCAAAAATTTACGCCCTTAGAAATCCTGAAGGCGGTGACTGGTTTTCGGGGCCCCGTACGTGGCTAGGCTCCCTAAAAATTCCCACACATGTGGTATCACCGTACTTAGGAGAAGCAGCTGAATATATTTTGGGGTGCAATTCCACATATGCCCATGGCCTGTGTGAGCAATATATCATTTAGTGACAACTTTTTGTAATTTTTTTTTGTCATTCAATCACTTGGGACAAAAAAAATTAATATTCAATTCAACATGCCTCTCAGCAATTTCCTTGGGGTGTCTACTTTCCAAAATGGGGTCATTTTGGGGGGGTTTGTACCCCCCTGCCAATTTAGCACCTCAAGAAATGACATAGGCAGTCATAAACTAAAAGCTGTGTAAATTCCAGAAAATGTACCCTAGTTTATAGACGCTATAACTTTTGCGCAAACCAATAAATATACGCTTATTGACATTTTTTTTACTAAAGACATGTGGCCGAATACATTTTGGCCTAAATGTATGACTAAAATTGAGTTTATTGGATTTTTTTTATAACAAAAATTAGAAAATATCATTTTTTTTCAAAATTTTCGGTCTTTTTCTGTTTATAGCCCCAAAAATAAAAAATGGCAGAGGTGCTCAAATACCATCAAAAGAAAGCTCTATTAGTGGGAAGAAAAGGACGCAAATTTTGTTTGGGTATAGCATTGCATGACCGCGCAATTAGCAGTTAAAGCGACACAGTGCCAAATTGGAAAAAGTCCTCTGGTCCTTATGCAGCATAATGGTCCGGGGCTAAAGTGGTTAATAGCCGTGAGTAGTTTTAAATTACTTTTTTTCCTTTGAAATGTAATTTTGCTATCAGACTGTAATAAACACAGGAAACATGCGCCCCTTTACAGGCATACTATAAACACCCCCCAGGTACGAAATTAAAGGAATATTACACTTTTATTGTTTCACTTTAAGCATTATTAAAATCACTGCTCCCGAAAAAACAGCCATTTTTAAAACTTTTTTTGCATTAATCCATGTCCCCTGGGGCAGGACCCAGGTCCCCAAACACTTTTTATGACAATAACTTGCATATAAGCCTTTAAAATTAGCACTTTTGATTGTTCATGTTCGTGTCCCATAAACTTTAACGGTGTTCGCGTGTTCAAACTAATTTTTTGCCTGTTCGCATGTTCTGGTGCGAACCGAACAGGGGGGTGTTCGGCTCATCCCTACTATTGAATCAGGATAAGGAGTGCTACGTCTGGCGTAGCCACCAGGCAATGGTGAAATAGTGTTCCTCAGAGGATCCGGATGGAACGGATAGGATCAGAGCGGGTCCAGGTGGTACCTGGGCCGTAATCTTTGGTTAGGGGGGGTCTGGATTCCTTGGATTTTTTGGATAGGCGCTTCTGCCACATAGGGGCATTGGGGCTGGATGGAGGTGGTCTCTTGGAGGACGAGCTGGGACCCCTGCCGGAAGGCGTCGATTCTGGTTCCTGGGAGATGATGCCCAGCTGGAATAGGAGTTTTTCTCCCTCCAGGAACGATGAGAAGCCATACGGTTTGTTGTTGAAGGAGAATGTTAGGCGAAAGGGGAAGGACCATCTGTAGATGATCGATTTCTGGTTTAGCACCAATAAGAGTGGTTTCAGCGATCTTCTTTACCGTATAGTAAATGGGGATAAGTCAGCGAAGATTTGTATGGGATGGCCTTGGAACGTTAAGGGCCCTTCAGCACGAGAACGTTGCATAACCTCCTCCTTTACTTTGTAGAAATGTGGTTTATCATAATGTCTTTCGGGAGGCCATCTTGGTGGGGGGGTTGTAGTGCTCTGTGAGCACGGTCCATCTCTAGGCGGTGGTCTGGGATGTTGGGGATGAGATCCTTAATGAATGATCTTACAATGTGGTTAGTGTCTTTGAAGGATTCAGGGACCCCCCTAATGCGGAAATTATATCTCCTCGAACGATTTTCGAGATCGTCAATTTTGGATAATGCATTCTCAAGCTAGTCCTGTAAATCTTGGATTCTGGCTGTGTTCTGGTTCACTCTAGTTACTGTTTGGTCTGCTTTGATTTCAATTGTTTCAATTCTTGCACCTGAATGCTGTAAGTCAGCATGGATGGCTGTGGTGATTTGGTTGGTAGTCTGTGAGAGACTCCTGGATAGCATTGTGGCAAACATAGACATCATAGAGAAAAAGTCTAGGGGCGTGGAGGGTAAGCCCTGTGTGTATGCCCTGCCGGCTTCTGGGCTGGCCAGGAGGTCTTCCATGGTGGAGAGGGGCATATCTTCCAGGGTCCTGCTGATTAGGGACTCTGTGGAGGTGGGAGACATGCAGCCATGAGTGTGGGTACTCACTGTGGGACCCGCCGGCCCTGCTGAGCTGACATCCAGGTCTGCTATTGAGTCCTCCCTCTCAAGCTCCGTCTCCTGCTTGCCTCCTCATGTAGCGGCGTCTGGTGCCATCTTGGCTGAAGCCGCGTGTCCCGGTCCGGAGGCTAAAGCTTGGGAAAGGTCTTTCCTTGCTGTACCCCCCGCCATCCTGGGGATCCCTGATGTGTGCCCTATCCGCGGTGACCATTAGCGGCCAGGGCTTTGTGCTGTGAGCGGCGCTGGAGGGATTATACGGCCAGAGCAGTGCGGAGCCCTCGGATCAGGCCTCCATCCGACGAGCTGCCACGCATGCGCTGAACATTTCATATTCTTGATATGTGCCTGCTGTACTATGTATTTGTATGATAATGTATCCTGCTCTCTTTGTATTGCTTCCTTTGTGTGAAATCCCTGGTGTTCCTGCCAGACTCTCTGCTTTCCTAAGCAAAACTGACCACACTAAGCAGTAGAACAGACCATGGTCAGTTCTCTAGCTATGCTTGGAACTCAGTCTGCTCTTCTCCAATGATCAGACTTGTCCTGACACACACACCCAGCACAGCCATTCATTGGGAAGATCAGCATGCTGCTGTTTCTGCTCCGATAGCTGAGAACAGAGGGAATGAGATCACTTAAAAAAAACAGTAACAACGTTTATTTTTTTTTTAATATCTATACGCAAATGTTTTGCCTTTCATTTTTATTTTAATCTGAATAGGTTGTTTTACAAGGCGAGTATGTACATGCACTTTAAGCAAGGGGAGGAGGGGCATAGTAGTTAAACTAAGGTCTAGAGACCTTTATCTTACCTTAATTACAATACTTTGCTCTGTTTGCTTTACCAAGCACCTATCTTTAAACAGTGTGTTTTATAATTATAAACTCACAATTAGGGATGAGCTGAACACCCCCCTGTTCGGTTCGCACCAGAACATAAAAATTTGTTCGAACACGCGAACACCGTTAAAGTCTATGGGACACGAACATGAATAATCAAAAGTGCTAATTTTAAAGGCTTATATGCAAGTTATTGTCATAAAAAGTGTTTGGGGACCTGGGTCCTGCCCCAGGGGACATGGATCAATGCAAAAAAAAGTTTTAAAAACGTCCATTTTTTTGGGAGCAGTGATTTTAATAATGCTTAAAGTGAAACAATAAAAGTGTATTATTCCTTTAATTTCGTACCTGTGGGGTGTCTATAGTATGCCTGTAAAGGGGAGCATGTTTCCCGTGTTTAGAACAGTCTGACAGCAAAATGACATTTCAAAGGAAAAAAAGTCATTTAAAACTATTCGCTGCCGGTCCGACAATACATATAAAAGTTCATTGATAAAAACAGCATGGGAATTCCCCACAGGGGAACCCCGAACCAAAATAAAAAAAAAACAATGACGTGGGGGATCCTCCTAAATTCCATAGCAGGCCCTTCAGGTCTGGTATGGATATTAAGGGGAACCCAGGCCAAAATTTTTTTTAAAAAATGGCGTGGGGTCCCCCTCAAAATCTATACCAGACCCTTCAGGTCTGGTATGGATTTTAAGGGGAACCCCGCACCAATTTTTTTTTTTAAATGGCGTGGGGTCCCCCCAAAAATCCATCCCAGACCCTTATCCGAGCACGCAACCTGGCAGGCCACAGGAAAAGAGGGGGGGCGAGAGAGCGCCCCCCCTCCTGAACCGGACCAGGCCACATGCCCTCAATATTGGGAGGCTGCTTTGGGGTAGCCCCCCAAAACACCTTGTCCCCATGTTGATGGGGACAAGGGCCTCATCCCCACAACCCTTGCCTGGGGGTTGTGGGGGTCTGCGGGTGGGGGCTTATCGGAATCTGGAAGCCCCCTTTAACAAGGGGACCCCCAGATCTCAGCCCTCCCCTGTGTGAAATGGTAAGGGTACCCCTACCATTTCACAAAAAAAGTGTCAAAAATGTTAAAAATGACAAGAGACAGTTTTTGACAATTCCTTTATTTAAATGCTTCTTCTTTCTTCTATCTTCTTTCTTCTATCTTCCTTCAGTTTCTTCCTCCATCTTCTTCTTCTGGTTCTTCTGGTTCTTCCTCCGGTGTTCTCATCCAGCATCTTCCTCCGCGGCGCCGGCGTCTTCTTCCCTTCTTCTTCTCGGGCCACTTCACATTCACCATGATGGGAGACTCCCGCTGTGTGGTGCTTCTCTTCTGACAGTTCTTAAATAATGGAGGGCGAGGCCACCCAGTGACCCTGCCCCCCTCTGACGCACGGTGACTTCCCTGTCCGCCCCCTCTGACGTCACGGGGAATGCCACAGGGAAGACCCGTCAAGTCCCTGTACATCAGTGGGGGGCGGGGTCACCTGGTGGCCCCGCCCTCCGTTATTTAAGAACCATCAGAAGACGAGAAGCATTACACAGCGGGAGCATCCCATCATGGTGGATGCGGAGTGGCCCGAGAAGAAGAAGGGAAGAAGATGCCGGCGCTGTGGAGGAAGATGCCGGACGAGAACACCGGAGGAAGAACCAGAAGAAGAAAATGGAGGAAGAAACCGAAGGAAGATAGAAGATAGAAGAAAGAAGATAGAAGAAAGAAGAAGCATTTAAATAAAGGGATTGTCAAAAACTGTCTCTTGTCATTTTTAACATTTTTGACACTTTTTTGTGAAATGGTATTCCCTTACCATTTCACACAGGGGGGAGGGCCAGGATCTGGGGGTCCCCTTGTTAAAGGGGGCTTCCAGATTCTGATAAGCCCCCCGCCCACAGACCCCCACAACCACCGGGCAAGGGTTGCGGGGATGAGGCCATTGTCCCCATCAACATGGGGACAAGGTGTTTTGGGGGGCTACCCCAAAGCACCCTCCCAATGTTGAGGGCATGTGGCCTGGTACAGTTCAGGAGGGGGGGGCACTCTCTCGTCCCCCTCTTTTCCTGCAGCCTGCCAGGTTGCGCACTCGGATAAGGGTCTGGTATGGATTTTTGGGGAAACCCCACGCCATATTTTTTTTAAATTTTGGCGCGGGGTTCCCCTTAAAATCCATACCAGACGTGAAGTGTCTGGTATAGATTTTTAGGGGGACCCCACGCCATTTTTTTTTATTTTGTCCGGGGTTCCCCTTAATATCCATACCAGACCTGAAGGGCCTGGTATGGAATTTAGGGGGACCTCCCACGTCATTTTTTTTTTAAATTTTGGTTCGGGGTTCCCCTGTGGGGAATTCCCATGCCGTTTTTATCATTGAACTTTTATGTGTATTGTCGGACCGGCAATTCATTAATAGCCGCGAGTAGTTTTAAATGACTTTATTTCCTTTGAAATGTCATTTTGCTGTCAGACTGTTATAAACATGGGAAACATGCGCCCCATTACAGGCATACTATAGACACCCCCCAGGTATGAAATTTAAAGGAATATTACACTTTTATTGTTTCACTTTAACCTCCCTGGCGGTATGATTCTTTCTGATTTTAGGTGCTGAAAGCGGTACAATTATTTTGCATGGAAATTTGGCGTTTTATATTGTAGGTCTGTAATTATTAACAATAACACACTTAAATCTGTCCAAACAAGAGTCTAGTAGATATCCCGAATATGATAAAGTTTGAAACACAAAAACATAAATTTTAATATAATAAAAAAAAAATAATAAAAAAAAATAAAAAAAAATAGTAATAAAATAAATTTCCACACGATTCACTATCGCTCAATTCTGCAAGTGTTCTAATTTACTATCGCTGTTTTCTAGCTGGTCTAAAGCCATTTTTGACGTAAAGGGACACTTTTTGGTTGCTATGGACAATCTCCAGTTTCCAGGCAGAAAGAACAGTATATGCAATATAAAACTGCATGCAGGGCATGGGCCAGAGCACTGGGGACAAATGGGATGTGAAATGATTTCATACAGTACTGTAATCTGCAAGATTACAGTACTGTATGTGTTATGCTTTTTTCATTTTTTTGAATTTGCCGCCAGGCTCCGCCCCCGTGCGTCGCGACGCTCGCAGGGAACGGAGCCTGGCACAGAGAGGCTTCGGGACAAGACACAGCCCGCGGACACTACGGGGGACATCGCAGGATCCCGGGGACAAGGTAAGTAAGGAGGCACCAGGATCCTGCGATGCGATCCCGAGTGTGGCTCGGGGTTACCGCTAATGGTGCTGAATTTTAACCCCGAGCCACACTCGGGAATACCGCCAGGGAGGTTAAGCATTATTAAAATCACTGCTCCTGAAAAAACGGCCATTTTTAAAACTTTTTTTTGCATTGATCCATGTCCCCTGGGGCAGGACCCAGGTACCCAAACACTTTTTATGACAATAACTTGCATATAAGCCTTTAAAATTAGCACTTTTGATTTCTCCCATAGAATTTTAAAGGGTGTTCCGCGGCTTTCGAATTTGCCGCAAACACCCCAAATTGTTTGCTGTTCAGCGAACTGGCGAACAGCCGATGTTCGAGTCGAACATGAGTTTGACTCGAACTCGAAGCTCATCCCTACTCACAATGAAGAAGTACCTGCTGAAGTATTAGTATCCATGTCAAATAAGGAAAATCATTGGGCGGCACTCTGCTTCTATAATCTATCAGCATGGGCAGCTACCCTTTTGCTAACATCTAAAAGTCAGCTGAACACACCTTGATAAGCAGATACAGCATCCAATGTTGGTTAGAGGGTGAAAAATTATTGTCAATGAAAATGGTTTTGGACACATCACGAGTATACAAGAGTATATGCTAGAAGCTCAAGTGCTGAAATGAATATGATGGGAGAAAAAGAGCAGCCTTGACGCATACCTCTATATACACCCACAAGACAGTTTATTAGGTACAACTGTAAAATTGCTTGGTAACACAAATTACTAATCAGCCAATCACATGGCAGCATCCTTAATGCATTTAGGCATCTAGACGTGGTGAAGAAGACTTGCTGACCTTCAAACCAAGCATCAGAATGGGGAAGAAAGGGGTTTTAGTGACTTTGAAGGCAGCATGATTTTTGGTGCCAGACAGGCTGGTCAGAATATTTAAAAAACTGCTGATCTACTGGGATTTTTACACATAACCATCTCTAGGAATTACAGCGAATGGTCCGAAAAAGAGGAAAAAATCCAGCGAGTAGTAGTTGTGTGGATGAAAATGCCTTGTTGATGTAAGAGGAGAATGGGCAGACTGGTTTGAGATGATAGAAAGGCAACAGTAACTCAAATAAACCCTTGTTACAACCAAGGTATGCAGAATACCATAGGTTAACCAAAGCACAAAAACACAAGGTGAGTATAGTAGCGAGTCCTAGTTGCAATCTCGAAACACCCAATACGAGGACAATATGCGACCGGTCTAAACTATGTGGCATGTTCACCAATGCCAGGAGCATGGCGGACAAGATGGGTGAACTAGAGATACTGTTGTACGAGGAGGATTTGGATTTTGTGGGAATTTCAGAGACCTGGTTCAACAGCTCTCATGATTGGCTGGCAAACATTCAAAGGGTATACCTTATACCACAAGGATAGAGAGGGTAAAAAAGGGGGAGGGGTATGCCTATATATCAAGAATAATGTACAAGTGAATGTGAGAGATGACATCACTGAGGGAGCTAGAGAAGAGGTGGAATCCTTATGGGTAGAGCTCCAAAGGGATGAAGCTAAGGGGAAAATAATACTAGGAGTATGCTATAGGCCCCCTAACCTGAGGGAGGAAGTGGAGACAGATCTCCTATCACAAATTGGATTAGCAGCAAGGATGGGAAGTGTTATCATAATGGGGGATTTTAAGGCTCGCCAGTTCCTTAATGTCTTGCAGGACAATTTTATGGGTCAGATGGTAGACGCACCGACTAGAAATAAAACATTACTGGATCTACTGATAACCAACAATACAGACCTGATCACGGATGTGGAAATACGGGGCAATTTAGGTAACAGCGATCACAGGTCAATTAGTTTCAGTATAAATCACACAAATAGGAAACATAAAGGGAATACAAAGGCACTGAATTTCAAAAGAGCCAACTTCCCTAAACTACAAACCTTGCTAAAAGGCATAAATTGGGATATTGCATGTCAAACAGGCTTAAGTATAGTTGAGTGGACTCTGGATCAATGTCGTCAGACAGGTGTGCACGGATGGCAGCCGGATGGAATCATGGGAAATGTAGAACCACAGGCAGACCGGAACTCAGAAATCACATCTGAGAGTATGTGTAGGTCAGTGGGTCCTAGCGGCAAGCACCAGCAGGAAGGCCCGTAGACGTGGTGTATCTGGATTTTGCAAAAGCATTTGACACAGTTCCCCATAATCATTTACTGTACAAAATAAGGTCCGTTGGCATGGACCATAG
Organism: Lithobates clamitans; assembly: GCA_037952925.1. Taxonomy (NCBI): domain Eukaryota; kingdom Metazoa; phylum Chordata; class Amphibia; order Anura; family Ranidae; genus Lithobates; species Lithobates clamitans. The sequence continues at coordinate 1,339,077 of JBBGZY010001050.1, read as the reverse complement.
GGTGAGTACATGGATTGAAAACTGGCTACAAGGACGAGTTCAGAGGGTGGTGATAAATGGGGAGTACTCAGAATGGTCAGGGGTGGGTAGTGGGGTTCCCCAGGGTTCTGTGCTGGGACCAATCCTATTTAATTTAAATAAACGATCTGGAGGATGGGATAAACAGTTCAATCTCTGTATTTGCAGACAATACTAAGCTAAGCAGGGCAATAACTTCTCCGCAGGATGTGGAAACCTTGCAAAAAGACCTCAACAAATTAATGGGGTGGGCGACTACATGGCAAATGAGGTTCAATGTAGAAAAAATGTAAAATGCATTTGGGTGGCAAAAATATGAATGCAATCTATACACTGGGGGGAGAACCTCTGGGGGAATCTAGGATGGAAAAGGACCTGGGGGTCCTAGTAGATGATAGGCTCAGCAATGGCATGCAATGCCAAGCTGCTGCTAACAAAGCAAACAGAATATTGGCATGCATTAAAAGGGGGATCAACTCCAGAGATAAAATGATAATTCTCCCACTCTACAAGGCTCTTGTCCGGCCGCACCTAGAGTATGCTGTCCAGTTCTGGGCACCAGTCCTCAGGAAGGATGTACTGGAAATGGAGCGAGTACAAAGAAGGGCAACAAAGCTAATAAAGGGTCTGGAGGATCTTAGTTATGAGGAAAGGTTGCGAGCACTGAACTTATTCTCTCTGGAGAAGAGACGCTTGAGAGGGGATATGATTTCAATTTACAAATACCGTACTGGTGACCCCACAATAGGGATAAAACTTTTTCGCAGAAGAGAGTTTAACAAGACTCATGGCCACTTATTAAAATTATAGGGCGTACACACAGTCGGACTTTGTTCGGTCATTCCAACAACAAAATCCTAGGATTTTTTCCGACAGATGTTGGCTCAAACTTGTCTTGCATACACACGGTCACACAAAGTTGTCGGAAAATCCGATCATTCTAAATGCGGTGACTTAAAACACGTACGTCGGGACTATAAACGGGGCAGTGGCCAATAGCTTTCATCTCTTTATTTATTCTGAGCATGTGTGGCACTTTGTCGGTCGGATTTGTGTACACACGATCGGAATTTCCGACAACGGATTTTGTTGTCGGAAAATTTTATAGCCTGCTCTCAAACTTTGTGTGTCAGAAATTCCGATGGAAAATGTGTGATGGAGCCCACACACGGTCGGAATTTCCGACAACAAGGTCCTATCACACATTTTCCGTCAGAAAATCCGACCGTGTGTACGGGGCATTATAAGAAAAGAGGTTTAACCTTAAACTACGTAGAGGGTTCTTTACTGTAAGAGCAGCAAGGATGTGGAATTCCCTCCCACAGGCGGTGGTCTCAGCGGGGAGCATTGATAGCTTCAAGAAACTATTAGATAAGCACCTGAATGACCGCAACATACAGGGATATATAATGTAATACTGACACATAATCACACACATAGGTTGGACTTGATGGACTTGTGTCTTTTCTCAACCTCACCTACAATGTAACTATGTAATCTCTGGATACACAACACATCGAACCTTGAAGCAGATGGGCTACAGCAACAGAAGACCACACCGGGTGCCACTCCTGTCAGCTAAGAACAGGAAACTGAAATATATAATTGGCACAGGCTCACCAAAATTGCACAATAGAAGATTGGAAAAACATTGCCTGGTCTGAGTCTAGATTTCAGCTGTAACATTAAGATGGTAGGGTCAGAGTTTGGCGTAAGCATGAAAGTATGGATCCATTCTGCATTGTATCAATGGTTCAGGCTGTTGGTGTAATGGTGTGGGGGGGATATTATTTTTTTTTGGTACACTTTGGGCCCCTTAGTACCAATTGAGCATTGTTTAAATGCCACGGCCTACCTAAGTATTGTTGCTAAACATGTCCATCCCTTTATGACTATAGTGTACCCATCTTCTGGTGGCTACTTCCAGCAGGATAATGCACCATGTCACAAAGCTCAAATAATTTCAAACTGGTTTTTTGAACATGACAATGAGTTCACTGTACTCCAAGGGTCTCCACAGTCACCGCATCTCAATCCAATAGAGCATCTTTGGGATGTGGTGGAACGGGAGATTCACATCGATATGCTGCCGACAAATCTGCAGCAACTACGTGATGCTATCATGTCAACATGGACCAAAATCTCTGAGGAATGTTTCCAACACCTTGTTGAATCTATGCCACAAAGAATTACGGTAGTTCTGAAGGCAAAAAGGAGTCCAACCTGATACTAGCAAGGTGTACCTAATAAAGTGGCAGGTGAGTGTACATATGAAGGCATTGAGATCTATAGCCTTTCACTGTCAATGAGGCCATTGGATATTTATACAGCATACAGTGCCTTGAAAACGTATTCATACCCCTTGAAATATTCTACATTTTGTCATGTTACAACCAAAAGTGTCAATGTATTTTATTGGGATTTTATGTGATAGACCAACACAAAGTGGCACATAATTGTGAAGTGAAAGAAAAATGATAAATGATTTTCAAATTTCTTTTTACAAATAAATATCTGAAAAGTGTTCCGTGCATTTGTATTCAGCCCCATTTACTCTGATACCCCTAACTAAAATCCAGTGCAACCAATTGTCTTCAGAAGTCACCTAATTAGTAAAAAGAGTTCCCCTGTGTGTAATTTAATCTCAGTATAAATAATGCTGTTCTGTGAAGCCCTCAGAGATTTGTTAGAGAACCTTAGTGAACAAACAGCATCATGAAGGCCAATGAACACACCAGACAGGTCAGGGATAAAGTTGTGGAGACATTTAAAGCAGGATTATGTTATAAAAAAATATCCCAAGCCTTGAACATTTCACGGAGCACTGATTTCGATCAAAGCCTATTCATGTTTTGGAATGGCCCAGTCAAAGTCCAGACCTAAATCCAATTGAGAATCTGAGGCAAGACTTGAAATTTGCTGTTCACAGACTCTCTCCATCCAATATGACAGAGCTTCAGCTCAAAAATCTCACTCTCTAGATGTGCAAAGCTGGTAGAGACATACCCAAAAAGACTAGCAGCTGTAATTGCAAAGTATTAACTCAGGGGGGCTGAATACAAATGCATACCACACTTTTCAGATATTTATTTGTAAAAAAAAAATTGAAAACCATTTATCTTTTCCTTCCACTTCACAATTATGTGCCACTTTGTTTTGGTCTATCACATAAAATGCCAATAAAATACATTTACATTTTTGGTTGTGACATGACAAAATGTGGACATTTTCAAGGGGTATGAATAATTTTTCAAGGCATGTAGTGTTGTTAATAATTTGAGACTGAACCCCTATCTGATTACGGTGTAGAAGTAGTCCCATGAAATAGGATCAAATACTTTTTATAAATCTAAGGCAGAAGTATGCCTTGTCTCTTTCCTTTTACATCCCAGTAAGAGTGGATAGCTGAAATAATATGAATTATTCTCCACGTTTTGTCCGATGCCTGTCTGAGGGGAACAAACCCCACCTGATCAGAGTAAATGTAGTGTGAGAGGATAGAATTAAGCCTGATTAACTCTAAAATGTTTGTTATAATCTTTAGATCGATGTTAAATAAAGAGGTCATAGGCGTGCGCAGCCTGTTGCATTAAGGTGTGCACCCCAAAGCTAAAACACACGTGTGTGTGTATATATATTTTTATATATACAGTGGCTTGCGAAAGTATTCGGCCCCCTTGAACTTTTCAACCTTTTGCCACATTTCAGGCTTCAAACAAAGATATAAAATTTTTATTTTTTGTGAAGAATCACCAACAAGTGAGACACAATTGTGAAGTGGAACGAAATCTTTTGGATTCTTGAAACTTTTTTAACTAATAAAAAAATGAAAAGTGGGGCGTGCAAAATTATTCAGCCCCCTTGCGTTAATACTTTGTAGAGCCACCTTTTGCTGCGATTACAGCTGCAAGTCGCTTGGGGTATGTCTCTATCAGTTTTGCACATCGAGAGACTGAAATTCTTGCCCATTCTTCCTTGCAAAACAGCTCGAGCTCAGTGAGGTTGGATGGAGAGCATTTGTGAACAGCAGTTTTCAGCTCTTTCCACAGATTCTCGATTGGATTCAGGTCTGGACTTTGACTTGGCCATTCTAACACCTGGATACGTTTATTTGTGAACCATTCCTTTGTAGATTTTGCTGTATGTTTGGGATCATTGTCTTGTTGAAAGATAAATCTCCGTCCCAGTTTCAGGTCTTTTGCAGGCTCCAACAGGTTTTCATCCAGAATGGTCCTGTATTTGGCTGCATCCATCTTCCCCTCAATTTTAACCATCTTCCCTGTCCCTGCTGAAGAAAAGCAGGCCCAAACCATGGTGCTGCCACCACCATGTTTGACAGTGGGGATGGTGTGTTGAGTGTGATGAGCTGTGTTGCTTTTACGCCAAACATATCGTTCTGCATTGTGGCCAAAAAGTTCGATTTTGGTTTCATCGGACCAGAGCACCTTCTTCCACATGTTTGGTGTGTCTCCCAGGTGGCTTGTGGCAAACTTTAGACGAGACTTTTTATGGATATCTTTGAGAAATGGCTTTCTTCTTGCCACTCTTCCATAAAGGCCAGATTTGTGCAGTGTACGACTGATTGTTGTCCTATGGACAGACTCTCCCACCTCAGCTGCAGTTCTCTGCAGTTCATCCAGAGTGATCATGGGCCTCTTGGCTGCATCTCTGATCAGTCTTCTCCTTGTCTGAGCTGAAAGTTTAGAGGGACAGCCAGGTCTTGGTAGATTTGCAGTGGTCTGATACTCCTTCCATTTCAAAATGATCGCTTGCACAGTGCTCCTTGGGATGTTTAAAGCTTGGGAAATCTTTTTGTATGCAAATCCGACTTTAAACTTCTCCACAACAGTATTACGGACCTGCCTGGTGTGTTCCTTGGTCTTCATGATGCTCTCTGTGCTTTCAACAGAACCCTGAGACTATCACAGAGCAGGTGCATTTATACAGAGACTTGATTACACACAGGTGGATTCTATTTATCACCATCAGTCATTTAGGACAACATTGGATCATTCAGAGATCCTCGCTGAACTTCTGGAGTGAGTTTTCTGCACTGAAAGTAAAGGGGCCGAATAATTTTGCACGCACCACTTTTCCGTTTTTTAATTGCTAAAAAAGTTTAAAATATCCAATAGATTTCGTTCCACTTCACAATTGTGTCCCACTTGTTGGTGATTCTTCACAAAAAAATAAAATTTTATATCTTTATGTTTGAATCCTGAAATGTGGCAAAAGGTTGAAAAGTTCAAGGGGGCCGAATACTTTCGCAAGCCACTGTATATACACACGCACTCTTTTAAATAAATGTGAACAAACATTTTAAAATGTATTAAAACATTTTTTAACACTTATCAATGTTAAAAAAATAAAACACGTTATTTTTTAACTGATTAATACATTTAATTGTTTACACTAGTGGTTGAGGGGCAGGAAAACTCTACAGCTGAGCCATTCTTTTACCGCCTTTTAACTGCTACACAAGAGTCAACTGTTACATTTTATATCACAGTTCCCCCCTTATATCAGAGTCCTCAGAGCTCCCCTTTACACTGGGAAACCTGATGTAAAGAATGCCGTTGACTCTGGTGTAAAGGGAACTTTCATATAAGGGGGTCTTTGGTCAATAGAGTCCCCAGCATTTACTCTTATATCAGGGTTCCCAGAGTCCCCACTTTTATCAAAGTCCCCCTTTATATATACACTGTAAGGGGGGGTCTGACACAAAGGGGATCTCTTCAGACTGTGATGTAACGGGGGCCTCTGATGTGAGGGGGTCTCTGGTTACCACAGAGTCCACTGAGATCCCACTTACATCAGAGTTTCCCTTTACCCCAGAGTCTGCAGAGTTCCCCTTTAAACCAGACAATAAGTATTTCTAGAAGGGAGTCCGGTCAGCCATAGCAGCCCCCTCACAACACAGATTGTTTACCTTATATGACCAGCCCCCTTTCCCAGTATGTGTGAGTATTGCCCCCCCTCCATGGGACTACAAATCCCAGCTTAGCAGGCCGGACTCCCATTTCTCAGCCTCTCCCTGGTACTCCACATACAGTGTGACTTGCACTGCAGGAGAGGACACTCTCTCTCCCTGCCTGCTGTAGTGCCGCACACACACTGCCAGAGTCTGTGCCCCCCACTCTCTCCTTACCAGTCAGTGACACGTCCTGAGTCCCAAGTCCCGGCGGGTCTCCTTCACCTCAGTTTCTTCCATTGTCGGCACTCACTGCAGGGCGGAAGCCGGGAGGCGGGGCACTCGGAGGCGGAGCAGGGAGGAGAAAGTTACATCCTCCTCCTCTGCCTAGGACAGTCCTGGCAACCCTGTGGTTTTCTCGGCAGCGGACAAAGGGCAGTGTTGGGCTGCGGAAGCCCCGGGGTGGTAGCGGGCAGGACCTGATAACAAAATCAGTGGGGTCAATCCAGCCCTGATGTTACTTCCTTATTTCCGGCTACAGCATCACTGAAAGCAGGCAGCGGAGTGATATTCAGCTGTCAGGGATGCTGTAGCTGGAACTATAGAAGTAGCATCGGAAAATGTGGCCGCTTGCCTGCTCACTCCGTGATCAGTGGCTGTACTCACAAGAGTTACACAGCCAACTAAATAATAGTCCCACCATTCGCAGAGTAGCAGCGCATTGTTTATTACCAAAGGCGCCGAAATAGAGATCCTGCACATTCTGCTGGCAAAAAAGTCCTGGGGTGTGTTGGATGTGCCTGGGCATTAGGGTGTGCCCAGGCACACCCGGCACACCCTGTGCGCACGCCTATGAAAGAGGTCAATGATAGTCATGTTTTCATGCAGAGGTATACAAAGGCCTTTCCATATGCCATTGAAGAAAAAGCATAAGCCTGGGTTCACACTATTGCGAATTGGATGTGGGTTTTCCCTGGATCCAATTCCCATGTCAGGAGACTGGCCGGCTCTCAATGGAGCCAATTCACACAGATCTGGGATGGCTGCAGAGCAAATTGCACAGGAGTCCTGTGCGTCTTCTGGTCCATTTCAAGTCTAAATTCAGCCAAAAATTTGAAAAGGTGAACAGGGACACACCGGACCCTAAAAAGCCTAAAAACCATCAATGTGCCCTAAACTTGGCATTAGTATAGTGTGCTAGGCATAGTATACTAAATAGCAGAAAACACAATTTATACTAGTCATATGTAGCGAGATTTCTCTTGTTCAGCTTTGCTGTGGGCTGGACATGGGAAATCCCATTCATGCTGAAACACAACCTGCAGTTACCTGAATACACCAAGTTTGGTATGGTCAAGTAAAGTGGTGATGGCAGGGCTACACACAGATCACATTTTTGAAAATTCGGTTTGATGTTGAGGCCGAATAATTAAATTTTAGTCTCATCTGACCATAACCCATTTTTCCATGTGGCCTCAGAATCTTCAAGATGCATTTAAGGTGGTCAAACGATACTAAAATTGTATTATTTGGCCTCAGCACCAAACAATATGTCTAGCGGAAATTCAATACAGCTCACCATTTAAAATAACACCATTCCAACAGTAAAGCATGGAGATGGTAATATCCTGTTATAGGGGTGTTTCTCTGCATCAGGGATTGGAGCACTTGTCAGGATAGAAGAAAAATAGATGAGGCAAAATACTATCAAATTCTTGAGAAAAATCTGCTGCTCCCTGCCAGAAAGTTATCAATGGAAAGAAGGTTTTCCATCCAACATGACAATGACCCAAAGCACACAGCAAAAATTACCACACAGTGGTTGAAAGAGAAAAATGTGAATGTCCTTGCATGGCTTAATCAGAGCCCAGGCTTAAACCCCATTGAAAATCTGTGGAATGACATGAAGACTGCAGTCCACAAATGGTCACCTTTAAATTTATCTAAATTTGTCTAGATGTGCAAAGTTAGTAGAGACATATCCCAACAGACTAAAGGCTGTAATTAATCCAAAAGGTGGTCCAACAAAATACTAACATAATTGAGATGATCTCTTTTACAACTCAGTGATTCTGTTTTTGATTTTTTGTCCTGACATGTTGGTGTTATATCTGTCACTTAGATGTTATAAGCTGCACTAGTAAATACAGCTGGATAAAACAAAAATAGTTTCTATCTTCATTTCAGGCTGTGGGGGTTATTTATTAAAGGAAAATCCACTTTGCACTGCAAGTGCACTTGGAAGTAAAGTCGCTGTAGATCCGAGGGGGACATGCAAGGAAAATAAAAAACAACATTTTAGCTTGCACATGATTGGATGATAAAATCAGCAGAGCTTCCACTCATTTCAGATCTACCCATTAGATTTATGCCCCGTACACACGGTCGGATTTTCCGATGGAAAATGTCCGATCGGAGCGTGTTGTCGGAAATTCCGACCGTGTGTGGGCTCCATCGGACATTTTCCATCGGATTTTCTGACACACAAAGTTGGAGAGCAGGAGATAAAATTTTCCGACAACAAAATCCGTTGTCGGAAACTCCGATCGTGTGTACACAAATCCGACGGACAAAGTGCCACGCATGCTCAGAATAAATAAAGAGATGAAAGCTATTGGCCACTGCCCCGTTTATAGTCCCGACGTACGTGTTTGACGTCACCGCGTTTAGAACGATCGGATTTTCCGACAACTTTGTGTGACCGTGTGTATGCAAGACAAGTTTGAGCCAACATCCGTCGGAAAAAAAATCCTAGGATTTTGTTGTCAGAATGTCCGAACAAAGTCCGACCGTGTGTACGCCCTATTAGAGTGACTGCACTTCCAAGTGCACTGTCAGTGCAAAGTGGATTTTCCTTTAGTAATTAACCCCCAATGTGATTATTTTAAAGGAGTGTGATTATTTTCTTTACCTACTGTATATTGAACTTTTGGGTAGTCTGAAATTTTTTGCTTTGTAGTAATATTGAGTTGGACATTCAATCTTTCTTGACCACTTCACTGAACATGACTGGCTGAACATCTGTTAGGTACACATTTGCACAAAATGCATTTTTATCACCTACCCTGGGGTATAAACATTTGCACCCTGGAGTTCACACTTCTTAAGAGGAGGGCTTCCACCTCACGGCTTGGTACCTGACTGGGAAACCACAAGTGCTTAATTAGAGGTAGAGTTTATAAGCATCTAAGAAAGGCTGCTGGAGCCAGTAGAGAACAACATTAAAAATCTGACTATGCCACTGAAAGTAGCACTTATATACTAGAACCTTTATGTTTATTTATTGATGCATCCTATAAGGGAATATTCAATTGCCATTTGGCATAAAAGTGGATAACAAATGCGTGAAGTAACAGCCTTTGGACTCACTTCTTTTCCTTCATGCGTGCTGTGACCCCTGTCATTTTATGCTAATCTCACATGATCTATAAAGTCTTTCCGATCCAGCTGAAATCCACTATATTTACTTGGAAACCATATCTTTTAGTGGTTTTAGTGGTGATGCTCACCAACCCAAACCCTAGTTCATGGGTGGAAACTGATTGGAAACTTTAGATTTTCTCACCAGTGATAAACTGTTTGGCAAGTACATATTTAACCCAGATGACCTGATTAACTGATCATTAGAACAGCCTTATAACCTAACCTAACTTGATATTTTTTATAGGTAATATTTCTGACGTCCCAAAAATTTTCCAAAAATTAGAAGTGAAACATTGCATAGAGCCAGAGCAGAATTTATGTAAAACACAATGTTGTAAAGCTTTAATGTAGTTCCAGCTTTAAAATGCACATCTGCAGTCACCAACATTGTAAAAAGGCAAAGCCCAGTTATCCTTACTTGTAAAAAAGCATTAAGGGTTCATTCACACTTCCAAATCGAGTGGCGATCACTATACAATGAGCAACACATGTTCGGATGCCATTATGCCACACCTTTAAAAATCACATGAAGCTTGTCACCTGACAAATGTTTTAGGGCAGCCCATTCAATGCAGCACATTGGCATTAGAATAAAAGACAAATTGCATTATTCTTGTGTTGTGACTATTATAGACTATGCAGCCCAATTCTGCTGGTTAAATGAACCTTGAGATTCCCCTTCACTTTTATCAACATGACATTAGAGTACAAAATGAGGAGAAGGGATTGCTGGAATAGACAATAATAAAATCCTTACAAAGCATCCCACTGCCACTCTACTCAAATGATATTGCTGCTGTTTGAAGCCATTGTGGATTTCTCATTACTTTAACTTTCTCTGACCCAATATTACAGGGACAGGAAGTTAAGGGAAATATCCTCAATGGGTATACAAGCAAAAAAAAAAAAAAACATAAAAAAGAAAGCAGAAGCAAAATGCCCCCTCAAGGGCATTTTTTTCTAAAACTGAATCTGAAATATTCTTTCCATTGACAACAGACACTGACTAGAAATATAAGGGGCAATATGACTCCTGACCTATATATTCTAAACATTATGCTATATGTTACATAATGTACTGATATCATATAGTACATTACATTGTGCCAGCCACTGTATTCTGTAAGGTCTGCTGTACATTTCAAATGTCTCATCTATGTTTTTACTGTCTCAGTATTTGTCTCAATATTTGCTGGTTGCCATGTAGTTTACATCTGTATTAATGAAGTTGGTATATTATGTTAGGCGCACAAAAACTATTAGCTTAATATTCTATTTAGCTTTAAAAATGATCCTTTATATATATATATATATATATGTACATCTGTGGGACTCTCATTCATAGCACAGTAAATAAAAGGTATTTTGTGGGTGGGTGCAAGGACTTTGGTAAATGTGTGCACTGTATATTGTGAGTAGGCTCAGGTTTATTTATCCATGCCCCTTTTGTAATCACACCTACTATTTGTTGTAGGCGTGCTGCGTATGCTTCATGTTTACTCTTTTTTAGAGTGTTCTATTTTGTTAGGATTTTATTATGTTATAGGACAACATTTTGTAATGTAGTGGTACACTGTTCATAACTCAGGCTTGCGACAAGGGAGGGTGGGACATGCTTCTTCTTGGATCCCCGCTGACTGCTTCAATAATGACGCATTTTCTTTTCTTTTATAGGCACTGACTCGTGCCAGGACCATTGAAACCCTTTTAAACCAATCATAGGTAAGTACAATAGACCTGTAAATAAACTGTATTTTTTTTTCTTTTATTAAACTATTTTGTCAGCCACTGTTCCATATGTGGACTTTTACTGTTTTGAAATATTGCTCAATAGTAGATATCTATCACATTAATACATTACAATACAATACATTAATACATTACAATACATTAAAAGATTTTAGCTATCTTTTACTACTTTAGAGTTAAAAAATAAGTCTACATACATCTATCAATCTATACGCCTATTAAAAATTAATTATTTGAAATATCATGAGCCTGCAAGTCACATCAGGCATAAAAGTGTAACATAAATCAACAATGTACAAGTCATGTCATCTGAACTCCAATGAAAAAATAAAATTCTACCATCTTATGGATGTAGAAATAATGATTATCATACATATATCTGTGTTTTATACATTAATATTCCATTTACTGTCAAATTACTACACATGTCAACATCAGTGTTTACTTTGAAATACACCAGTGGCTTTTGTAATAAAACTCCAATTAACATATACATTGTATTATGTTTAGTGCTCAAGTTCTAATTGAATGGAAGATAGATATCATTTATGTGTGTTTATTTTTTTGTTCATTGAACACAATAAAACAATCACATACCTACCGTCCTTGGAACTTTGATATGGTGTTTATCATTTCATAGGCAATTATAACAACAGGGGATTGTATAAAAATTGATCTAAACCCTAACTAGATGAATTTTTTTTTTTGCTAAATTACTGTGTATTATAAACATGTTGCCTTTTTTCACTTAATACTGTTTTAGCCTTTTTGTTCCTCCTTTTATGTCTCAGAGCTTCTGATCCCCTCCAGCCAGTTGTCACATGCACATACTCCAGTGTTGGCTGCAAGTATGTAATGTCTCTTCTGCAATAAAACATACCTACCTGCCTGCTCACTGTGATCCCTGAACTGTAAACTGAGCTGCGCACGCACAGTTCAGCTTACATCAGCTGGGCTGATCCGGTGTGTTGGGATGATTGGTCCTGCACATACGCAAGAGTGTCATCATCCCACACCAGCCAAAGAAGATGGCCAAAACCCAACACACAGTAGAAGATGTTACAAAATATTCCATCATACAAGTCCTAACAAGAAGAGGTCAATGAAATTGTTTATTGTTAAACATAAAACTAAGGGAGCAAGGGAGCTTTGGGAGGGTGAGTATCCTTTCTTTAGTTCCACTTTAATAATCCAGAACAAAGAGCAATAATGTGCATGGCAAATGGCCTGCAGAAATAAAGACTCTGTCTGATATGTTGGAAGGGTGACTACAGTTGCCATGAATTACTACATGCAATTGCTCTTTGCACCGTTATGAAGATAGACCTAAGAGGCTCCATAATTTACAATCCTTCAGAATGTCGTTATACAATCACAAAAATTATGAAACTATTTCAAGGAGCAATCCCATTTATGCATTGTGTTTGGAATTTGCCTCTCAAAATGCACATTTGGCAAAACAGTTTGCAAATATAACCTGAAGCCCTACATAAATTACATTTCAAACCACAAATATACACTTTTATAAAGCAATTATAATGGTTTTTCTCATTAAGCTTTTATTACATACAGATGTTACAAAATATGCCATCATACAAGTCCTAACAAGAAGAGGTCAATTAAATGGTTTATTGTTAAATATAAAACTAAATGTACTTTATTAAATGACTCATATTAAGGGACCAGATGTTTGAATCCATTAATATATATATATTAATTCATTTATATATTAAACTGGTTAATGAAGATTTAATTTCAAATTTTATTACTGTATGCACAAATCCAATATGTATTTGAAGATTTAGATTCTCAAATAAAATAACCATTTTCCATTTGTTTGTTTTTTTGTAAACATATGATGGATTGTCTTGCTGTGATGTTAATACTGTTTACAATAATAATAAAAAATAACAACAACAATAACAAACATAATATTAACAATAATATTAATAATCATAATTTAACAGCTTGCCGACCAGCTACCGTCGTTATACGGCGGCAGGTTGGCATGTTCCTGTGAGCCATCATAGCAGTACATCAGCCATTTAAACAGGAATAGCAGGCGCGCATGCCCGCGGATGCTTGTGGCCAGCGGTTGTGATTTTATTGGGATTTTATGTGATAGACAAACACAGAGTGGCACATAATTGTGAAGTGGAAGGAAAATAATAACTGGTTTTCTAAATTTTTTACAAATAAACATGTGAAAAATGTTGGCCGTGCATTTGTATTCAGCCCCCCTGAGTCAATACTTTGTAGAACCACCTTTTGCTGAAATTACAGCTGAAAGTCTTTTTGAGTATGTCTCTGCACATCTAGAGAGTGATATTCTTACCCATTCTTCCTTGCAAAATAGCTCAAGCTCTGTCAGATTGGATGGAGAGTGTCTGCAAACAGCAATTTTCAAGTCTTGCCACAGATTCTCAATTGGATTTGATTTAGGTCTGGTCTTTGACTGGGCCATTCTAACACATGAATATGCTTTGATCTAAACAATTCCATTGTAGCTCTGGCTGTATGTTTAGGATTGTTGTCCTGCTGGAAGGTGAACCTCCACCCCAGTCTCAAGTCTTTTGCAGACTTTCTGCTAAGATTGCCCTGTATTTGGCTCCATCCATATTTCTATCAACTCTGACCAGCTTTCCTGTCCCTGCTGAAGAAAAGCATCCCCACAACATGATGCTGCCACCACCATGTTTTATAGTGGGGATGGTGTGTTCAGGGTAATGTGTGTGGTGTTAGTTTTCTGCCACACATAGCATTTTGCTTTTAGGCCAAAAAGTTCAATTTTGGTCTCATATGACCAGAGCACCTTCTTCCACATGTTTGCTGTGTCCCCCACATGGCTTCTCACAAACTGCAAAAGGGGCTTCTTATGGCTTTCTTTCAACAATGACTTTCTTCTTGCCACTCTTCCATAAAGTCTAGATTTGTGGAGTTCACGACTAATAGTTGTCCTGTGGACAGATTCTCCTACCTGAGCTGTGGATCTCTGCAGCTCCTCCAGAGTTACCATGGACCTCTTGGCTGCTTATCTGATTATTGCTCTCCGTGCCCGGCCTGTCAGTTTAGGTGGACAACTGTGTCTTGTTAGGTTTGCAGTTGTGCCATACTCTTTCCATTTTCAGATGCTGGATTGAGCGGTGCTCCATGAGAAGTTCAAAGCTTGAGATATTTTTTATAACCTAACCCTGTTTTTTAAAACTTTATCCCTGACCTGTTCAGTGTGTTCCTTTGCTTTCATGATGCTGTTTGTTCACTAAGGTTCTCTAACAAATCTCTGAGGGCTTTACAGAACAGCTGTATTTATACTGAGATTACATTACACACAGGTGGACTCTATTTAGGTGACTTCTAAAGGCAATTGGTTCCAATAGATTTTAGTTAGGAGTATCAGAGTAAAGGGGGCTGAATACAAATGCACACCACACTTTTCAGCTATTTATTGGTAAAAAAAATATAAAACCATTTATCATTTTCCTTCCACTTCACAATTGCGTGCCACTTTGTGTTGGCCTATTACCATAAATCCCAATAAAATACATTTATGTTTTTAAAAATTCCAAGTGGGTGCTCTGGCATGGGACTCAGGAAAACCACCTGAGAAAGTTGCATAAGGAGTCAAACTGGAATAGATATATAGAGCTACCACCTCCTGTGAGTCATGCTCAGCTTTAAAGTCACGGCTCCTAGCCTCAAACGTCTCTGAAAACATCTATTCTTCAATGAGCAAACGTAAAAGCTGGAGACACTGAAAATCGCTAAAACGTATAGTTCCTTATTGTTAATGACAGTGACAAAACAGCCATAAAAATCCAGCGTGTTTCGGCCCTCAGGCATTAGTCATGGCTAACACATAAATAACACAAAATCTTTATATATAGTAACAAGATCCCATGGCTACCACCCACGGTCACATGACCTAGGATGGGTGGAAACCAAACAATTCAATCAGACAAATCTATCTAGTAAAGAATGTATACAGTTCATATGTAATTGAGGACATAAACAGAAGAAGATACAAAATCATAAATAAATCCCTGAAATGCATGCATTGCAATGTATGTAAGGTACCACAAATATTGCAGAAAGATAAAATGGATAAGGAGAAAAATGTGTAAAATTCATAAATGAGATGGAAAAAGATGTATCCCAAATCTATTTAAGACATAGATCTACGTCCCACCTATGATTAAGACTATGGGGGGGGGGGGGGGTGCGAGTTTATAATTTCCAGATCCAAAACACCTCACGCTCTTGTTACCTTAAGTGTCTGTCCCCACCTCTCATAGCTGTCTGCACCCAGGGTTTCATTGCAATGCATGCATTCCAGGTATTTATTTTTGATGTTGTATCTATTGTTTATGTTCCTCCATTACATGTGACCTGTATACATTTTTTACTAGATAGATTTGTCTGGATCATTTGGCTACAACCCATCCTAGGTCATGGAACTATGGGTGTTAGTCATTTGATCTTGTTACTATATTTAAAGATTTTGTGTCATTTATGTTCTTGCCACGACTAAGGCCTCAGGGCCCAAACTCATTGTCTTTTCGGCTCTTTTGTCACATTAATAATAAAAGACTATATGTTTTAGCCAATTTTCTCTGGTTTCAGCCATTACTTTTGCTCAGCTGCATATGGAAATTGCTCTATAAGGGAAAAAGGTTTGCAAAAAAGCTTGTTTGTTTTTTGATTGTTTTTGATTTGGAGAAGCCTATCACCTATCAGAGAGGGATCTCTCCTGTTTAGTTAGTACCTGGATGGTATAGATTCATTTTCTGTTTTGTTCTGCTTATTTCTATTGCAACTGTAGCAATAACTCTCGGTGGAGCTGCTGGTTTAAGCGGGCTTGTTATCTTCACTCTCCTTCCCTCTGTTTTACCGGCAGCGTGTCTAGGGTTTCGTTGAGTTTACCTCTGGACGATACACGCACCAACATTTGGGTACATTTTCAATGCTTTATTAAACAATTTACTAGGGAAGTAGCAGGAAAGAGGCAGAAGGGAAACTGCAGAAGAAACTCAAATATCTTCTTGTAAGATTCTTGACAAATGTCCTGGTAGAATTTGGATATTACAATGGAATGCGCTCCCCTCGTGGGACACACTCCTTGCACGCCTGGATAGGCCTCTCTCACTTGCCTAGCAGCCAGTACGTAGCATGAACAAAAGTCTCTGCCACAGACTTGTTTGGGATAAACCTGTACGATCCTCTGCCACAGGATGTATTAGTTTTCTGCAATGAACGTCAGTCACAGTGCTTGAACCCTTAAGCCAACCCGGCAACACTATGCTGTATAGTTACTTTTAGGATACGTCCTCCAACCGAGTCACCAGGCCCCTCTCCAGACCAGCACGCTGCGTGATCC
The DNA here is from genome assembly GCA_037952925.1 of Lithobates clamitans. Taxonomy (NCBI): domain Eukaryota; kingdom Metazoa; phylum Chordata; class Amphibia; order Anura; family Ranidae; genus Lithobates; species Lithobates clamitans. The sequence goes on along the minus strand of JBBGZY010001050.1, from coordinate 1,322,602 downwards.
TTCCATGACGGGTCCTCCCCTGGGATCTCCTCGGTTGTCCAGCTTCTTCACTCTGGATAGACAGCTCAGGACCATTCCTCGGCTGCTGTGGTAGGCCCCAGACAAGCTTCTGGGCCCACCCCTGCGCCGTAGCAACGTGGGCCTCCGGAACGGAGGACCACGAGATTGCTCTCTAACGCGTACCTGTCGGCCAGGAGGGCCAGCAGGTGGCTGTAAAACGAACTCCACAATATGGCGTCTGTCCCATAAATACCCTCGCCCAGAATGCAACTTGGAGGACCACCTCCACCGAGTTGTCTCCGGGACAGAAGAGCATCCATACGCTTCGACACGTTGCTTTTCCAACACTGACCAGTGATAACAGCGACACCCACCTGTCAGTATGGAAACACACACAACGTCAGCTAAGCTGGAACAGAGGCAAACCTAACCTATCTAACGAACAAGTTACTAAATTTACCTAAAATATGGTAGATCGCAAATCTACCAGCGCTACACAACTTTTTAAAATTAAACTAACTACAGAACCTGCTGCTTTGACTGTTTTTTTTCCCCACAAAGTGATCCTCACTTGTGCTACTCCCCACATATGGTTGATTTGGTGGGCAACTTCCTGAGCAAGTGGAAATATGGAAGATGAGATAAGAGCCATGATTCAATCCACTGCAACTCAGCACAAAGCAAATCACCAATTTGCAGAGGCTCAGCAGCAGGCCACTAAGGCCCAGCAGGAAACAAATTGCCTGCTTGCAGAAATGCACTGATAGATGGCAGAGGAGAAGGCCACTGCTGCTTATCAGGAAACAAATCACAAGTTTGCGGAGGTCCAGCAAGCAGACCGAGAGCTCCTCAAGGAGGTGGCCCAACACATCTTAGAGTTAAAGGAGAACTCCGCAGTGTCAGTACTCAGGAAACAAAAAGTGGTGCCTGCCAGCTATTACATACAAAAGATGACATCTGCAGATGATGCAGAGGCCTACTTCACAACTTTTTAGAGGTTTGCTAAAAAAAGCAATGGGCGAGGCTGATATACAATATCTAACACCCCTCACATTTTTGTAAATATTTTATTAAATCTTTTCATGTGACAACACTGAAGAAATGACACTTTGCTACAATATAAAATAGTGAGTGTACAGCTTGTATAACAGTGTAAATTTACTGTCCCCTCAAAATAACTCAACACACAGCCATTAATGTCTAAATTGCTGGCAACAAAAGTGAGTACACCCCTAAGTGAAAATGTCCAAATTGGGCCCAACTAGCCATTTTCCCTCCCCGGTGTCATGTGACGCGTTAGTGTTACAAGGTCTCACATGTGAATGGGGAGCAGGTGTGTTAAATTTGGTGCTATCACTCTTACTCTCTCTTATGCTGCGTACACACGGTTGGAATTTCCAACAACAAATGTTCGATGTGAGCTAGTTGTCGGAAATTCTGACCATGTGTAGGCTCCATCGGACATTTGCTGTCGGACAAGGTGTTTTGGGGGGCCACCCAAAAGCACGCTCCCAATGTTGAGGGCATGTGGCCTGGTACGGTTCAGGAGGGGGGGCGCTCTTTCGTCCCCCCTCTTTTCCTGCGACATGCCAGGTTGTGTGCTTGGATAAGGGTCTTGTATGGATTTTTGGATTTTGGCCATTTTTTTTTAATATTGGTGCGGGGTTCCCCTTAATATCCTTGTAATAGACTTGTAGCGCCTGGTATGAAATTTAGGGGGACCCCCCACATCCTTTTTTTAAAAATTTTGGTTCAGGGTTCCCCTGTGGGTAATTCCCATGGCATTTTTATCAATGAACTTTTATGTGTGTTATGTGTGTAATTCATTAATAGCCGCGAGTAGTTTTAAATGACATTTTTTCCTTTGAAATGTCATTTTGCTGTCAGACGGGAAACATGCACCCCTTTACAGGCATACTATAGACACCCCCCCAGGTACGAAATTTAAAGGAATATTACACTTTTATTGTTATATATATATATATATATATATATATATATATATATATATATATATACACAGTTGTGCTCATAAGTTTACATACCCTGGCAGAATTTATGATTTCTTCTTCAGAAAATATGAATGATAACACAAAAACTTTTCTTTCACTCATGGTTAGTGTTTGGCTGAAGCCATTTATTATCAATTAACTGTGTTTACTCTTTTTAAATCATAATCACAGCAGAAACTACCCAAATTACCCTGATCAAAAGTTTGCATACCCTGGTGATTTTGGCCTGATAACATGCACACAAGTAGACACAAAGGGATTTGAATGGCTATTAAAGGTAACCAACCTCACCTGTGATCTGTTTGCTTGTAATAAGTGTATGCATAAAAGGTCAATGAGTTTCTGGACTCCTGACAGACCCTTCCATCTTTCATCCAGTGCTGCACTGACATTTCTGGATTCTGAGTAATGGGGAAAACAAAAGAATTGTCAAAGGATCTGCGGGAAAAGGTAGTTGAACTGTATAAAACAGGAAAGAGATATAAAAGGATATCCAAGGAATTGAGAATGCCAATCAGCAGTGTTCAAACTCTAACCAAGAAGTGGAAAATGAGGGGTTCTGTTGAAACAAACCCATGGTCAGGTAGACCAACTAAAATTTCAGCCACAACTGCCAGGAAATTTGTTTCGGGATGCAAAGAAAAACCCACAAATAACTTCGGGTGAAATACAGGATTCTCTGAAAACATGTGGTGTGGCTGTTTCAAGAGGCACCATAAGGGCTGCCACCCCACAAAGGAGTTACACAGATGCTGAGGAGGAAAGCTTCATAGCCGACCAGGACATAGCTCCTCCACCCTCACCAGGTACGGAAACCGAGATCACTATCGGGACTTCCCATGCAGGACCCCATTTCAGGCCTGCTCTTCTACGAGGAAGATGCTTGTGATAATACCCATGCTCCCACAGACTTCCCTTCCATGATGCAAGCTTTCTCACAGATGCTGACCAGAAATATAGCACTGCAAGCTGCCAAAATCACATCATCCATACATACAGACCTCCAGCAATTGGGGATTAGGATTGAGGTGATAGAAAAGAAAGCAGATCAATCTGTTGCCAGGATAAACCAAAACTCAGCCAGACTCAAAGACATGCAGGACCAACTAGAGACTGCACTATTAAAGATTGATGACCTCGAGAACAGGTCGAGACGTTACAACTTTAGGATAAGGGGGATCCACGAATCAGTGAAAGAAGTCCAGCCAGCAGTCAAGGCACTTATTAAAGGGCTTATTCCAGACATTGCTGTTCACTGCCTGGAACTTGACAGTGCTCATAGAGCACTGCAGCCGCCTCCCAGATCAGACGGGTTTTCCAGGGACATCATAGTAAAACCCCATTTTTATGCAGTGAAGGAGGAAGTGATGAGAAAATCAAGAGGGTCCGCAGCAATTAACATCCAAGGACACACCATTCAGATCTTTGCTGACCTCTCACCATACACGGTGCAAAAGCGAAGAGCACTCAAACCTTTACTGCAAATCCTAACAATGAAAGAGATAACGTATAGATGGTCCTTCCCTCTATGCCTGAACTTTTAATTCCGCAACAAAGGATACAGCTTTTCTTCATTTGCGGAAGGTGAACGCCTACTGCTCCACCTAGACCTATTCTCCCAGGAGCTTCTCCCCCCCACCAAACAAGGACTCCTAATCGTCATCGAAAATATCACCTCCTGCTAGCCCCCTACAACCCACCTGGCTGACCCAGCACTCCAAGAGGTCCAAAGAGACACTACCACCATGAATGGACAGTCCAACATCGTAAACCATGGCCCTGGTTTGTGACTCTCCCTACCTGACAGTTCGAAGCCACGCTCCAAGTCTTCCTCACTGAGGTATTACCCCCAGTTATTTCCTCCTCGGCCTGTTAGCCTTAGCTGTGCTCAACAACTCCCTCCTCACAATCACACGAGGTAATGGAGAATTAGGCTCCCCAATCCCATGAATTTGACGGGGAAGGGGAGACTGGTCAATTGGCTTGATGTATGATCCAATTGGTCATATGGTAATATGTCCCCGGGCAGTATAAGTGACTCCCTTGTTTCTGTTTTTGTTTTTGCTGTATTAGTTTTCTTAGACAGCTCCACAGGCAAGCCGAGTGACTTTGTCCTTAACCACCCAGCGATATAGAGCATACCCTATAATGGGCTTGGTGGCCTCTCACTTTTCCCCACCCTGAACCAACCTCACCCACAGCCCTCTGTTCATTAATGGAGGATGCTCGAGCAGGGATTGGGCCTGAGGGGAGGAAAGGGTGTGGGATTGTGACTCTAAAAATTCTCATTTCAATGGTGCTCTGTTAATTTTTCAAAAATGCTATATTATTACGGTTTGTCTCACAGGACCGTGGTGGACTCAGTGTGGAAGCTCACTCACGCAATCTTCTTCTGTTTTTCTGCTTCACCCTTCTTCTACCCCTATTTTTCCTCCCTCTCATATTCCAGGTTCTCCAGGTATACCCAGTCTCTTCTAGTTGGAGCCCGGGCACTGGAACCTCTGAAGAAGTGGTCACCCTCTTCTGACTCATCGCAAGGAGGAGGTAGGATAAGCAATATCTCAGAGATGTCTTCCCTGCTGATCCATGGCTAACACTAACCCCCCAACCACCACCTTCAAAATTACCTCACACAACAAACAGGGACTCAACTCCCCAATTAAACACTGAAATTTTTTCCAACAGTACCATAACATGCACTCTGACATCTTATTCTTACAAGAGACACACTTCCCTGCCACCTATAGACCTTCCTTCTTACACCAGCGCTACCCACAATTCTTTCTTGCATCCACAGATAACAAAACGAAAGGCGTAGTCATTTGCTTCACCAAACACATCAATTTTTCCCAACCCAAAATAGTCTCAGACCCCCTAGGACGATATATCCTAGTATCAAATAGTAAAGTGATCTTGCACAAGATCACTTTACTATTTGTTTTTAGCTTTGTGTATTGTCAACACTTTAAAGTTTTGCTGCTGGTCTTGCTCACTACAATCACACACATTTGTCATTTGACATTTACTCAGACTAGTGCGAAGGACATTTTCACATTATATCCTAGTACCAGGTTCTATTGCTGGGAAAACCAACACTTTTATTTTGTACTACGCCCCCAATAAGGGGGAAGAATATATTTTCGCCTCAATGCTGAACAAACTACAAAAACACTTCAAGGGAACAGTCTTCATGGGAGGAGACTCCAATATGGCATTTGACTTCTCCCTCATAGAGCGACACATATATGAGAGTCTGAGAGGGCTGCACACCCCAATTACAATCTTTGAAAAGAAAGACGACGACCGGGGAGAGCACACATATATGCTTTGCAAGATGGATGGATGCAGTATTTATACTCTTCTGATCTGAACACACAATTACTTCAACAACGCAATAAGGTGCTCCTGCCCATTTGATTCCCCTTTGGGGGGCCGTTAAACATGTGACCACTTGTAAGCCTCACAGCTCGGGGTTGCCCCCTTGGGTTGAGGGCATGGACAGGCTCTCAGTGGGTCCAGAATCGTACTTGAGAGGATTATCTGTTTTTTAAAGAAGTCTCTGGTTAAGCGAGCCTTCCTGGTGGAAAGGAAATGTAAGGACACCCTGAAGAAGACCATAACCTTTGAGGTCGAAATGAATTGGGGTACTTCCATACATCGGATTTCAAGTGTAACAATGTATCACTCTTGATGTATAACCTTTCCTAGCCTAATTTGTCTCGCCTTGTATATACCAGAGCTCATATTTTAATTATTTTTTTATACATGTTTTGTGTCTAACCATCCTTTGAAATAATAATAAAAAATCTGTGATTTTTTACAAAATATTTGACTCCTATTTCTGCTAAAAAGCCCCGTGGGGAACTTTTCACTTTTTTCTTTGACTTCTCCCTTGACAAAACAGTGGGAGGGAAACCCAGACCCAAACGCCCCTCGAAACAGAGCATGAAAATTGCCCACTTTATACATTCATTAGGGCTGGTGGACATTTGGAGAGAGATCAATCCCCACACGAAAGACTATACTCATTTCTCGGCACCCCACAGCTTCTATGCCAGGATAGACCACATCTTCATACAGGCCACAACAATTCCCTTAACCCCGAGCTCCAAAATTATAGATACCCCTCTCTCGGACCACTCTATTGTTTCCCTAGTCATGCGGTGGACATTGGGAACCTCAACGAGGCCCTGCTGAGTGACCCAATTCAGTGCACACTTATAGAGCGAGCCATAAAAGATCACTTCCTAGAAAATGACAATAACAAAGTGTTCCTGACCACCCTTTGGGCTGCCCACAAGACAATACTTAGGGGAAAGCTCATCCAGCTCTCCTCCAAAATCAAAAATGAGCATAGAGCAGACCTACAGAAATGAACTCCCACTCCTGAGACTTTAATACAGCTTGATATAGCCCGACTCACCTCAACAACAGCGGCCGAGAAACACCTCAAGTGGACAGGGGCCAAGTTTTATTCGCAAAAGGAAAGAATTGGCTCCAGACTAGCCACAAAATTGAGCCCCAAACAGCGCACACTAGCTTTCCCCAAAATACGATCCCCTTCCAGGACTTGACCCAGAACCCAAGCAAAATAATGGACTCATTCTTACAGTTTTATACAGAACTATGCCTTCTCCCAAACTAACGAGTACCTTCCTCAATGACCTCCCTATCCCCACAATAGCTCAAGACCACAGGGACCTCTTAGAAGACCCCTTTTCCTCAGAGGAGGTGTTAGAGACCATCAAATCCCTCAAACTAGGCTCCTCTCCCAGACCCGACGATTTTTCTACAGGATACTACAAAAAGTTTGGCCCATGTCTGGCTCCCTTTCTGGCATGGTTCTTTAACTCTCTCAAGGATGGAGCCCCCCATAGGAAATGATCTTAGCTCAGCATATATCTCTGTCATCCCTAAACCAGGGAAAGACCCGTTCAAGGTAAATAACTATCGCCCAATCTCGTTTATAAACAACAACATAATGATAATAACTTAAATACTGGCTAATAGAGTATCCAGTTTTATAGCTTCGTACATACGTAGAGATCAAGTGGGCTACATGCATGGGAGACAGGGAGCAGATCAGGTAAGGAGAGCAGTGGATAGGGAGGTACCGAACACCCCCCTGTTCGATTCGCACCAGAATTTGCGAACAGGCAAAAAATTCATTTGAACACGCAAACACCTTTTAAAAGTCTATGGGACACGAACATGAATAATCAAAAGTGCTCATTTTAAAGGCTTATATGCAAGTTATTGTCATAAAAAGTGTTTGGGAAACCGGGTCCTGCCTCAGGGGACATGGATCAATGCAAAAAAAAAGTCTTAAAAACAGGGAAGTCCCTGTCAAGTCCCCGTGTGTCAGAGGGGCGGGGTCACCGGGTGGCCCCGCCCCCGTTATTTAAGAACCGTCAGACGAGGAGAAGCATCACACAGTGGGAGCCTCCCTCCATGCCATCATGGATGCAGAGCGGCCTGAGGAGAAGAAGGGAAGGAGATGCCGCGGAGGAAGATGCCGGATGAGAACACCGGAGGAAGAACCAGAAGAACCAGAAGAAGAAGATGGAGGAAGAAACCGAAGGAAGATAGAAGATAGAAGAAAGAAGATAGAGGATAGAAGAAAGAAGAAGAATTTAAATAAAGGAATTGTCAAAAACTGTCTCTTGTCATTTTTAACATTTTTGACAGTTTTTTTGTGAAATGGTAGGGGTACTTTTGTACCCCCTTACCATTTCACACAGGGGGAGGGCCGGGATCTGGGGGTTCCCTTGTTAAAGGGGGCTTCCAGATTCCGATAAGCCCCCCTCCGGCACACCCCCACAACCACCGGGTAAGGGTTGTGGGGATGAGGCCCTTGTCCCCATCAACATGGGGACAAGGTGTTTTGGGGGGCTACCCCAAAGCACCCTCCCAATGTTGAGGGCATGTGGCCTGGTACGGTTCAGGAGGGGGGCCGCTCTCTTGTCCCCCCTCTTTTCCTGCAGCATGCCAGGTTGCGTGCTTGGATAAGGGTCTGGTATGGATTTTTGGGGGACCCCACGCCATTTTTAAAAAAAATTTTGTCCGGGGTTCCCCTTAATATCCACACCAGACCTGAAGGGCCTGGTATGGAATTTAGGGAGACCCCCCACGTCATTTTTTTTAATCATTTTGGTTCGGCGTTCCCCTGTGGGGAATTCCCATGCCGTTTTTATCAATAAACTTTTATGTGTATTGTCGGACCGGCAATTCATTAATAGCCGCGAGTAGTTTTAAATGACTATTTTTCCTTAGAAATGTCATTTTGCTGTCAGACTGTTCTAAACACGGGAAACATGAGCCCCTTTACAGGCATACTATAGACACCCCCAGGTACGAAATTTAAAGGAATATTACACTTTTATTATTTCACTTTAGGCATTATTAAAATCACTGCTCCCAAAAAAACTGCCATTTTTAAATTTTTTTTTTTGCATTGATCCATGTCCCCTGGGGCAGAACCCAGGTCCCCAAACACTTTTTATGACAATACCATGCATATAAGCCTTTAAGATTAGCACTTTTGATTTCTCCCATAGACTTATAAAGGGTGTTCCACGGCTTTCAAATTTGCCGCGAACACCCCAAATTGTTCGCTGTTCGGCGAACTGGCAAACAGCCAATGTTCGAGTCGAACATGAGTTCAACTCTAACTCAAAGCTCATCCCTAGCGGTGGACGTTATATCACTGCTTAACTCCCAATGGGATGCTGGACCCCCTCAGAAAGGATTCCTTCTCTCTATAGACCTCCATAAAGCCTTTGACTTGGTGGCTTGGCCTTACATCTTTGAAAGGGAAGATGGGGTTGGGGTTTTGGGCCAAACGTTTTGGGAATAATCCACGCATTATACTTGTCACCTACAGCACAAGTTCGCCTACTGGGCAGATACTCCTACACTTTCCCCATTGGCAGGGGAACTAGGCAGGGATGCCTGTTCTATTCCCCTACTAATAGCGATGGCCATTGAGACTTTGGCAATTGCAATTCGGACAAGTACTAATATTAAGAGGGTCATGTGTGGGGATCAGGAACATAAGTTTGCATTATATGCAGATGATTTACTTCTGTTCATTTCCTCCCCCTAACATCCACCCCCTCGGTCTACAAAATCCTTAAAGAATTTAGTCAGGTCTCAGGATTACAGGTCAACCTATCAAAATCCATACCCTAAACGTCTCTGTCCCCCCTGATCTGATTGCTCCGCTAAAACAAAATTTCACATTCACCTGGGCAACTGAAGCGATCACCTATTTGGGCATTAAACTCACTCATGATATTAGAAAACTCTTTCTAGCAAACTACCCCCCATGGTACATAAATGTAATGAGGACCTGGGGAGGTGGTCGAAGTGTGGTCTATCCTGGCTGGGCAGAGTTAACCCAGTAAAAATGACCCTTCTCCCGCGTATGCTATATTTGTTCCGCTCTCTCCCAATCGCTATAAAAAAACAATTCATTGTAAAACTGCAGTCCCAAATAGTGCGGTTCGCTTGGTGTAACAAAGGCTACAGATGCACTAAAGAGGTTCTATACAGGACTAAATCACCCTCACTGAAACTTTGCAGACAAACACTGGAGGTGCCAAACTTTGAATTGTTCCGATTCTCACAAATCTCCCACTTCCTTAACTCTATTTGGACTGTCAGGATTGGACACCCTAACATCACCCCTTATGAGCACTGGTGCGCTAACATCATGGATCAGAGGGGAGGAATCTCCTTGATCTACTCCTCCCTGGCAGGTAAGGAATCCGTCCCCCCATACGCCTGGGCCTGGGAGATGGACACGGGCGCTCTTGGGACCCAGGAATATGGTTTCAAGCATTTCAGCGCTCTTTTAAAGGTATCCTCAATGTCTCCTTGATAGAAGTGAATGTCAAAATACTGACCAGGTGGCATTATGTCCCTGCCAGGCTAGCAAGGATCTAACTAGAGGTTTCCCCCCTATGTTTCAGAGGATGTGTTTTGGAAGGCACAATTTTTCATATTTGGTGGTCATGTCCCCACATAAGGTCCTACTGGAAATGGGTTTTTCACACTATTAGGACAATAACGGGCCTCACTATTGCCCCTGATCCCACAGTGGCACTCCTAAACCGCAAAATCCACAGTTTACCCAAACACTTACAAGCCCTAATGTTCTACATTCTCTTGGGAGCCAAGATAACACTACCAAGGGCATGGAAAACGCCAACTGTTTCCTTCAGATAATGGCACAAGAACACATAGTAGCAAGATTACAGGACAAAGTGAACAAATTTGAAGCTATATGGGAACCCTGGGCAACACATTGTAATGTTTCCTTATGCCCGGGGTTACCTTCCTAAAACCATGGACCCCCCTGGAACTCTAACGCTTCTCTTTTCCCCCTCTTTCTTCACTCCTGCTGCCGGGGTCTTTCTATCCCCACTCCTCTCTCTGCTTGAGCAGGGGCTTAGCCCCCCCCTATTGGTGAAGTGGAAAAGGTGTTTAGTGGGGAAAGACTATACCAAATTCAGAGTTTCCGATTCAGCTCCTAGAACTGCCCCCCTTAGGACAGGAAGCTGTGGTGGCTCGGCTAAGCAGCACAGCCAGCCTGCCACAGCACTGGGTATGGGTGGGGCACATTCTGGGAGTATTCCGGCATTTCCACAATGGGTTCCCAAAGGGGTGGAGTGCCGGGCTGTCCCCAGGTGGGGTGACTGATCCCCTCTCGCATCCCCAAGGCAATACTTCAGCCTGGGACTCTGATTTCTAACAAATGAAAACCATGGGTTGACCCCCCATTAATAAGGGTCTTACCCACATGGAGAAATAGATACTACATGCCCTCAGCTCATCACTAACCCACTCTAAACGTTAAGAGTTAATTGTTGGACTATTGAAGTTTAGTAAATGTTATGCCCTGTACACACGGTCAGACATTGTTCGGACATTCTGACAACAAAATCCATTGTATTTTTTCCGACGAATGTTGGCTCAAACTTGTCTTGCATACACACGGTCACACAAAGTTCTCCGAATTTCCAAAAGTCAAAATGCAGTGAAGTACACCACGTGCGACGAGTCTATAAAAGGGCAGTTCAATACAAAACACGCCACCCTTTGTGCTCCTTTTGCTAATCTCGTGTTAGTAAAAGTTTGGTGGGAGACGATTCACGCTTTTTAGCCTTGTGGTTTTCAGATCGTCTTTCTGGTGTTCAGTTTGTGCTTGTGAGTTTGTATCTGTTCTTCAGTTCGTGCAGTGAGTTCCCATTGATTTATCATTGTGTTCTTGTCCGTTCGTTACTGATTTTTAGGTCGCTCTTCACAGACCTTGCTGTTCTTCAGTGCGTTCTGTTACTTCGTTCTGACCAGCTGACCATTTTCTAGCCATGTTGCGTGTACATACTCATCATAAAGTTCATGCTGTGCAGGAGCTTGATGTTGGAGTTCTTACGTTGACACAAGCCCAATCCATGAACAGGGCGAGGAGGAGTTCATGGACCAAGAATTGGTTGCTCCAGCTTGACCAGTTCTGTCACATGCCTTTGCTCCGTGAGATCCGTGAGAATAATCCTGATGATTTCAGGAAGTTTCTCTAGATGACGGACCCTATATTAAGGTAAGATTTTTATCCTTTAACATCACATTTTATTGTATTTAATGTTTACTAATGTATTGTAATACTTTCCTTTTTCCCTAATTACCATGATTGTAATATGCCGTGAATGTCCCCTCTGTCCTCATGCATGCTGGAATTTTTAAAAAATGTTTTGACCTTCATGCATATTTGCCTTCACTTACATCCCCAGCATGCTCTCCTGGGCCCATATCTACCTTGTCTTGTCACTTTACAATGTATTTTGTCAGCTCCATAGTAGTACTTTACCCTAAACACCCCCTAAAATGTGTATACATGTTATTTGTGCTTTAAATTCAGGCAGAGCGCAGGAGGCTTTTTTTGGGGTCCCAAAATCAATTGGAACCCTCCCTCCCCCCAACTGCTAAGTCAGCTGATACCAATCCTCTATCTGCTGACTTTGCCAAACCCATACACACTATACCCACTTCTTTTGTGGTCAGATTTCTGTATGGATTCCCCAAAACATGTAGTGCAAGGGCCTGCCTGAATACTTTCAAATGGTAATGTTTAAAGTTGTTGTATCCTATTATCTTGATAGGTAATTGCAGAATGTAAAAATGTGCTAAAAAGTGTACAGTGTGTATTTATTTCTTTGTATTGTGACACTTCTTACCTGTCCAGTGGGCTGCCAATAGTGTAAAGTAAGGAGGGGCTGGCCAAAGTAACACACATTGTTTATGCATTCAGCTCTCAATGAAGTGGAGAGGGTTACCTGTCCAAAACATCCCCCCCCCTAAAAAAATTTCAATGGGCCATCAGAGGGGGTGAGGAATCTGATAGGTGGACCTTATACTTTTGTCTTTAAATACTCCCTAAAATAAATGTTATACTGATGTTGTGTTGGCCAAGAATGTTTGTGTCTAATCTGCTTTCAATGTTTTTGTGCAAAATTACTAATTTTTTTTTCTTGTTTGACTCCACAGTTACCTTCCATCCCACAGGAATGGCAGACTGTGGCCTCCCACTTTGCCCAGCGGTGGGACTTTCCCACCTGTGTAGGGGCAATTGATGGGAAACACGTCCACATAGTCCCACCCCCCCAACTCGGGGTCATACTATTTCAACTACAAGGGGTTCAATAGTATTGTGATGTTGGCGGTGATGTCGGCTACTTACGAGTTCCTGTATGTAGACGTGGGGAAGAATGGCTGGATGTCTGATGGTGGAGTCCAGATGGAGTTCTACAGGCGTCTCCAGAATGGCAGCTTGGGCTTGCCACCTCCAGAAGACAATGCGGAAGGACTCCCATTCGTCTTCATTGCGGGTGAAGCGTTTGTGCTGGGGGACCATCTTATGCGGCCATTCCCTATGAGGACCCTCACCCCGGACCAGAGGGTTTTTAATTACCGGCTGGCCAGAGCCAGAAGAGTGGTGGAGAACACGTTTGGAATAATGGCCAGCCGGTTCCACTTATTTCTTACACCCATACACATGGCGGAATATAAACTCAATCACATCATCCTGGCTTGCTGTATTCTCTACAATTTTTTAAGGAGAAATTCTCTAAACTATGCTGCCTCAGTTGGGCCTAAGGCCGGAATTCCTAATGAACAACCGCTGATGGCGCTTGAAACTGGCCATCCTGGCTTGCCCCCCCAAAGTGCCCGTGAGGTCCGTCTAAGATACAAGGAATACTTTGCGGATAGGGGGGCCATCAATATGTCAGACAATGTCTGAGACATTTTTGAATAAAAGATATCTTTCAAACTTAACCACTTGCTGACCGCCTCACGCTGATATACGTCAGCAGAATGGCACGGGCAGGCAGAATCACGTACCCATAAGTGATCTGCCTCCCACGGGTGGGGGGTCCAATCGGACCCCCCCCGGTGCCAGAGGCGGCCGGCATTTCTTCGCGGGCGATGAGAGGTGAGGGGGAGGCCATCCATTGTTGGCCACCCCCTCCCGATCGCTCCCGGCGAATGAAAATGCTTCCTCTCCCTCTGTAATGTAAACAGAGGGAGAAGAAGTGATGTCATCCCTCCTCGAGCCGGTCTTTTCGATCCAGCGCCGAGGAGAGAAGACATCCAAGTAAGTGCACCAACACTACACTAACAGTAGAACACACTAGGCACACTTTCCCCCCCCCCATCACCCCCCGATCACCCCCCGATCACCCCCCCTGTACCCCCTGTCACACTGACACCAATAGCAATTTTTTCTTTTTAAGTGTTAGGGCAGTTAGGTTAGCCCCCTTTAGGTCTGGGGTACCCCCCTTTAGGTCTAGGGTACCCCCCTAACCCCCCTAATAAAGGTTAACCCCTTGATCCCTCCCATCGCCAGTGCCGCTAAGCGATCATTTTTCTGATTGCTGTATTAGTGACACAGGTGACACTAGTTAGGGAGGTAAGTATATAGGTTCGCTGTCAGTGTTTTATAGCGACAGGGACCCCCATATACTACCTACTAAAGGTTTTAACCCCTTGATTTCCCCCTAGTTAACCCTTTCACCAGTGATCACCGTATAAGTGTTACGGGTGACGCTGGTTAGTTAGTTTGTTTATTATAGTTTATTATGGTTTTAGGGCACCCACCGTTTATTACCTTATAAAGGTTTAACCCCCTAATTGCCCGACGGTGATATAAGTTACGTTTTTAGGATCAGATAAGGTCTGTGTCACCCCAGGCAGCATCAGGTTAGTGCCAGTAGCGCTAAAACCCACACACGCAGCATACACCTCCCTTAGTACTATAGTATCTGAACGGATCGATATCTGATCCGATCAAATCTATACTCCCCAGCAGTTTAGGGTTCCCATAAACACAGTGTTAGAGGGATCAGCCCAGATACCTGCTAGCACCTGCGTTTTGCCCCTCCGCCCAGCCCAGCCCACCCAAGTGCAGTATCGATCGATAACTGTCACTTACAAAACACTAAGCACACATAACTGCAGCGTTCGCAGAGTCAGGCCTGCGATCGCTAACAGTTTTTTGGTAGCGTTTTGAATCAGTCGCTAACAGTCAGGAGCTTTTTTATCTGTGAGTCTGACTAGTGTACCCCTAAATTTAGAGCCCAAAATGGCAAATCGAAGGTACACTAGTGAAGAGGCCTACACGTTTCTGAGCATGACAGATAGTGAAGAGGAAGTCACTCATCTGTCAAGTTCGGGCTCAGAATACGATCCTGTAGAGGACAGCGGCTCCATGACAGATAGCTCTGACGACGGAGTTGTGGTCCCTGCTAGGGTCAGGCATACCAGACCCCGAACTTCTTCTGTCCTTGAAGTGCAAGAACCACAGGGCTCTCATATGGAGCAGAGAAGTACTAGTGCTGCTATTCCTTCTGGTGAACTGGCAAGCACCATCGGCCTAGTACACCCTGGTCGTACATCCAGCACTGCAGTAACACGTGGTGACGTGGCGAGTCCCATAAGTGCAGTTCAAGCTGGCGAGGTGGCAAGCACAAGTAGTGTCCCACTGCCACCAAGAAGAAGGCGAACACAGGCCCGTCGTGCCCATAGTGCCCTTCCTGCTGCATTCGCCAATCCGAATTGGGAACCCACCACTTGTGCAGCACCCGTACTTCCCCCATTCACTGGCCAACCCGGAATTCAGGTGGAAACAGTTGATTTTACGCCACTGGATTTTTATTTGCTGTTTTTCACCGAAGATCTCTATAGATCTATTGTGGACCAAAGCAATTTGTACGCTGGTCAACACATCGCCACTAATCCCCAGTCCTCCCTTGCCAGAGATTGGAAACCAATTACAGTTTCCGAATTTAAGACCTTTCTGGGCCTTTCCCTCAACATGGGCATAACTAAAAAGAGTGAGTTGCGGTCATATTGGTCCACTGACCCAATTCACAATATGCCCTTGTTCTCTGCCTCCATGACCAGGGCATGATACGAGCAGATTTTGCGGTTCATGCACTTCAACGACAATGAACTCTGTCGTCCTCGTGGAGACCCTGGATATGATCGGCTCTACAAAATTCGGCCTCTCGTAAACCACTTCAACCAACGTTTTGCAGACTTGTTTACTCCCCATCAAGTTGTCTGCGTTGATGAGTCCCTGATTACATTTTCTGGTCGCTTTTCATTCAAACAGTACCTTCCCAGCAAGCATGCCAGATACGGGGTCAAGATGTATAAGCTCTGTGACAGGGCCACAGGCTATACATGTAGATTTATGGTTTACGAGGGCAAAGATAGTCACGTAGAGCTGATAAACTGCCCTGACTACATAGGAAGCGCTGGCAAGATAGTGTGGGACTTGGTGTTACCCTTATTCGGAAAGGAACACCACTTGTACGTGGACAATTATTACACGAGCGTGACACTTTTTAGTCACCTTTTTGATCAACAGATTGGAGCATGTGGCACCCTGATCGCCGGGGCTTTCCCCAGTGGCTTGTAGATTCCCGTCTTAGGCTGGGGGAGAGAGCCTGCTTGCAGTGTAATAATTTGCTCGCTATGAAGTGGAGGGACAATAAGAATGTTTTCGTTCTTACCTCCCTTCATGCAGACACGACGACCCAAATTACTACGGCGACTGGTGTTGTGGAGAAACCCCTCTGTGTCCACGAATATAACCAAAATATGGGAGGGGTGGACCTCAACGACCAGTTGTTGGCGCCGTACCTAGTTGCCCGTAAGGCCAGACGCTGGTACAAAAAAGTGTCTGTTTATTTATTTCAATTGGCTTTGCTGAATGCTCATGTGCTATACAGAGCTTCAGGACAGACTGGATCCTTCCTTAAATTCCAGGAAGAGATCGTCAGAGCCCTTCTGTTTCCAGACGGTGCTCCACCTCACCTTCCCCAACCAAATGCAGTAAGCCGGCTGCATGAGAGGCATTTTCCTTATGTCCTCCAGAGTACCCCTACCCAACGAGCCCCCCAAAAAAGATTTTGTGTCTGCAGCAAGCGCAGATTTAGGCGTGACACCCAGTATTGTTGTCCCTGCTGTCCTGACAATCCTGGTCTATGCATTGGTGAATGTTTTGAACGATACCATACACTAGTTGAGTATTAGCGTAGGGTACAGCACTGCACAGACTAGGACACACTTTCACAGGGTCTCCCAAGATGCCATCGCATTTTGAGAGACCCAAACCTGGTACCAGTTAAAAAAGTTAAAGTTACTAAAAAAAGTGTAAAAAAAATAAATAAATAAAAAAAATAAAAATACAAAAAAAATAAAATAAAAAAAAACAAAAATAGTTGTTGTTTTATTGTTCTCTCTCTATTCTCTCTCTATTGTTCTGCTCTTTTTTATTGTATTCTATACTGCAATGTTTTATTGTTATGTTTTTATCACGTTTGCTTTATAAGTATGCAATTTTTTTATACTTTGTTTTTTTATTGTTAACCACTTTTTTGTTTTCAGGTACGCCATTCAGCTGCAGAGCGGATTTATTTATCTTGACAGCAACAGCGTTTGCTCCCACGATACATAAAGCCGTGACTCCAGCGCTGTCGGAGGTGATTTCACCACCACAGTTACATACTTCAGCATATATGCCAAAGCGTGGGGGCAGCAGTGGGTGGAGGAGCAATTTGCTCCTGCCTTTTGCGGGAGGATGCCCCCATGCTTCAGCATATATATATTTTAGTAGGCACAGGTTGCGTTAAATGTTTTATTTTTTACTATGTTTTTTTTTGTATTTGCTTTGCAGGTATCGTAAGTATTACTGTTATACTGTAATGTTACTTTGTTTTTTGTTAACCATCATTTGCTTAGCAGGTACGCCATTCAGTTGCAGCGTGGATTTATTTATCTTGACAGCAACAGCGTTTGCTCCCACGATATATAAAGCCGTGACTCCAGCGCTGTCGGAGGTGATTTCACCACCACAGTTACATACTTCAGCATATATGCCGAAGCGTGGGGACAGCAGTGGGTGGAGGAGCAATTTGCTCCTGCCTTTTGCGGGAGGATGCCCCCATGCTTCGGCATATATATATTTTAGGTAGGCACAGGTTGCGTTAAATGTTTTATTTTTTACTATGTTTTGTTTTGTTTTTGCTTTGCAGGTATGGTAAGTATTACTGTTATACTGTAATGTTACTTTGTTTTTTTGTTAACCATCATTTGCTTAGCAGGTACACCATTCAGTTGCAGGGCAGATTTATCCATCTTGACAGCAACAGCGTTTGCTCCCACGATACATAAAGCCGTGACTCCAGCGCTGTCGGAGGTGATTTCACCACCACAGTTACATACTTCAGCATATATGCCGAAGCGTGGGGGCAGCAGTGGGCGGAGGAGTGATTTTCTCCTAACTTTTGCGGGAGGATGCCTCCATGCTTCGGCATATATATATACGGTGCATGCATGCCCATCATTAGAAGTGGGTGGATGAAGGGAGGTATTCTAATGGTGGGCATACCCACCATCAATATCTTTTTTTTGTTCAGCCCACAGGCTGCATGAAAAAAAAGTTTACAATATATGCCCAACAAGGACCAGCAACGTACGGGTATGTTGCTGGACTTTGAGTGGTTATACCAGAATGATGCCTGCAGGTTTAGGTATCATCTTGGTATCATTCTTTTCAGCCAGCGGTCGGCTTTCATGTAAAAGCAATCCTAGTGGCTAATTAGCCTCTAGACTGCTTTTACAAGCAGTGGGAGGGAATGCCCACCCCACCGTCTTCCATGTTTTTCTCTGGCTCTGCTGTCCCAACATGGAACCTGAGAATGCAGCCAGTGATTCGGCCAGCTGACCATAGAGCTGATCAGAGACCAGAATGGCTCCAAACATCTCTATGGCCTAAGAAACCGGAAGCTACGAGCATTTCATGACTTAGATTTCGCCGGATGTAAACAGCGCCATTGGGAAATTGGGAAAGCATTTTATCACACCGATCTTGGTGTGGTCAGATGCTTTGAGGGCAGAGGAGAGATCTAGGGTCTAATCGACCCCAATTTTTTCAAAAAAGAGTACCTGTCACTACCTATTGCCATCATAGGGGATATTTACATTCCCTGAGATAACAATAAAAATGATTAAAAAAAATAAAAATGAAAGGAACAGTTTAAAAATAAGATAAAAAATCAAAAAAATAATAAAGAAAAAAAAAAAAGCACCCCTGTCCCCCCCTGCTCTCGCGCAAAGGCGAACACAAGCGTCGGTCTGGCGTCAAATGTAAACAGCAATTGCACCATGCATGTGAGGTATCACCGTGAAGGTCAGATTGAGGGCAGTAATTTTAGCAGTAGACCTCCTCTGTAAATCTAAAGTGGTAACCTGTAATGGCTTTTAAAGGCTTTTAAAAATGTATTTAGTTTGTCGCCACTGCATGTTTGTGCGCAATTTTAAAGCATGTCATGTTTGGTATCCATGTACTGGGCCTAAGATCATCTTTTTTATATCATCAAACATTTGGGCAATATAGTGTGTTTTAGTGCATTAAATTTTTAAAAAGTGTGTTTTTTCCCCAAAAAATGCGTTTGAAAAATCGCTGCGCAAATACTGTGTGAAAGAAAAAATGAAACACCCACCATTTTAATCTGTAGGGCATTTGCTTTAAAAAAATATATAATGTTTGGGGGTTCAAAGTAATTTTATTGCAAAAAAAATAATTTTTTCATGTACACAAAAAGTGTCAGAAAGGGCTTTGTCTTCAAGTGGTTAGAAGAGTGGATGATGTGTGACATAAGCTTCTAAATGTTGTGCATAAAATGCCAGGACAGTTCAAACCCCCCCCACAAATGACCCCATTTTGGAAAGTAGACACCCCAAGCTATTTGCTGAGAGGCATGTCGAGTCCATGGAATATTTTATATTGTGACACAAGTTGCGGGAAAAAGACAATTTTTTTTTTTTGCACAAAGTTGTCACTAAATGATATATCGCTCAAACATGCCATGGGAATATGTGAAATTACACCCCAAAATAAATTCTGTTGCTTCTCCTGAGTACGGGGATACCACATGTGTGAGAATTTTTGGGAGCCTAGCCGCGTACGGGACCCCGAAAACCAAGCACCACCTTCAGGCTTTCTAAGGGAGTAAGTTTTTGATTTCACTCTTCACTGCCTATCACAGTTTCGGAGGCCATGGAATGCCCAGATGGCACAACCTCCCCCCCCAAATGACCCCATTTTGGAAAATAGACACCCAAAGCTATTTGCTGAGAGGTATAGTGAGTATTTTGCAGACCTCACTTTTTGTCACAAACTTTTGAAAATTGAAAAAAGAAAAAAAAATACATTTTTCTTGTCTTTCTTCATTTTCAAAAACAAATGAGAGCTGCAAAATACTCACCATGCCTCTCAGCAAATAGCTTGGGGTGTCTACTTTCCAAAATGGGGTCATTTTGGGGGGTTTTGTGCTATCTTGGCATTTTATGGCCTTCGAAACTGTGATAGGTAGTGAGGAGTGAAATCAAAAATTTACGCCCTTAGAAATCCTGAAGGCGGTGATTGGATTTCGGGGCCCCGTATGAAGCTAGGCTCCCAAAAAGTGCCACACATGTGGTATCCCCGTACTCAGGAGAAGCATCAGAATGTATTTTGGGGTGTAATTCCACATATGCCCATGGCATGTTTGAGCAATATATCATTTAGTGACAACTTTGTGCAAAAAAAAATTGTCACATTTCTGCAACTTGTGTCAAAAAGTAAAATATTCCATGGACTCAACATGCCTCTCAGCAAATAGCTTGGGGTGTCTACTTTCCAAAATGGGGTCATTTGGGGGGGTTTGTGCCATCTTGGCATTTTATGGCCTTCAAAACTGTGATAGGTAGTGAGGAGTGAAATCAAAAATTCATGCCCTTAGAAATCCTGAAGGCGTTGCTTGGTTTTCGGGGCCCCGTACGCGGCTAGGCTCCCAAAAAGTCCTAAACATGTGGTATCCCCGTACTCAGAAGAAGCAGCAAAATGTATTTTGGGGTGTAATTCCACATATGCCCATAGCATGTTTGAGCAATATATCATTTAGTGACAACTATGTGCAAAAAAAAAAAATTTGTCACTTTCCCGCAACTTGTGTCAAAATATAAAATATTCCATGGACTCAACATGCCTCTCAGCAAATAGCTTGGGGTGTCTACTTTCCAAAATGGGGTCATTTGGGGGGGGGTTGTGCCATCTGGGCATTTTATGGCCTTCAAAACTGTAATAGGTAGTGAGGAGTGAAATCAAAAATGTATGCCCTTAGAAATCCTGAAGGCGGTGCTTGGTTTTTGGGGCCCCGTACACGGCTAGGCTCCCAAAAAGTCCCACACATGTGGTATTCCCATACTCAGGAGAAGCAGCTAAATGTATTTTGGGGTGCAATTCTACATATGCCCATGGCCTGTGTGAGCAATATATAATTTAGTGACAACTTTGTGCAAAAAAAAAAAATTGTCACTTTCCCGCAACTTGTGTCAAAAAATAAAATATTCCATGGACTCAACATGCCTCTCAGCAAATAGCTTGGGGTGTCTACTTTTCAAAATGGGGTCATTTGGGGGGGTTTTGTGCCATCTGGGCATTTTATGGCCTTCAAAACTGTAATAGGTAGTGAGGAGTGAAATGAAAAATTTACGCCCTTAGAAATCCTGAAGGCAGTGATTGGTTTTCAGGGCCCCGTACACCGCTAGGCTCCCAAAAAGTCCCACACATGTGGTATCCCCGTACTCAGGAGAAGCAGCGGAATGTATTTTGGGGTGCAATTCCACATATGCCCATGGCCTGTGTGAGCAATATATCATTTAGTGACAACTTTTTGTAATTTTTTTTTGTCATTATTCAATCACTTGGGACAAAAAAAAATATTCAATGGGCTCAACATGCCTCTCAGCAATTTCCTTGGGGTGTCTACTTTCTAAAATGGGGTCATTTGGGGGGGGGGTTTGTACTGCCCTGCCATTTTAGTACCTCAAGAAATGACATAGGCAGTCATAAACTAAAAGCTGTGTAAATTCCAGAAAATGTACCCTAGTTTGTAGACGCTATAACTTTTGAGCAAACCAATAAATATACGCTTATTGACATTTTTTTTACCAAAGACATGTGGCCGAATACATTTTGGCCTAAATGTATGACTAAAATTGAGTTTATTGGATTTTTTTTATAACAAAAAATAGAAAATATAATTTTTTTCAAAATTTTCGGTCTTTTTCCGTTCATAGCGCAAAAAATAAAAATGGCAGAGGTGATCAAATACCATCAAAAGAAAGCTCTATTTGTGGGAAGAAAAGGACGCAAATTTTGTTTGGGTACAGCATTGCATGACTGCGCAATTAGCAGTTAAAGCAACGCAGTGCCAAATTGTAAAAAGTGCTCTGGTCAGGAAGGGGGTAAATCCTTCCGGGGCTGAAGTGGTTAAGAAAAATTTTGTTTTATTTCCTGCTTGCCTTTCTTTTAGCTGTCTCCTCGGTTTTCTTTTATTGGTATTATTTAGTTGGCCTTTTGATTCAACAGTGCAAATGAAATTTATTTCAGACATGAGGTGACAATCTCTTATTCGGCTAATATTATAAAAGTATGTTGTGGGTCTGCTACACACACCTTGTTTTTGTTGTTAATGTATGTAATGCATTACTGACAAAAATCTTCATCATTTTCAGCACCATGACCGAAATTTGGGGAGTCCTGAAAAGGGCGTGATTGTGTAAAATTATAAAGCACTGTGGGTGTTATTTACTAAAGGAAAATACACTTTGCACTAAAAGTGCTCTTGAAACTGCACTGAAACTGCACTTGTAGTGCAAAGTGGAGTTGCCTTTAGTAAATAGCAACCATTGCCAGGGAAAAAAAACAACTTTACTCCAAAAACTGATTTTAACCATTGAAAGAAGAAGCCACACATTGGTCATTATCCAAATTTTTACTTAAAGCACAATCACATGTGCGTTTATAAAAGGTATTTTTAACAAACCAACATGTTTGTTGTCTAAAATTTTTTGAGTTCACATTTCTACAAAATAGCCTTTAATAGGTAAAACAGGCATGTTTAAAACCATAAAACAATACACAACTCTGGAACTTACAAAGTTCCACTTATAGAAAGTGAAGGCAATATCAGACATGAACATTTATAAACTGTATTTAATATTGCGTTCAGCAGATGGGGTGATGTCACCCCTGGAAAAGCCAAATTTTGAAGATGCACACAAATTGCCTAATGTCAACATGTGCTAGCTGCCATCATGGGGGATCAAGGGACGTGTTTTGGGGGTACAACCCCTTCCTCTCAGCTACTTTATTAGTGAGGAAGGGGTTGCACCCACAAAACGCGTACATTGATCTCCCGTGATGGCAGATAGCACATGTTGACACACTGTGTGCATCTTCAAAATTTGGCTTTTCTAATATGTCAAAAATTAGTCATTAAAAAAAAAAAAACCTGCAATAAGTTAAGGATTTCTGGGTGTTTTATATTCTCCCTAAAACATCAATGATGTTCTTCATTTTGTTTTGAACATCACTGATGTTTTTCTTTAGGGTTTCTAAATCCCTATTACACCCCATGATCTCTACAATGAGGATCTGGGCACTTTCACTGGTGAACTGACATTCCTCTTCCAAAACATCATCATCACCTAAAACAAAAAACAAAAATAACACACCATGTATTATAAATATGCAGGCATCCATCTCTTACCTGAGGCTATGGTCGCAGACACTCACCTGTTGTGGTGACAATTTCTATAACGTCTCCCTCCTCCTCCTCTGGTTGGGTTTGGGGGATTTCCTCTTCTTCCTGAGGTGGGGAGTCCCTGGTCTCCTCTGATGAGTGGTGTTCTCTGAGTCTTTTCTCTCCTATGTGAAAAAAAAGGTATACTTAGCACAGATATTTGAGGCCAGAAATACGAATATGAAACATTGCTTGGAAGTGGGGTACAATTGTCTGTTTTGGCAGAGTTCAAAGATGAACAAATATGTTTGTCCTTTGTCAAGCTTGAATACTTACCTGAGAAAAGAAGTCTTGCGAGCCACAATAATCCAATGCTCAGTGTGCATAAAACGTGCAAATAAAAATAAATATCTAGCAGCAAACACAGTTCACGTATTCATCACCGTGCAAAGAATATAAATAAAAAAATTTGCGCTGCGCTTAATTATATACCATAAAGAAGGTAATACCCAAAATCACTTTTAAAAATAAAAAATAAAAAATATGTATTTATACACAATACTTCTTACGTGCAATGTGCACAACACCATCTAAGATACAATATATATATGTTTGAACAATTCTAAGTGCAATGTGCATACATATAATTATAACAACAATAAATCATACATGTTTGTGCATATAATAAATATCTAATCCAGTGACAGATTAAAAAACATGTAATAACTCACATAAAGTGTGACATGCAAAAATATGTTACATTTTTTAAAATTAAATTTGTATATAAGTGCCCAGTGAACCTTGAAAATCAATTAGTACGATCTGTGTTATTTAAATCCTTATATTAGTGTCCACAATATCCAAAATAAATGTGCATCCGTATCCAAAAGAAACTATTAAATGTCCAAATCATCCAGCTGTTTGTGACACTTGAATTCAGCACGCTGGATGATTTGGACATTTAATAGTTTCTTTTGGATACGGATGCACATTTATTTTGGATATTGTGGACACTAATGTAAGGATTTAAATAACACAGATCGTACTAATTGATTTTCAAGGTTCACTGGGCACTTATATGCAAATTTAATTTTAAAAAATGTAACATATTTTTGCATGTCACACTTTATGTGAGTTATTGCATGTTTTTTAATCTGTCACTGGATTAGATATTTATTATATGCACAAACATGTATGATTTATTGTTGTTATAATTATATGTATGCACATTGCACTTAGAATTGTTCAAACATATGTATATTGTATCTTAGATGGTGTTGTGCACATTGCACGTAAGAAGTATTGTGTATAAATATATATTTTTTATTTTTTATTTTTAAAAGTGATTTCGGGTATTACCTTCTTTATGGTATATAATTAAGCGCAGCGCAACATTTTTTATTTGAATACTTACCTGTTTTGTACAAGCTTCACAGATGGAGACACCCCTATAGTATACATTGGAGCACCTGTGTGGGCCCCCTAATAAAAAAGGTGTTCTGGTGTCCCACACTAGTGCTCCAGCGTCCAGATGTGAAAACAGCTGCTGAGTGTCCTCTCCTTACACAGAATCTAGTTTGCATTTCATTCTAGTTACAAACCCATATAGACAACCAACTTATTTTAAGAGAAATAGGCAAGAAAAAATGTATTGAACTGCATCTGGCCAAAACATGGTGTTTTAGTGGCCGAACGAACATGAAAGTTGCCATTTTAAACTGTAGAACAGTATAGAAAAGCACATGGAGCAGCACGAACATTATAAAAATACAGAATAGGAACACAGGACAACTACTTACTTTTTTGCAGCACTCTCCTGATCCTTCTATACTGATCATGCTCCCTTAATTTGAGGTCCGACTGACATTTCCTCAGTTGATCCTTGGATCGTCGTACCCCAAAATTCCGGTGCAGGCTCTTCACAACTTTCGCTATGATCTTGGCCTTTCTGACATTTGGGTTTGGGTAAGGTCCATACTTCCTATCATAGTCGGCCCTTTTCAATATGTCAAAGAAGCTCTGACCAGAAGTAGTAAACAAAAAAGGTATGCCGCATCCCATAATAGAAAAAAAAGAACAATTGGTTCCCCTGGGGTGGGATTTTAAAGGCATTACCACAAAAAAGGCATTAATGGTAAAAAAAATATTTTATTACAAAATGCGAAAACATAACTCACAATACACCAAAGTAAAAAAAATTAACACACATAAATGATACATATACACAATTGCATCAGGAGTGACATGTATGTGACAAAAAATATATCACACAAGGCAATAAACAAAAACAGACCAATAATATAAGATGAAGTGGGTCTCACTAAACCGATGCGTTTCGGAAAGTCCTTCGTCAAGGTTTGACAAGTGAGAGTTATCATCTATTGGATATTGTAAAGGCAGAAAATGCAACAATGGTTAGCATCGCATACATGTATAAAATGGTATACCCCCCGCACCCTGTGTGTGAGAGAATACACACTTACCCAATACAAGTGTTATAAAGACATTCAAAGCAAACAATCAGCTCTGCTGTGGTGTCCCAGGCCACGTGCATATCCCAAAGATCCAATGATGGGTAGGCAGAATACTATAAAAGGTTCATATAAGGAGTACCGTCCCCCTAGATGCTACAGGTGTCTCCTTCTGCTCTAGTTTCCAGGTATGCTTCTGGTCCTTATTTTCAACACACTTGTACACTTTTTTGTACTATTTTTAGGACTCTGGTTTCCTTAGATTCTTCCACCTCCATTAAAATTGGCCTTTTCTTATGATATTGGCCTTTTCTTATGATATGGTTTGTTTAATCTTAGGTCCGAAGATCCATTTGGACCCCAGCCTACGCACAGGCGCTGCGCCTAAACTGGGACGCGGCGTCTCCTCAGCATCTAGGGGGGACGGTACTCCTTATATGAACCTTTTATAGTATTCTGCCTACCCATCATTGGATCTTTGGGATATGCACGTGGCCTGGGACACCACAGCAGAGCTGATTGTTTGCTTTGAATGTCTTTATAACACTTGCATTGGGTAAGTGTGTATTCTCTCACACACAGGGTGCAGGGGGTATACCATTTTATACATGTATGCGATGCTAACCATTGTTGCATTTTCTGCCTTTACAATATCCAATAGATGATAACTCTCACTTGTCAAACCTTGACGAAGGACTTTCCGAAATGCGTCGGTTTAGTGAGACCCACTTCATCTTATATTATTGGTCTGTTTTTGTTTATTGCCTTGTGTGATATATTTTTTGTCACATACATGTCACTCCTGATGCAATTGTGTATATGTATCATTTATGTGTGTTAATTTTTTTTACTTTGGTGTATTGTGTGTTATGTTTTCGCATTTTGTAATAAAATATTTTTTTTACCATTAATGCCTTTTTTGTGGTAATGCCTTTAAAATCCCACCCCAGGGGAACCAATTGTTCTTTCTTTTCAATATGTCCACCATCTCCACCATCTCAACAAAGGCCATATTTGAGGCCTTAAATCTTCTCCTGCGGGATCGTGACGTTTACGGCTCCGGGCTTTCCTCCTCCTCCTCATTGCTGGAATTATCATGCACCTGTTGTGTCTCTGCCATGTGCTCTTCTCCACTACGCCGCAAGAGAAGGGGCGGGGAATAGACTAGAAAGAACATCAGGGGCAGTTTCACGCATGCGCAGGGTATATAAAGCGTAACACGTCGTACGTACGATCTGTGAGCGGAGGAAGGAGTATCGGAAGCGTCGATCGTGATAACGAAGGTACCATTTTAACTTGGGCCTATACTGCTAATAGTTTGAGGCCTATATTGGGACAAGATTAGGAGACTTTAGCCTGAAAATAGGGTTTGTCTTGTGTATTGCAGAAAAAATGGATGGCTTCAATGACCACAACTTCCTCCCCCTGTTTATAGATAAATACAGGGAGCTGCCCTGTCTGTGGCAGGTCAAATTATAATCATAAACAAAAGAGGCAGGCAGCGCTGGAGAAACTGCTGGAGTTGGTGAAGCCGGTGGTCCTCACAGCAACCATCCCCTATATAAAAGCAAAAATTGGTGGCCTGAGGAGCACTTATCTTAGGGAGCGCAAGAAGGTCCAAGATTCCCAGAGATCAGGAGCTGCAGCAGATGACGCTTATGTACCCAGGCTGTGGTACTATGAGAGACTTTGTTTTCTGTCAGATCAGACTGAAGTCAGGGAATCCCTCTCAACCCTACCTTCCACTCTTCCTTCCACCCTATCTTCCACCCCAGCTGAGGCTTCCGATGTCCAACCTGGGACTTGCAGCCAGGAAGGAGTGGAGGAGCCCAGCTTGAGTCAGGTATAGTATTGTTCTACAGAGTTCTGGTCAATAAATAAATGACGTTTACTAGATTTTATTATTGATCACTAATTGCTGATTTACTAAAGTGTTTTACAAATCAATAGACAGTAGTGGGCAAACATAATTGGGACAAGAATGAAAAATGCTGGGCTCAGAATAATAATCTTTTATATTTGTTAACATTCAATTTGCAACGGTCGTGAGATGAAAATTGTGTGTGATTGATGAAGAAAAAACTAAAACTATGTCCCTTTTTCATATACAGGAAGACCTCAGCCAGGAGGAGGCTGCGGAATGTGGCACACAGGAGGAGGCTGTGGAATGTGGCACCGTGGAGGAGGCGGGGGTTAGTGGCAGCCAGGAGGAGGTCGGGCCCAGTAGGAGCCTCACAGAATCTCAGGTCTCTCCCCTCTGCCTTCCAACCAAAAAACCCAGGAAGGGGAGTAACGTGGAGGAGTCAGCGCTCAGGCTGATTGGGGAGGCTTCTGTGGCCCTCAGAGCCACCCCCACTCATGAAGAGGCCTTTGCCTCCATGGCTGCCACCAAACTGCAGGAGATGGAGGAGGGCCAATGCCTCATGTGTGAGGAAATCCTTTTTGAAACATTAACTAAGGGTGTGAGGGGCCAAATCACACCCAATGCCCACCTGTGTGAGTTGCATCATCCTCCTCCTCCTCCTCCTGCCACAACTCCAACACCACAGACACAGCCTGGAAGAAAGAGTGGAAGGAAGACAAGAAAGTGATGGCCTGGGTTCAGTCTGGTCTGACAAAAGATGCAGGCTCTTGTATGACCACAGCCTGGGGACATGTATGTCATCTGCTGCTGTTCATGATCTCTTGGACTTCTGGACCAGATTGTACTCACTTATATATGGACTCCTCAGGCCACCAATTTTGCATTAAAATAGTTGATGTGTGCCCTGGGGGCCAAAGGCTTCACCAATTTCAGCAGTTTTTCCAGCGTTGCCTCCCTCTTTCTTTGGTTATGACCCCTTAATAAAGGTTTTTTTTTTTTTTTTTAAATAATACTCGCTTATGTGTTTTCCTTCAAAAAGGACAGTTTGTTTGTGAGTAGGCAGGTACAGTTCAAAAATACAATGTCAAAAATACAATGTGAAATTAACAAGAGACACCAACACCAAGCAACCTCCTTGAGATTAAATAATACAAGATAATAATCGTGTTGTGGTAATTTGACACACAAAACACACCCAAAGCTATTCTGGAGATAAAAAAGAAAATAAAAAAAATAACAGGAGATCAGGATTAAAAAAAATAAAAACAAATAATACAAAATATAAAAACATAAAAATAAATCATATTTTCGGGAGATGTGACAAATAAAAATATTATATTCGTGAAATCACGAGAAATAATAAAGAAAGAAGTTTGTGAGAAGTCTGTGTGAATATGAGCAGCAAAACAACTTAATTCTTCTAGCATTATAAAGAAGAAGAGAGTGTGCTGCATTAAACAATTTAAAACATTGCAGCCTGACGAAAGTGCTATATCCAGGGCTTTTTTTTCAGACAATAGGTGCAGGAACTCCCCCTTTCTGAGTCACCCCTTTTCTCTGCCCCTACCCACCTCCCAGTTCCGTCCCTTTTAGACAATATAGAACCAAGTATCATTTTGAGGTGCTAAGTAATTTGTATGTTATTTGGTAATGATATCAAGAAAAGCAGTAAAATAGATCCCCTCCAGCCAGAAACAATAGATCCCCCTAACAACAATAGACCAACCACAACAAAATTTCCCCACCAGCAACAATAGACTCCCAGCAGCATCAACAGATCTCTGCACAGCCAGCATTAATAGTCTGTCTGGCTGCCATCAACAATAGACACCTCCCCCAACAGTAGATCTCTTTCAGCAACAACTGACCCCCAGCAACATAAGACCCCCCCAGCAACAATAGGTCCCCCACCAGCAACAATAGATCTCCCCAGCAACAATAGACCCCCCTTGCAAAAATAGATCCCCAGCAGTGAGCATCAATACCCTGCAGCACGCCCCAGCACCCCTTGCCATTACATACAGTCAGTCCAAGAGGTGTCGGAACTGCATTCCCCCGCGTTCCCGCTGAAAAAAAGCCCTGGCTATATCCATTATGAATGCTAATTTTACCAGACCGAGCAATTCTGTCTCAAAATTTATTTTGAGCATGCGTGGCACTTTGTGCGTTGGAATTGGCCACAAACGGTCGGAATTTACGCGAACGGATTTTGTTGTCGGAAAATTTTATAGCCTGCTCTCAAACTTTGTGTGTCGGAAATTCGGATGGAAAAAGTCCTATGGAGCCCACACACGGTCGGAATTTCCGACAACAAGCTCCAATCATACATTTTCCATCGGAAATTCCGACCGTGTGTACAGGGCATTACACTTCTGTACCTGACATATCTGCATTGTATTGCTCTTTTGGGCCTTGCAGACCAACGAAAAAATTGATTTCTTATCTTATTGTTATCCTTATCCTTATAAAAACTCAATAAACATATTGAAAATAAAAGATGCACAATAAGGAGGCACTTGAAGAAAGATGGGCTGCATGGTCGAGATGCCAGAAGAAAGCCATTACTACGCAAATGCCGCAAAGTATCCCACGTACAATACGCCAAACAGCACACAGACAAGCCTCAAACCCTATGACACAAAGTCATTTGGAGTGATGAGACCAAAATTGAGCTTTTTGGCCACAACCATAAATGCTTCATTTGGAGAGGAGTCAACAAGGCCTATGATGAAAAGTACACCATTCCTACTGTGAAACACTTAGATGAATTGCTGATGTTTTGGGGACGTGTGTGCTACAAAGGCACAGGAAATTTGGTCAAAATTGATGGAAAGATAAATGCAGTATGTTTAAAAAAATACTGGAGGAACACTTGCATGCATCAGCCAGGAAGCTGTACATGGGACGTGCTTGGACATTCCAACACGACAATGATCCAAAACACAAGGCCAAGTCGACCTGTCATTGGTTACAGCATAAAAAAGTGAAAGTTCTGCAGAGGCCATCTCAGTCTCCTGACCTCAATATCATTGAGCCACTCTGGGGAGATCTCAAACGTGCAGTTCATGCAAGACAGCCCAAGAATTTTCAGGAACTAGAGGCTTTATGCCAAGAGGAATGGGCAGCTTTACCAGCTGAGAAGATAAAGAGCCTCATCCACAAATACCACAAGACTTAAAGCTGTCATTGATGTTAAAGGGGGCAATACATGGTATTAAAAACTGGGGTATGTAAACTTTTGTTCAGGGTCATTTGGGTAGTTTCTATTGTGAGTATGATTTACAAAGAGTAAACACAGTTGACTGATAATAAATTGCTTCAGACACACACTAACCATGAGTGCAAGAAAAGTTTTTGTGTTGTCATTCATATTCTCTGAAAAATGGGCAAGAAATCATAAATTCTGCCAGGGTATGTAAACTTATGAGCACAACTGTATGTATGTGTATATGTGTATATGTGTATATGTGTATATGTGTATATATATATATATATATATATATATATATATATACACACACACACTATGGGGGTCATTAACGCTAATACGCGCTAAAACGGTATTCACTATAGCGCTGGTGAGAAAATTCTCCCAAAATCGAATTTACTATAGCTCCCTGAAACTAAATAGTGCCCAAACCCTTACTCTGCTAAAACCTGGAGAATTGCACGTGGAAATAATGTTTAGAGCATGATATAATTGCCTAAATGGTACCGAAATATGCGGTATATTATTTAAAGATAATCTACTTTTAAACTGTGTGAAAAGGTAATTTCTACACTGAAATATCTTTAAAAGTCTGAAAAGTGAAAAATTCCCCATTTTGGACAACTAGGTGCCAACACAACTGAGCATGCTCAGACCTGAAAATAACTCTCATTTTAACTCAAGTGTCTTTTTTACCAGGAGCTATAGTAAATACCAAAATGAGAGCTAATTAGAGAACACTTTTTGGGAGTTAAAATCTGCTCTATTTTAGTCCAAATGAAGTTTCAGTCATTAATTCTAATGGAACAATTCTAACTTTCACAAAAAAAAACTTTTAATGTTGAGATGAAATGTATCTTTCTGTGAAATAAATTTTCATTTGCAACATTGTTGCTTCTACTTAAAATATTTTGATTTTAAGAATGCTACAATGTGGAATGTTTTGATGTTTTGGTCAAATATATTTTTCTCTGTCACTTTCACTTGTTATTCTTCATCTCACAACAATCTTTACCCCAAACTCACACAGGTGTCTTCATAATCCACAAACAATACCATTGCTGATGCAAATTTAAAATGAATCACAATTTTTTGTGCTTTTTATTATTTCCAAATATTCATAATTTGAGCCCCAAAAATGTGATATATGTACCAACATCAGAAAGCAAAATGTAATTCCCAAAAAATGTAATATTCTACTCTCACCCACAAAAAAAACACCAAATATCACAGAATAAATCAAGGAGAATAATGCTCCGTACACACGATTGGATTTTCTGACGGAAAATGTGTGATAGGACCTTGTTGTCGGAAATTCCGACCGTGTGTAGGCTCCATCACATATTTTCCATCGGACTTTCCGACACACAAAGTTTAAGAGCAGGCTATAAAATTTTCCGACAACAAAATCTGTTGTCGGAAATTCCGATAGTGTGTACACAAATCCAACGGACAAAGTGCCACGCATGCTCAGAATAAATAAAGAGATGAAAGCTATTGGCCACTGTCCCATTTATAGTCCCGACGTTTGTGTTTTACGTCACAGCGTTTAGAATGATCAGATTTTCCGACAACTTTGTGTGACCGTGTGTATGCAAGACAAGTTTGAGCCAACATCCGTCGGAAAAAAATCCTAGGATTTTGTTGTCGGAATGTCCGAACAAAGTCCGACCGTGTGTACGGGGCATTACTCTTGAGTAATGTAATTCCATCACCTGTATGTCCATAGAAATGCAGTATTTATGTGTAGTTATGTGTAGGAGGTTACCACATGTGGCAGCTCTGTGGCTTAGAGGTTAGAACTTCTGCTTAGAATCTCTGAGGGTCTGGGTTCAAATCCCAACCATGTTACTTCATGTAGAGAAGTTGTCCCATCTCCCAGGTCCTATAACTATGTCTAAATGTAGTAGTTATGTGTAGGAGGGTTCCATCACCATTGTAAGTTTTTTCCAAATGCACTATTTAGCCAAAAGTATTGGGACGCCTGCCTTTACACACACATGAACTTTAATGGCAGCCCAGATTTAGTCTGTAGGGTTAAAATTTGATTTGTCCCACCCTTTGCAGCTAGAACAGCTTCTGGGAAGGCTGTCCACAAGGTTTAGTGTGTCTATGGGAATGTTTGATCATTCTTCCAGAAGTGCATTTGTGAGGCTAGGCACTGATGTTGGATGAGAAGGCCTGGCTCGCAGTCTCTACTCTAATTCAGCCAAAGGGTGTTCTATCGGGTTGAGGCCAGGACTCTGTGCAGGCCAGTCAAGTTTCTCCACCCCAAACTTGCTCATCCATGTCTTTATGGACCTTGCATTGTGCACTGGTGTGCAGTCATGTTGGAACAGGAAGGGACCATCCCCAAACTGTTCCCACAAAGTTGGGAGCATGAAATTGTCCAAAATGTCTTGGTATGCTGATGCCTTAAGAGTTCCTTTAACTGGAACTAAGAGGCCAAGCCCAACCCCTGAAAAACAACCCCGCACCATAATCCCCCTCCACCAAATCATTTGGACCAGTGTACAAAGCAAGGTCCATAAAGACATGGATGAGTGATTTTGGGGTGGAGGAACTTGACTGGCCTGCACAGAGTCCTGACCTCAACACAACAGAACACCTTGGGGATGAATTAGAGAGGAGACTGTAGGTCAGGCCTTCTCGTCCAACATCAGTGCCTGACCTCACAAATGCACTTGGAAGAAAGGTCAAACATTCCCATAGACACACTCCTAAACCTTGTGGACAAGAAGAGTTGAAGCTGTTATAGCTGCAAAGGGTGGGCCAAATGAGTTTTGAATCCAATACTAATACTGGGATGCCATTACAGTTCATGTGCATTTAAAGGCAGGCATCCCAATACTTAGGCCAATATATTGTATATTGCTTGTGACACTGAGCATGGCTATGGACTTAGGACTGGTTCACACCACAGAGATGCAGAAAACATGTGTGGGGCTGCCTGGTGGCTAAGTGGGTAGCAGTTCTGTCTAGCAGCACCTGGGATGTTGGTTCAATTCCCCAACATGCTAATGCTTGTGTTGAAGTTTATATGTTCTCCCTGTGTGGGTTTCTCACCACAATCCAAAGACATGCAGGCATATTATTTGTCTCCTGTTGAAATAGGTTCTAATGTAAGAAAGTTAATTTTGGACTTTATATTGGAAGCTCATTGCAGCCAGGGACTGATGTTAATGTTTATTAGCACTAATCATGCTCAGGGACTTAGACATTTCAAATTTTAGGGTTTACACTGCACCGGTACATATGCTTAGAAAACTGTTGCTTTGTTTATGTGGATGCAAATGGACTTTGATCTTTGGCCTGTAGTTGGAGATTTGATGCACATAGCCAAGGCTAACACAGTTGCAAATACTATTATGTGTTCCTGCTTATCAGGTGCAATCACTTTAGACATACATGAAGAGACAAATTGAAAGATAGTGGTGGGCGTGTACTTCTATTGGGTGTGTCAGTGTGCTAACAATACAACCTCTCTTATAAAAAGGCCTGCAGTAGGGGGGTTCATTTGGCCTGAGAAGGTCAGGTTTTTTTGCTGTGATTTGTGGTGGGAGAAGGAATGAAATTGGGAGAGCTGATGAAATTCTTGTGCATTTTTTCAATCAAAAGTGGGTTTATGTGGCCATGCTGTCAATGTTGTGCGTGTATTGTTCCTGTCTGATCATGCAAACATCATTTGGAAGCATCTGCTGACCTACTCTTTTTGATCTCGTTGTTTAAACGTGTACACCGAAATGCAGCTTCCAGCAGAACATGGTCACCAATGTATGTATGTGTGGATTGTGGGCTGGTGGTGGGTGTTTTGAATAAGTCTTTTTTAATATTATGTGGGAATGCTTTGTAAGAATGACTGTTAAGTATGTTTCTATAATCTTGCAGATAATGTGATGTGTTGCCCGCTATACACTGAAATTAAAGCTTTGTCCACTCTAAGGTTTTGTCTAATTTTAGATTGTAAGCTCCTATAAGCAGGGCCCTTAAAATTCCATTGCTAAATATAGCACCATATATCCTATCCAAAATTTTTTTGAAGCTAGTAAATGAATGTAAATTTATTTATTTTTTCTGCTGGTAAAATAAAAGTACATTATTGTGCTTTTTGTTGTGGTGTTTTTTTTTTCTTCTACTTTTCTTTCTCTTTAGTTTTTGTGGGTGGTGGTTTTGGGAAAGTGCAATATCTCTTATATTTTATTTCAATATGTATTTGTGCACCAAAAATCTAATCTCTTTGCCCTGGTTCACATTGATGCTACTTTGAAATTGCGCTACTTCACTTGAAGTCATTGTAAAATAGCTCCGAGCTGTCTTCTTTCCTGAGCCATCTTCTCCAGACGCTGTCTCTCCATCCTCCATCTTCTCCCGGAGCTGTATTCTCCCAGAGCCATCTCTCCTGCCGCTGCCATCTTCTCCATCTGCTGTGTTCTTCCGCACCGCTGGTTACCCGCTAATAAAAAAAAAGCTGCTCTTCTTCCATGGTGGTCTTCCTCCGCTGTGTTGTCACCCGCTGTGTGGCGTCTCTTACATAGCCATGGAGCGGACTCTCCGGGTGACATTATCGGATGGCCACAGAAGACCGCCACAAGAACAGCAGCTTTTTTTTTTATTAGTGGGTAGCTGGTTGCGCTGAAGAATACATCAGCGGGAGAAGATGGTGGCAGCAGGAGAGACAGCTCGGGGAGAAGAAACATCAAACACTAGTGGATGTATTTTCTATGTATTTTCTATGTATGACTGTGCTACACCCAATAGGCTAGTGGTCAGCACTTCTACCTTGAAGAACTCATGGGTTCAAATCCCCCAGAGAAATACTAAAGCATTGAACTGGTGAAAAAAAAGCAAATGACTATTAGCCAATTAGCCAAAGCAGCATATGCTGAAAATAGGTGAATGCCAATTAGCCAATGCACTTTAAATTTGGCTGATTCTATTATATTAACTCTTTAAATGCATGCAATGATATGTAAGTATTCAATACTATTATGGTGTGAAATTCCATACACCACACACTAACTAACGGGCAGATTACATTTTTTGTTTGTTTATTTTAATTTGCTTGTGCACTGAAAAAATAAACACAGCTGGGGGATGGTAGGTTGGCTGGTATTTGAACTTGTACCGTGAGTGCTGTGGAGACATCTGAGCAAACTACTAAGCCATTGTGCTAAGTATGAGACCTGCATAATAGCGTAGTATGATTAAAGAATGAATATAAATAATTACCGCTTTATAGTCACCTAAATTAAAAAATAAAAAACAACATACAACAAATAGGTAACCTAAATGTTTAATACATGTAACTTTACAGAATAGCAGACATTACTATGTAATAATCATTCATAACTGCATTAGTTAGCAAAAGAAGGAAAAAACTAGGAATACTAATTGCAACATACATCAATAGATGCACACGAGGTAGAGCATATCTCACATAAAAATGTTTCTTTCACATACATGGATCATGGTTACAGTGCAGTACTATATAACAACTTGGTAGGAATTGGCATTTGCATATACGCGGAAGCGCTAATTAGCCCCAGATTAGAATTTACTAACATGTGTTTCTCACTAATAGGGCTAATTCTTCATTCGCACATTCGCCTGTTGAAATTTTATTTGGCTAAAATTGGAGCTATTATTTGCCATAGTGCCCAGTACTTCCTGGCGCTATAGTAAATGACCCCCATAGACTTTAACGGTGTTCGCGTGGTCGAACGAACTTTTTTCCTGTTCATATGTTCTGGTGCGAACCGAACAGGGGGGTGTTCGGCTCATCTCTACCTAGCAGTAAAAAGGGTCGCTGGTTCGTATTCCCAACCACACCACAAGACTACCTGCCTGGAGTTTGCGTGTTCTCCCTGTGCCTGCGTGGGTTTCCTCTGGGTACTCTGGTTTCCTCCCACACTCCAAAGACATGCTAGTAGGTTAATTGGCTTCTGTCTAAATTGGCCCTAGTATATGAATGTGAGTTAGGGACCTTAGATTGTAAGCTCCTTGAGGGTAGGGGCCCATGTGAGTGTATAATGTTTATGTAAATTGACGGCACTATAGAAGTACCTTAAATAAAAATAAATAAGTCTTCACTAATATTATGGTGTGAATCTCCAAAACACCATACACTAGCTAACAAGCAGTTTACATTTGATAAACTTTATTGTATGGTATATAAACCATCAAACACTAGTCAAAGTATTTTGTATATATAATTGTTCTCAGCCCAATAGGCTAGCAGTTAGCACCTCTACCTTCAAAAATTCAGGTATTGAAAGACTCATGGGTTCAAATCCCACAGAAGAATCCTAAAAGATTACTATTGGTGGAGAAAAGGAGTATTACTGTTAGCCAGTTAGCCAATTAGCCAAAGCAGCATACAGTGAATGCCAAGTAGCCAATACACTTTAATGTGGTTGATATTATTGTATTAACTCTTCAAATGCTTGCAATTATATGTAAGTATTCACTAATATTATGGTGTGAATCTCCAAACAAGCCACACTAGCTAACAAGCAGTTTACATTTGATAAACTTTATTGTATAGTATATAACACATCAAACACTAGTAAAAGTATTTTGTGTGTATAATTGTGCTCAGCCCAATAGGCTAGCAGTTGGCACCTCTACCTTCAAACATTCAGGTATTGAAAGACTCATGGGTTCAAATCCCACAGAAAAATCCTAAAAGATTGCATTGGTGGTAAAAGGAGAATGCCAATTAGCCAAAGCAACACAAATATATATATAGATGTACTGAAAATAAGTGATTGCCAAATAGCCAATGCACTTTAATGTGAATGATTTTATTATATTAACTCTTTAAATGCATGCAATGGTATGTAAGTATTCAAATATATTATGATGTGACATTCCAAACACCACACGCTAGCTAAAGGGCAGTTTACATTTGTTTGTTTGTTTATTTTAATTCACTTGTGCACTGAAAAAATAAACACAGCTGGTGGATGGTAGGTTGGCTGTTGTTTGAACTCATCTTCAACTTCTTTTAAGTTGTCTAGATTTTTGTCTTACAAGGAACTATTTCTGGTATAATAGAGAATTTTATTTACAGACCAGGGGTGTAGCTATGGGGGCTCGCTTCGCTCCCAGTGTGGCTAATATCTTTATAGCCCACTGGGAGGATAAGGCAGTTTTTCACCATCGCCCCCCTGAGTTAGTATGCTACAGGAGATTCATTGATGATCTTATCCTTATTTGGAATGGTGAAAGATCTAGATTGAATGATTTCATTGAATCACTCAATAACAATACTAAGAACATATCTCTTACCTGGACCATTAGTTCCGAAGAAGTTGTGTTTTTGGATCTATCTATTAGTATTAAACATGACAAGTTTATTCTTACTAATTACTTTAAACCAACAGATCGCAACTCTTATATTCCCCTGGGGAGTTGTCATCACAGCTCTTGGCTGTGCAACATCCCCAGGGGTCAATATATTAGGTTGCGCCGTAATTGTACTATCTTAGATGACTTTGTGAACCAATCTCAAGTCCTCTCCTCCAGATTTGAGCAAAAGGGTTATAATAGAGCTACCCTTGATGAAGAGGTATCTAGAGTCATGTCACTAGATAGAAAAGAACTTATTGCTGGTTCCTCTAAGGTTTCCACTAATGATAATTATAATTTCAAAATGGTGTTGGATTACAACGTCCAATACCGTAAGTTTGAGAGAATTATCCAAAAAAACTGGGCAATACTAAAGCAGGACAAAGTTTTGGGTCCAGTACTCCCTGATAGGCCCCAATTTATTTATAAAAAGGCCCCCACATTAAGGGACCATTTAGCTCCTGGAGTCCTTAACCCGTCAGTTCCTACGTCAGATAGGCTTTTTTCTTTTTTGGGAGGCTTCTATGCTTGTGGTAGGTGTGTCCCCTGTAGGCACGCCAAAGGGAACATCAAAAAAGAAAAAAAATTTTGGCCTCAGCTACTAATCAAGAGTATGAGATTAGACAATTAATCACGTGTGACACGGTTGGAGTTGTCTACATGCTGGAGTGCAGCTGTGGGCTCCCGTATGTGGGCAGAACTTCAAGACCTCTATATGTTAGATTGGCCGAACATGTTAACAATATTAAGAAAGGCCTAAAGACCCACAATGTGTCCAGACATTTTAAGGCTTTTCATGCACAGAACCCGAAGGGTCTGAAATTCTGGGGCATTGAAAGGGTCAATAAGCACTGGCAGGGTGGCAATTTCATTAGGCAATTAAGTAAAAGAGAATCCTATTGGATATATGAGACAAGAGTAATGTGCCCCGAAGGGTTAAACGTAGAGTTTGATACTAACTGTTTTATATCTGATCGCTAATTATGCTTTTTTATGTAACACATTTTATATGTTATTTGAGTTATTTTTATATTTCTCAATGTTTATTTTATTTTGGAGCAGTCGGTAACAGCGGCTGATGGATGTGATAACTGTTCTGATATTTATATTTTATAAATAATCGTTTTGAAATTGATATGCTAAGATATATTTTTAGCGTTTTTTTATATGTTTTTAATCAGATAGAACGTGGGTTTTTTATTAAATTTTTATTAAATTTTCCATGTTTTAGTTTTTGTTTTGCCATTTATTTGCCCATGGGTCCAAATTATAAGTGACTAGCACACATGGATCAGTTTCCGTTTGTCCTGTTTGTTATATCAGGGGACATTTCCGGATTCCTCTATGAAGTGTTTACTGTCGCTATGGCAACTTACCTCTTTATAGCGCGGGTGCCCACGTAGTCTCGTTATCTGCTGAAGAAGTCCCCGCCCACTGGGATGCAACGCGTCCAGAACGTAATGGCGTGACGTCACCCGCTGCTACCGCGCATGCTCCACTCCGTGTCTCCACACGGCGGTTCCCAGCAAATTTTGTTGTATTCGTCCTGGCACTTGTGAAGTGCCATTTTTGTAAGTGAACTTTTTTATCTATCTAATAAATTGGAATATACAGAGAGCACTATTTTTTGTCCTTTTTACCTTGCATATGCCATGTGAGAGCCAGCCTTACTCACAGCTCTGCTCAGAGTCATCCTCACTTACAGCCCAGTGTCTTGTGACGTAATACCATCTTCCGAATTAGGATCTCCTGTCTTTTGACCCTTATGGGAATGCCTTACTGACCCTCTATAACTAAAGGGTCCTGGTCATCAGGTGAGAGGCCACTCACTATATCGGTGTCGGGCACACTCATCACTTTATTTTGGCATGCTGTCACGTGTGGTGGATACTCATTGAACACTTGGACATCATTAGTGCTTGTATTAATTCTAGGACTGTTTGTCACTGAAGGACTATATGTTTTTTAGCATATTTTTTTAGCATATTGTTATTTCCGCATCTTGCTCCTGAAAATGTATTATTATTTATTTTTAAAAATTTTTAGCGCTGCACCTTTCTTTATATAATATATATATTATATAATGTTTGAACTCATACCATGAGTGGTGTGGAGATATCCAAGCAGAACACTAAGCCATTGTGCTAAGTACAAGACCTGCATAATAGTGTAGTATTATTAAAGAATGAACATAAATAATTACTGCTTTATAGTCAACTAAATTAATAAATAATAAATAAAAAACATGAAAAAAACAACATACAACAAATAGGTAACCTAAAAGATTAATACATGTAACTTTACAGAATAGCAGACATTACTATGTAATAATCATTCAGAACTGCATTTCTTAGCAAAAGAAGGAAAAAAAAACTAGGAATACTAATTGCAATATAAATCAATAGATGCACGGGAACTAGAGCACATTTCTGATAAAAATGTTTCTTTCATATACATGGATCATGGCTACAGTACAGTGCTATATAACAACTTGATAAGAATTGGCATTTGTATATACGCGGAAGCACTAATTAGCGGCAATTTAGAATTTACAAACGATTGTTCCCTGCTTCTATCGCTAATTTTTCATGCGCAAATTCACCGGTTTTGTTCCATTTGGCTAAAATGGGCGCTATTATTTGCCATAGTGCCCAGTACTTCCTGGAGTTATAGTAAATGACCCCCTATATTACCAAAAGTATAGGGATACCTGCCTTCACACGCACATGAATTTCAATAGCATCCCAGTCATCCCAGGTTCAATATTGAGTTGGCACACCCTTTGCAGCTATAACAGCTTCAACTCTTCCGGGAGGGCTGTCCACAAGGTTTAGGAGTCTGTCTATGGGAATGTTTGACCCTTCTTCCAGAAGCGCATTTGTGGGGTCAGGCAGTGATGTTGAATGAGAAGGCCTGGCTCACAGGCT
The DNA here is from genome assembly GCA_037952925.1 of Lithobates clamitans. Lineage (NCBI taxonomy): Eukaryota > Metazoa > Chordata > Amphibia > Anura > Ranidae > Lithobates > Lithobates clamitans. The sequence continues at coordinate 1,281,633 of JBBGZY010001050.1, read as the reverse complement.
CCGCTATAATTAATCGCAAAGGTATTCTGTTGGGTTGAGGTCAGGACTCTGTGCAGGCTAGTCAAGTTCCTCCACCCCAAACATGCTCATCAATGTCTTTATGGACCTTGCTTTGTGCACTGGACCAAATTATTTGGTGGAGGGGGATTATGGTGTGGGGCTGTTTTTCAGGGGGTGGGCTTGGCCTCTTAGTTCCAGTAAAGGGAACTCTTAAGGCATCAGCATAACAAGACATTTTGAAAAATGTCATGCTCCCAACACTGTGGGAACAGTTTGGGGATGGCCCCTTCCTATTAAAAACATGACTGCGCACCAGTGTACAAAGCAAGGTCCATAAAGACATAGATGAGTGAGTTTCAGGTGGAGGAACTTGACTGACCTGACCTTGAAATGAAACAAACAAGATGTGCTTTAACTGTAGACTTTCAGCTTTAATTTGAGGGTATTTACATTCAAATCAGGTGAACGGTGTAGGAATTACAACAGTTTGTATATGTGCCTTTCACTTTTTAAGGGACCAAAAGTAATGGGACAATTGGCTGCTCAGCTGTTCCATGGCCAGGTGTGTGTTATTCCCTCATTATCCCATTTACAAGGAGCAGATAAAAGGTCCAGAGTTCAAGAGAGTTGAATCTGTTGCTGTCAACTCTCAATATGAGATCCAAAGAGCTGTCACTATCAGTGAAGCAAGCCATCATTAGGCTGTAAAAAAAAACAAACCCATCAGAGAGATAGCAAAAACATTAGGTGTGGCCAAATCAACTGTTTGGAACATCCTTAAAAAGAATGAATGCACCGGTGAGCTCAGCAACACCAAAAGACCCGGAAGACCATGGAAAACAACTGTGGTGGATGACTGAAGAATTCTTTCCCTGGTGAAAACACCCTTTACAACAGTTGGCCAGATCAAGAACACTCTCCAGGAGGTAGGTGTACGTGTGTCAAAGTCAACAATCAAGAGAAGACTTCATCAGAGTGAATACAGAGGGTTCACCACAAGATGTTAACCATTGGTGAGCCTCAAAAACAGGAAAGCCAGATTAGAGTTTGCCAAACAACATCTAAAAAAGTCTTCACAGTTCTGAAACAACATCCTATGGACAAATGAGACCAAGATCAACTTGTACCAGAGTGATGGGAAGAGAAGAGTATGGAGAAGGAAAGGAACTGCTCATGATCCAAAGCATACCACGTCATCAGTGAAGCATGGTGGTGGTAGTGTCATGGCGTGGGCATGTATGGCTGCCAATGGAACTGGTTCTCTTGTATTTATTGATGATGTGACTACTGACAAAAGCAGTAGGATGAATTCTGAAGTGTTTCGGGCAATATTATCTGCTCATATTCAGCAACATGCTTCAGAACTCATTGGACAGCGCTTCACAGTGCAGATGGACAATGACTCGAAGCATACTGCGAAAGCAACCAAAGCGTTTTTTAAGGGAGAGAAGTGGAATGTTATGCAATGGCCAAGTCAATCACCTGACCTGAATTCGATTGAGCATGCATTTCACTAGCTGAAGACAAAACTGAAGGGAAAATGCCCCAAGAACAAGCATGAACTGTAGACAGTTGCAGTAGAGACCTGGCAGAGCATCACCAGGGACGAAACCGTTCATCTGATTTGGATGTAAATACCATCAAATTAATGCTGAAAGTCTGCAGTTAAAACACATCTTTTTTGTTTCCTTTCAAATCCATTGTGGTGGTGTATAGAGCCAAAAAGATTACAATTGTGTCGATGTCCCAATATTTATGGACCTGACTGTATATATAGATATATATCTATATATCTATATCTATATGTATATATATATATATATATTCTGTTTATTATTATTTCATTATTATAATACAAGACTTTTATACACCAACAGTTTGTGCAGCACTTTCCAATATAAAGGGAGACAGTACAGCAACAGTACAATTCAATATAAGAGGGTTAGGAGGGCCCTGCATTTGGATACTTGTGGGTATATTTTGTGCAACAAAGCCGGTGTCCTATACCAACAAGGCATGAAGATCTCGTCTCTTTACAAAAGCTCCCTTTTCATAAAAAAGGCTCACTCATGGCATCATGTTAAAGCCACACCAGCTTAAAAAGTATGAATTTAATATAGGTGGGAAATGTGGGTTAGAGGATAGGAAGATTATCAAACCTGGAACAAATGAGTAGTTGTTTTAGTGGTGGTGCGAAAACAGTGTATGGTCCCCTAATGAGGGGATGGTCAGTCAGGTCAGCCTGGGCCATTCTGCAGCTACTCCAAAGTATTGTTTTCAAAGTGCCTGAAGAAAAAGGTTTCTTTAGGTTAACCAAATCTTTGGAGGTGGAATGTAAGTGCCAGTCCACAAGTTTAACGAGTTGGGTTTTTTTAACAGCACTTCATATCGGGGGGGGGGGGCAATCCCTCCCATTTCCTTAGGAAGGGAGACTTGTGCTAGGCTGACTCTGGGAGTCATTGCCTTCTATAGAAAGATACTAAAGGTTTTATGTTTGACTGCAAAAAATGTAGCAGGTAGAGACAGCTTGCACATATACAGGAATCTAGGCAGTACTGTCATTTTTTACAAAATATAATGATTAGTTCCCTTGATCAACCTCCATAGTTAATTAGAGTGTATAAAAAATTATTAGCAGGTGTATGTAACCATTCATCCAAACAAGTCACATAGGATGCAGTTCAGGTCGCCCTGTGGGCATACAAGAAAAACTAAGAGAATAAAGTCCTCTTAAGAGGGCAAAACACTGAACACTGTGGAAAATACAAAACACTTGCTTTATTAATACAAAAAATACACCACACTAATGAACGTAATAAATAAAAAAGGAGAAGGGCATAGATAGGTGGTTAACATAAACCAGTTAAAATAAAGACAATGTTGTCAGTACTTAAAAACATAGGGAGCCGTGGCTGCACATCACTCAAATAATCCACAGTCACCACATACAGACTCTAATAATTGAAGAAAGGATTGAATTAAGTACTGTCATTTTTAATATGACCACTCTACTAAACCATGAAAAACATGATTAAATCCCAAGTTGTTATATGTTGTAACTATGTCAGTAAGGGTAGATAGTTTGGGGAATACAAGTCTTTCAGATCATGGAGATGTTACATCCCTAAATAACTGATTGCAAGTAAATGGAAAGTTTGCTTGGCATTGTGATACTTATGCCATGTACACATGGGCGGACTTTTCGACTGGACTGGTCCAACGGAACAAATCCATCGGACAATCCGACCGCGTATGGGCTTCATCGGACCTTCAGCGGACTTTTTCTGTCGAAAATCAGATGGACTTTATATTTGGAACATGTTCCAAATCTTTCCGACGGACTTGAGTCCGGTCTAAAAATACGTTTGTCTGTATGCTAGTCCGACGGACAAAAAAGGACGCAAGGGCAGCTATTGGCTACTGGCTATGAACTTCCTTATTCTAGTCCCTTCGTACGTCATCACATTCATACCAACGGACTTTCGAACAGACTTTAGTCCGTTCATGTGTGGGCAAGTCCAGTCGTCCGAAAGTCCATTGTAACTCTGTCGAAAGTCAGTCAGAAAGACCGTGAATGTTTGATGCTGAAAAGTCCGCCCGTGTGTACACGGCTTAAGTCTAGGGGTAATTTGACAATGAGGGCATAGGATTTGAAATTATAATTTTTTTAATTTGATAGATCTCCGAATTCCTTCAGTTCTCTCAGCAGTTTGGGAAGGGAATTATGGCGTTCAGAAAGGAATATGAAAGTAACATTGGCATAGACTGCTGCTTATACTCTTTTTCTGCAATTATGATCTCTTTGATATCAGTATGTGAGAAAAGGCACACAAGGAAAAACTCTAGTATTAAGACGAAAAGGATTGGACACAGAGGGCACCCCTGTCTAGTGCCTTTACTTATTGGGAAGGCATCTGACAGGTGGCTGTTGATTTTCACCCTATCTTGTGGTGCTGTATATAAGGTTAGTATTCTAGCATGCCATTATTTCCCCAAGCCACAAGGAGCAAGTACAGAAGTCATGGGCGAGAGAAAACAATGTTGTATTAGAATTGTCTAATGTCCATATTTGGATACACTGTACATACAATATACCCCATTGTGTTTTTTTCCCTTCCGTTCCCCGGTTAGATGAAACTTTAATATTCATTGATATAATAAACATTTATATTTTTTTTAAATTGTTGTATTGTGAGTTTATGCTGTACCATGAAAATCCTCAGTGCCTCAACCCAATTGTGTACATTATATTCAAACTTAAGGTACTACATACATGGCTATATCTTTTGTAGCACTCAATTTATATGGAAGTAGACGTAGACTGAGCCATCCTGTCAAATGCCTACTCTGCGTCCATGGATAAGAAAAAGCCCTGTGTGCTGTTCTTAGTGAGCCAATGATGTATATTCAAGGATTTTATAGTGTTATCGCATGTCTCCCTACCCAGAACAAACCCCACTTGACCTAGAGAGACCAAAGATGGTAATCTGGGGAGCAGGTGGTTCACTGAGATCTTTGTATACAATTTGAAGTTGATATTGAGAAAGGAAATGGGTCTGTAATTTGTTACTTGTGTGGGACCTTTTCTTTCTTATGCATTAAAGTTATACAGTATGTTCCTCTAACAGACAAGCCTATGGTTGCTGACCATCAGTAAAATAATTAAATATCCGGAGAAAGTAAGGTGTTGATGATACTGTTGTAGTATTGGGCAATTAACTTGTCTCATCTGGACAGGATTCAGCTGTTAATGGCCTGTATTAATTCACCTGAGGTTATAGGTTTTTCAAGCTCAGCAGTATCTTGTGGGATGATGGGGAGCATACCATGAGCAAGCAAATAATCCTTAATCAGTTGGTGGCAGGCTAGATCCATGTGATTGTTGATTGGGGGTGTAGGTTATATAACTTCTCAAAGTAATTTGTGAATTGCTGTGCAATGTCCCAGGTTTTTGCAACACCCCCCCCCCCCTTTGTCCCAAATTGAATGGACCATCACTTCTGCCTTTTTTGGCTTTGAGCAGTTCTGCTTTTCTTGGCATGATCATAAAATATTTTATTACTAAGGAATACATTTCCAATTGGTCTGTTTACCTAATGCAACCAACAACGGTTCCCTGGTCTGTGTTGGTGAGAGAACTGCTAGCTAGAAATTTGTTATATGTAGTTTCTAGTGTCTGAACCTGAACTATCAGGACTGCAATGTGTTCCTGATGTTTTTTTCAGTTGTGAGGAGAGAGTAATACATGCTCCTCTAATAACACAATTATGAGCCTTCCATTGAGATAATGCTGAGGTATCTGGAATAATATTTATGTTAAAATATTCTGAAGCATCTGTATATTGACCAGGTCACTTAAAGTGGATACTAAAGTCTTGTTTTTTTTTTCTATAAAAATAACAAACATGTTATACTTACTTGCTCTGTGCAGTAGATTTGCACAGAGCAGCCCAGATCCTCCTCTTCTCGGGTCCCGCTTTGGTGCTCCTGGCCCCTCCCTCCTGTCAAATGCCCCCACAGTAAGCAGCTTGCTATGGGGCAACCAAACCGAGTTACAGCTCCCTGTGCCCATTCAGACATGGAGCCGCGGCCTGCCCCACCCCCTTCTCTCTCTTGATTGACAGCAGTAGGAGCCAATGGCTCCACTGCTGTGTCTCGGACGATCAGGAGGGAGCATCTCGGCCAGCTGAAACACTGATGGACAGAGATGGGGCTCAAGTAAGTATTAGGGGGACTGAGAGGGGCTGCCTGACACAGAAAGCTTGTTATCTTAATGCATAGAATGCATTAAGATAAAAAACCTTCTGACTTTACAACCCCTTTAACACTGGGAATTGAGACACCAGAGTCTGGCACAATGCTCATTGTCTGCAAACAATAGAGTCATGGTAACACCATTGTGATCAGAAACATCTGCTAGTAGGTCAAGTCCATCAGGGTCATAAAAACGTATCCAGGAATACTTTTGATGTGGCAGGGAAATGTTTTTTTACGTTTTTCTTGTTGAAGCATCCAGCAAGCGGCATAGGGGGATAATGTGGCTAATTGCTTTTTAATTTGTCATAACACCTGGCACAGGATGTAAGTAGTTCCAGTAGAGGAAACCAATAGAGGGTTGAGAAATATATTGATGTCCCTCCCTAGTCATACCTGATTTGAAGTTCTTTAGTAGGTCACATACTGTATCTTGCAAAAAGAAAATTGAACATGTTTTTCGTTAGGATAGTATAGGATAGGTGGTCATGGAGCTGAAATTTAGGGGAGTTAGTTACAAGAATATCGACACCTTTGGTTTTGGAAGAGGCGCTAGATGCATAGTACATTTTAGGGTACATATGGTTAGTAAGTTTGGGCATGGAGGAGTGCTAAAAAAAATACGTCCCATAGAAAAGCAATTTGTGTTTGATTTTTGTGTAGTTCCTGGTCAATGATTTTTTTTTAGGGAATATTGAGCCCTTTCACATTGAGTGAAAAGAGTTTCAATAACCTTGGTTGTAGTGAGTGTCTGCAATAAGGCCATGTGTAATGGTAACTATGACAAAACGGTTCTGTGAAAAGTTTTTAATCTGGGGATTATTTGCAAGGAGGTATATTGAGGTATCAGGAAGGGACTGGGAACCACAAAAAGAAAGAAGGAGGAAAAAAAGGGCGTGGGGGGGTGAAAACTAAGAGAAGGGAAGAGATGGAGAAGATAAAGGGGAGAGACAGATAGTGAAAACAGAAAAAAAGTGCCAAAATGTTTAGAGAGAGAAAAGAATGTAAATCATTAGTCAATTTTGTGTGGTGACACATATTTGTCTCTTGCCCACTGGTGTAACCAAAAAAGTTGTCAGCAAGGCAAGACGCCTGGCTGTGTAGGGGTAACAAAGTGAGTCTGTAGGACCAAAGGGGCCAGGCCACCTATGCCATGGTGAGGGATATAAGTACCTTGTACATATTAACAACTTCTACACTACAATGCAAAGACCGTACACACACATATGCGCATGCGCCAACAAAGAACGAGCAGAACAGCTATGGGTGCATATGCAAGCCCGCATGCGCGGATGTGAACGTGAACACGCGTTCGCGTATGCGCATCTGTCACCAAGAGTGGTGCTGAACAGCCTATTTAAATGGAGCTTCAGTACTGGCTAATTGCTGTTTGGTCTACAGCGTTCTGTGTATGCTCCTGACTCCTGTGTTTGACTTCTGATCCTGACCCGGCTTGCTCCCGACCATTCCAGTCTGCTATCTGCTCGGACCCCGACTTCACCCCGGATTCTGTCTCTGCCTGCTGCTCCTGTTTGATCTTGCATCTGTTACCAACTCTGCCTGTGACCCGACTATGTTACTGCCTGCCATTTATGCCCGACCCGGCTCGTCTGACCCTGCTTCCAGCTCCTCCAGCCTGCTACAGCTCAAGTCCAGCTCAGAATCTTCAGGCTCCTGCTTCCTGTTGTGCATCCACAGTCTGTCATCAGCGAAGCCCTGCCAGCCTGTCTGCTGTCTCATCTGCCTGCTATCAGCCAATCCTGGCTTCCTTCCTGTGGGTTCTTAGCTACTACCCACACAGACTCCTGGACTGATCCTAGGCACTCTTACCCTGCCGTGCTCCAGCGGCTGCTATCTCACCATCAGTGGCCCTCAAGCCAGAGCTGTACGAGAGGCTTTCCTCGGCACGTCAGGCTCACCAACCAGGTATGTGACAGTCTTAATGTTTTAATCTTAAAATCGTGTACATTTCAAAATATGAAAAAAAAAAAGCTGCCCCCTTGGTCTTGATGCACAGCATATGGCAGACACCACTTGCAAGGGCTCTCTTCTACACTATAAATGTAAGGAACAGACAAAGTAACCACTTGCTGCCTGCAGGGGTAATTAGTCACCATCTAAATGTGGCTGCTGGAAAATTATTTGGACCCACCTGAATTAATGTTCAGTTCCTCATCACTCTGTGTGTGAGACTGCATACCCCTGTATTTGACCTATTCCTGCATTATCGTGTGCCCAGCTCCTGCTACCTGTGATCCTGTACTCCTGTATGTTTCAGGTTACAGTATCTCCCTGATTTTCCTTCCCTCCTGTCCTGTCATTTTGTATATAGTTATTCCTTACTTCACTATTGCACTTTTTGTTGAAGTTGTTTGTCATTGTTGGTTTGCTTTATGCCAATTGTAACTGTGTCTTTATAATAAATTGTTTTATTTGCACTAAGTTGATGTTTGGTTCCCCTTTGCCATAAGTAGAGAATTTTACAAAAATTACAGAAGTTAGAAATGGTTAAAAAACAAGTTGACAAAAAAATGCCAGGGGGTAACTGCCCTGGGGAACATGTACAAAAGCACCTTTTTTTTTTTTTGGTGTTGAGCAGTGATTTTAAAGGGGGGGGGGGGGGCGTGCAAAATACAAGGAAAAAAAAAGGTGGAATCACATCAAAACCTATTTTAGGCCCTATGTGGTCTGGAAGACCAGGAAAGGGTGGGAGCATTCTTTTGATGGTATTTGATCATCTCTGCGGTTTTTAGTTTTTGTTAAAAAATTGAAAAAGACAGAATTTAAAAAATATATATATATATTTTTTTTTTATATTTTGTTATAAAATTTTGCAAACAGGTAATTTTTCTCCTTCGTTGATGTACGCTGATGAGGCAGCACTGATGGGCACCGATAGGTGGCAGTGATGGGCACTGATTGGGCACTGATTGGCACCACTGGTGGGCATTGATAGGTGGCACTTGTGGGCATTGATAGGTGGCACTTGTGAGCATTGATAGGTGGCACTGCTGGGCACTGTGGGCACTGGCAGGTGGCAATGACAGATGGCACTTGCAGGCACAGATGAGGCATATGTGCCTCCTTCCTCTTTGGGACCGGTGATCGGCTTTTTTTTCCTCCTCACACTGTCAGCATGAGGAGAAAACAAAGCCGATCACTGAGCTTTTGTTTATTGGCTGACAGCTGATCACATGGTAAGGGGCCGGGACCGTCCCCTTACTCGGATCTGTGATCATCCGAGTCTTCGTGAATCGGTGATCACAGCGCGCACACCGCGCACCCTGCAAGTGCACAGGGGAGGACGTCCCATGATGGCCTCCCGGAAATTGAGGTCCGCGCTGTGGCTGTCATTCAGCTATGGCCCAGACCTCAAGTGGTTAAAGTGGTTGTAAAGGCAGGAGTTTTTTTATCCTAATGCATTCTTTGCATTAAGATAAAAAGTCTTCTCTGTGCAGCAGCCCCCCTCAGCCCCCCTAATACTTACCTGAGGTCCATCCAGATCCAACGATGTTGCAGGAGTATCTCGGCTGACCAGGACTCCCCTCCTAATTGGCTGAGACCACAGCACAGTGCAATTGGCTCCCGTTGCTGTCAATCACAGTCAGTCAACCAATGAGGAGAGAAAGGGGGCCAATGAGGAGAGCTGGGCCGGGGCTCCATGTCTGAATGGACACACAGAGCTGTGGCTCAGCTCGGGTGCCCCCATAGCAAGCTGCTTGCTATGAGGGCTCTAAACAGGAGGGAGGGGCCAGGAGCACCAAAGAGGGACCCAAAAAGAGCAGAATCTGGGCTGCTCTGTGCTAAACCACTGCAAAGGGCAGGTAAGTATAACATGTTTGTTATTTTTATCTAAAAAAGCAAAACTTTACAATCACTTTAATGTTGATGTGAATTCATACTTTAAATTCATAAAGTTAATTTTAAATGATTATGCAAGTAAAAAGTTTTGTTCATTTTTTTACTAAACACATTTCAAAATTATTAAACTGCATTGATGTCTTACATGTAATTTCCCACTAATTAGATTGCTATCACTTTAGATGTTTTCTAAAAAAAATTCTTTACATTTTTTTTTTCATTTTTAGCTTATGCTAGGTAGTTTGTAGTTTACAGATTTATATCACAAATGAAACTTCTCAGAAAAGCCCTAATTTTAAGATTATCATCAGCAAAAACAAGTCAAAATTGGTGTTGCCGGAAAAATGGAGATACAAATATCGATATACGTAGTACGTACAGGAAGTTACATATATGTTTACTAATCAGGAATCACTGGATCTTGAGTCCCTGAGTCAGTGACCTCATTAAAGGCACCAAATGAAGTCTGCTATATCCTGAAACAGTATAACAATTCTGAATTACTACTCCGCGCTGCAGGGGAACCTAGTATGAAAAAAATCTGTGTCAGTAAATTCTATTTCAGTGCAGAAAACGTATTACAATAAAGGGTATATCAAACTAAAATGTCACTGCTGGTACAATATTATATAAAAGCAATAAAACTTATTGGTATGAAAAGTGAGTGCTGTGTTCAACCACATAGAATTGTAAGTCCAATATAACTTGACATACCCAGTGTTCTAAATCTTTGAAAGAAAAGTAAAAGGTAAACCAAAAATTTTTTTATCAGGTAAAAATAAAGAAAAAATTATGCAAATGGGAAAATAATACAGCCACAACATGTAAGTACTGGTATACTGCAATATATTACATTTTGTTTTTTTGGTTTAGAAAAGCTTTACAAAAAATGTATTCCTATTAAACTCCAGATTATCCCCTTATTAACTCTAACTTATATTTCAGTTTATGTCAAATGCTGTAGAAACTGTCAGGTAGTTTTATTTCTCTCTGAATTTCTGGATATTCTTACCTACTTTTACCATCATGAGGGATAATGGCTTCCACTACCCCTCTTGGATGTTGATTTTTTTTTATTATTATTATTAATATGCAGAGTGCAACAGGTGATGCTGGAACACCCAAAGGTAGATGGGTAGATCAAGACGCTCAAGTGGATGGGAACAGTTATCAGGGAATACTTCAAGCATCTAAAATATTCAGGCAGCAAGGGGCTAACCACTGCCCATTAGACACCACCTCTTTCCTTTCTCCTTGGGTGCATCTGGACACTTTTTTTTTCATTTTTGTTCATTCCTATTTTGTAGGTTTATTAAATGGCACAGAATTAAAAACAAATTCTATTTAATTAAAAATGTTCTGTTTTGGAAACATAATTTTATTCTATGATGAACTGAACAAATTCATATTTACTATAAATCAGTGCAACAAAAAGGTGGATAGGGTAGAAAGTAGACCCTACGCGTTTCATCCTCATAGACTTCTGCTGGGGTAGAAGCAGAAGTCTATGAGAATGAAACGCGTAGGGTCTACTTGCTACCCCAGCCACCTTTTTACTGCGCTTTTTTAGTTCAATTGAACCAAATTTTTATTGTTAGGATTGCTTTTATTAAATGTTGGAAGATACATTTATTTAAATAAATCCCTTATCCTTTTGTTGGATATACACCATGTGGAAGCTCCCTTTTTTCTTTTATACCCTGGGAACTTTCTTTGATTGAGTGGACTGTGGATGATGACTAAAGCCCGCTACACTTCAGAGTAAGATGGCAAACAAGATAGCCGGGCGTTCAGGCTTAGCTCATTTCCTTCCCTGGTGAGTAAGGTTCCAGGCTCCCCTTCCGGAAGGAATACTCCAACGATTGGGACCGGATCTGCATCCACCACTTGGTGGTACAAATGCATTTGACTCACCGCTCATGGGGTGTGAGTCCACCACTGCTGGTAAGAGTACCTCATCTTTCCTTACCTTTTGAAGCTATCGATGTGAAGGCATTATCTGAATGTCAGCTTACTCCTAGAGCTTCCTGAGAAGCATAAGAGATTTGGAATATCAACATCACAATATTTTCATTCATATGAACCCTCACCTTGTACAGTAACATGGACTCTATATGCTAAATACTATGTCTGCATGATATCATTTTTTATTTGTGTTTTTGATATACATTATTTTGAAACATTAGGCATGTACTGTTCATACTAGCATCTATCCATCCATGTCTGTACATTTTGGCATTTGGTGGTTTTTAGGATTACCGGTATATAGTGAGCTGACGCATAGCTTTCTTTTCATTTTATTTTTTTTTTATTTTTACTTTTTTTATTTTAATTATTCTTCACTCTTTCTCACATATTTTTAGTTTTTGCACTTTGAGTGTGTTATCATTGCCTTATATACATTTTTTCACATTTATTATTGGAGGCTCACACTTTTTTATCATGTGTATTCGGAACACATGCTACTAGTTTAGAACATTCTATTGAAGATGTGAGACTCATTGAGACTTGGAGATATATTCTTGTCACAGGCACTATCAATACCTATTTTTGCATAGTTGCATCAGTGTAACTTGATATATGTTTCATTACATATATTTTTTTGTTCACTTTGAGATTTTGAGTGTTACAATAACGCCTAAGGCACTTTTTCACAACCACCGGCCAGGCTTGTGGGGAAGAGGCCCTTGTCCACATCAACATGGGGACAAGGTGTTTTGAGGGGGCAGAGCCCCCCTGCCCCAAAGTACCCCCCAATGTTGAGTGCACGTGGCCTGATATGGTTCAGGAGGGGGGGTGCTCCCTCATCCCCCCCTTTCCTGGCCTGCAGGACTGCATGCTTGGATAAGGGTCTGGTATGGATTTTGTGTGGCACGCCACACCTTGTTTTTAATGTTAGCATCAGGGTTCCCCTCAAAATCCATACCAGACCTATGCAGACACCTGGAGGACATTACATTTGTCTACATACCTACCCACTACCGGAGCATCTATCTATGCATGGAGAAAGATTGTAAACTCTCCCTCCGTAGTCCCTAACCACCTAGTCACTACAGTACCACTTGTAACTCTAGAGCACCTCATCCCTGAAATCAAACTGATCCACCTGGAGAAATTTGGTCCTCTCCATCTGGAGGATATCCTTGAGGGACACCAACCGAGACCCCCTGAGTCACTTACTGCTAAATATGCCCGTCCACACTCCGCCTTCTTCACACTATATCATATTTATCACTTTCTCAAAGCCTCTCCACCACCCGCTATTACACTCCACCCCAAAATATGGCAACTCTTCTCAAATTTTGTAAAACCCACCAAAGGAACATCCTTCATTTATAACATATTACAGGACAAAACTAAGTTCAGCAAATCCAAACAAATGCTTCAATGGGAATCGGATCTCCAAGCTTCCGTTTCCAGCTTCCAATGGAGCCAAGCCATCCGATATTCACATTCTATTACACACTGTGTGAACCATTGGGAACTAGCCCTAAAGGTCTTCCTAAGATGGTATCTCACCCCGTACAAATTGGCCAAAATATTTCCTACAAGCTCCTCACTATGTTGGCGTGGTTGCGGTTCCCCAGGCAACATCATGCATAGCTTATGGTCTTGCAAAAATATCCGTAGGTTTTGGCGGAAAACTTTACAAATTATATCAGAAATTACAGGTTTCTTAACCCCTACTGACCTGGCTCTGGCTCTACTTAGTTTAGGTATTGACAAGTTTCCATCCATGTACCGTGAAATAGTGGCTAACATGCTACTGTCAGCTAAACTGTCTATCACCAGGCATTGGAAACAAGATCTGTCCCCTAACCCATCCAAAATGATTAATATCACCCACCAACATTTCCAATGGGAAAGATCTCTCGCCTTACAACACAGAACATTCTGCTCCTTTGAACTTGGTCCCTATGGTACCCTTCATATATTTTTAGTACCTAGAACTGACGTAACCAAGTGACTCCAATGTATGCCTTAACTTGACACTTACACCCTTCACTGATAAAAAAAAATCTGCTAGTGCTTGTACTCCCCTCTATACCGATATCTGTATTCTTTATGTACCTGTATTCTCTTTCTTTTCTCTTTCCTTTTGTATTTCCTATACTTGGAACATACCATAGTATCAGTAAGAATTTACTCGTCGTTACAATGTTTACAATATATCATTACCTATGTTGGTATTATTATCAAGGCGGCTGCATCTGCGTTACTATTGATGTAGCTGTTTCCTTTTGAAAACCAAATAAATATATCAAAAAAACAAAGACAAAATCTATACCAGACCCAAAAGGATCTGGTATGGATTAGGAGGGACCCCACGCTATTTTTTTTTCTTAATTTTTTCATTGCCGACAATGCTTTTTTTACATTCAGCTGTCAGTGGGAAACCTCACTAACAGCTGATGACTCCTCGGTTCTTAAGGATGCGTCAGCCACCCGATCCTTAACAACCATGTTGTTTACTGGTTGTTAAGGATGCCAGCGGCCACGCCATTTCTTTCTTTCATTTTTTTTTTATGTTGATAGAAAATTTTAGCATTTTTACACTATTGTATCATCTACGATCTCCTAATTCTTGTTGTAAAACATCATCCTGTAATTTTTGTCTCTTGTACATTTGGGCTTACTATCCCCAATTAAACGGTCCTGCTACTGGACAGTTTTACACTGCTGTATCCTCTATAGTATCCTAACTCCTGTAATAAAGCCCTAGTCCGTCTCTAGTACATTTGGGCCTAGCTTTGCTATTTAAATTGTCATGCTGCTGGACAACTTTACACTGCTGTGTCATTATTAAGTTAGTTATTTATCGCAAGTATTTATATCTGTGGTTGTTTCATTCCTGTAGTAAAAATCTTTTTCTCTAGTATTTTTTGCCAGTTTTCCCTGAATAAATATGTCCTGCTGGCCAATTTTACACACTACAGTGTCCCTGTGATCTCTTTGGTGAATGATTCTCAATGAGAGTTTAATAGAAAGTGGCCAGCTTCAGGCTAGTTCTGTATCACTGAGAACAATGACACCCAAGGTGAACTGCTGGTTAATTTCTATCTGCAGTCAAAGTGGACCTTTTACCATTTGATAAAAAAGCATGTGTTATTGCTAAACCTACCTGAGAAAAAGCCTTCTTTTGAAACTGAAATTAATCAGATTGGGGTGCTGCTGCTGAATACAAGTCAAGCTTATTGTATCAATTTCAAACAATTCCACAGCCAAAACATTTCTGTCAGTGTATGCTGTTGCTGAAAATCTTACTGTCCTGTAAAACCATGTACATCTTGAAGCATTCCCCAAGCATGTTATTAAAAGCAGAACCTAAAGGGAACGTTTCAATTTATGCCCTCCTCCACCCCCAACTTCTACTTTTTTGTGGGGGAGCATGTACCTGTTTTGACAAGTACCTGCTTCCATTTCTGCTCAGATTACTTCAGTGACGATTCACCAGAAGTTCCTCTCATGCCACAGGTCCCAGATGGCTGCAGGACCATTCACAAAGCGCAGCTCAGCTCGCACATGAGCCGTGGGCAGTTGGCTGTGAAGACTCAAGGAATAACAGCTGGCTACCCACCGTAAACATGCTAGCACCTCCAGGGACCGAAAGATTGGCAAAGAAGTGGTTTGGGTGAGCACGGCACTGGATCCCTGGACAGTTAAGTGTCCTTTTATTAAAGGATCACTAAAGTTTTTTTTTTTTAAATAACAAACATGTTATACTTACCTCCACTGTGGAGCTCGTTTTGCACAGAGTGGCCCCGAACCTGGTCTTCTGTGGTCCCTCGGCGGCTGTCTCGGCTCCCCCCCCGCAAGGACTCAACACTTTCATGCGAGCTCCCTCGCATGGTGTTAAGTGCTTGCGGGTGCACTCCCGTAATACAGCCGGCAGCCATAGCCACTCACTGTATCACTCGACCCCGCCCCCCAGCGCACTGCGTCATTGGATGGATTGACAGCAGCGTGAGCCAATGGCTGCGCTGCTTTCAATCCATCTATACTAGCCAATCAATGACCAGGCTAAGCGGCGAAGAGGATGTCGGGAGCGAGCGCAGGACTTTCAAGGGGTCAGGTAAGTAAAACGGTGGGGGCGGCATAGAATGCATTAAGCTGAAAAAACTTTTACCTTTACAACCCCTTTAAATGTCAGCAGCTACAGTATATGTAGCTGCTGACTTTTATTTTAATGTTTTTTTTCAAAAAGGCTGAAGAACCGCTTTAAAGGATTTGTGTATTATTAATGCTGCCCTCAAAGTTCCTCAAAAGACCCTAAAAAAAGATTTTAAAAAAAAGTTGTTGCTTTGGTAAATGTCCCCTATTGCAGTGACCAACTCCCTGCGCTTTTTTTACAGTAGTTTTCCAAATAGCCCTAAAATTGGACAGAATTTAACAACAAGCTTCTCATAGACTTCAGTGGAATTTGCCTCTTAGTTTGAGTTTGCTGAATTTTGAACAAGATTCACAGAATCCTTGAAGAATCAAATCTGGGCCCAATACTACTGTTAATGGATTATACTTTTCTAGCCTACTCAAAGGGGTACAAATAAATAACAGGCATCCAACATTTGCAGTCACTGCTGGGAACAAAATCCTAGATCTCAAATCAATAAATCCCCAGATCAATTAATATATAAAAAAATATAAAATTAATATAAAACTTATTTAAAAGAGAATACAAATTATATAAGTAAAAAAATAAATAAAAAATTGGCCTGAAGGCTATCTGCAAATGAAAGTACTCACAGGGCAGAAGGCTGTTTTTACTAGATGTTATGGGAGGAATTGCAATGCCAGGAGTTTGGACAAACATTAAATTAAGACTCTAGATGTGTGAATGATTAAAAAGAAACACCACCACTGTAGACAATAACAGGTAATCGTTGAATAATGCATTTCCTAAAACTACTAGGTAAGTTGACAAAGTTCATTGTGCTCAACACACTATGTTCAATTCAGAAACTATTTTCAAGCTTTTTTGCTGAGAGTAACGTAATAACAAGTATTGTACAGAGAAAGCATGACTACGCCAATTCAAGTTAAGGCATCCATACAGTAATTATTTTTTTTTCATTTAACTAGCAGGATGAACAAAAAAAAATATTTGATTCCCCCATCCACCCATGCAATATGGATGGAGAATTCACTCCCGCTATGATATTGTATTCTGATGGTGGGGAGACTTACCCGGCAACAAAATACAATGATCAGTGCTGCCGGGTATAGCCAGTGGCACTGATCATTCAGGAAAAAGCCAAAAGGCAAGTTTTACAGAAGTTGATTGGTAGATTGATTTCTGTATATTTAAAGTCCCAAAAATGGGATATGTCCAGTCCCTGCTAAACCAGATTAATTTGATCTACGTCTAGCCAGCTTAAGTGGTCAACTAACGTGTGTGAAATTTATCAGGTTATCTATGGTTACTGTATGTTTATGATTGTTACTTCAAGCACTAGAGCTAGTGATCCTTTCCACATTTTGCTGATGGCCTTGTGCTATAGCCTCCTTCAAGGCTTAACTTGCTAAAGCTGGCCATACATGGATCGAAATTTGGGACCAGCTTAATTCCAATTCATGTATGGGCAGGGGGGTTGTGCAGAACTCAATCTACCATCCGACTTCTGTACAATCGCTCTGTGGGATATGCCCTGCTTGATCAGTGCCATAGGCTAGTGCTGATCAGTATATTCTGATGGCAGGGAAGTCTTCCCTCATAATACAATAGCTTGGTGGGGAAGATTCTCTCATTCTCATTGAGTGTCTGGAGGGGGGAATCCAGATATTTTAATTTTTTTTGTTCAACTAGCTGAAAAAAGGACTCATCTATGGACTGCCTAAGAATATTGTTTAACTTTTTAAAAAAAAACTGTGACTTTGAAAGTTATGGGATAACCAAACACTATTG
The DNA here is from genome assembly GCA_037952925.1 of Lithobates clamitans. NCBI lineage: Eukaryota > Metazoa > Chordata > Amphibia > Anura > Ranidae > Lithobates > Lithobates clamitans. Next base: position 1,264,115 of record JBBGZY010001050.1, on the reverse strand, counting down.
GCCAAACAATTCCAACATTGTTGATATCCTTTTGCACAACAGAAGTAACCCTGAAAGTCTAAGTTTACTTTGTTTCTAAACTCCACCTTTCCTATGTGCTATTTATACAGTATCTCAGAAAAGTGAGTACACCCCTCACATTTTTACAAATATTTTGTTATAGTTTAATGTGACAACACTGAAGAAATGACACTTTTCTACGATGTAAAGTAGTGAGTGTACAGCTTGTATAACAATGTAAATTTGCTATCCCCTCAAAATAATCCAACACACAGCCATTAATGTCTAAACTGCTAGCAACAAAAGTGAGTGAAAATGTCCAAATTGGTACCAAAGTGTCAATATTTTGTGGGGCCACCATTATTTTGCAGCCCTGCCTTAACCCTCTTGGGTATGGAGTTCACCAGAGATTCACAGGTTACCACTGGAGTCCTCTTCCACTCCTCCATGAAGACATCACAGAGCTGGTGGAGGTTAGAGACCTTGCCCTCCTCCGCCTTCCATTTGAGGATGCCCCACAGATGCTCAATAGGGTTTAGGTCTGGAGACATGCTTGGCCAGTCCATCACCTTTACCCTCAGCATCTTTAGCAAGGCAGTGGTCGTCTTGGAGGTCTCATTAAACCACAGGACCTGGTTCCAGTAATCCATGTCCTTAGTCTGCTTGTCTTCAGCAAACTGCTTGCGGGCTTTCTTGTGCATCATCTTTAGAAGAGGCTTCTTCAATCAATGCAGACCAATTTGATGCAGTGTGTGGCGTATGGTCTGAGCAATGAGAGGCTGACCTTATATCCCTTCAACCTCTGCAGCAATGCCGGCAGCACTCATACATCTATTTCCCAAGGACAACCACTGGATATGACGCTGAGCACATGCAATCAACTTCTTTGGTCGATCATGGCGAGGCCTGTTCTGAGTGGAACCTGTCCTGTTAAACCGCTGTATAGTCTTGGCCACCGTGCTGCAGCTCAGTTTCAGGGTCTTGGCAATCTTCTTATAGCCTAGGCCATCTTTATGTAGAGCAAAAATACCTTTTTTCAGATCCTCAGAGAGTTCTTTTCCATGAGGTGCCATGCAGAACTTCCAGTAAACAGTATGAGAGTGTGAGAGCGATAACACCAAATTTAACATACCTGCTCCCCATTCACACCATAGACCTTGTAACACTAACGAGTCACATGACACCGGGGAGGGAAAATGGCTAATTGGGCCCAATTTGGACATTTTCACTTAGGGGTGTACTCACTTTTGTTGCCAGCAGTTTAGACATTAATGGCTGTGTGCTGAGTTATTTTGAGGGGACAGCAAATTTACACTGTTATACAAGCTGTACACTCACTACTTTAAATTGTAGCAAAGTGTAATTTCTTCAGTGTTGTCACATGAAAAGATATAATAAAATATTTACAAAAATGTGAGGGATGTACTCACTTTTATGAGATACTGTAGCTCATGGTAGATCTAAAGGATATTGTATAATCAGATTGTACAATATATGGCCACCTTAAAAGAAAGAAGTAGGAAAGTGGATGGAAATAAAAAAAAGAGGGGGTGTAGTAATGAGGGACGTGTGGTCGACAGAAGTAAAAGATTCTATAATTTAGTAAGGCAGTGCATGGTGGGATATGAAGTTTCCTGGATTATCGCATGATGATATAAGTCAGGTCCCAGAATGCATTTTTAAACATTTTGAATAGAGAAGTGAAGATTCAAAGCTGCATTGGACTAGGTAAGTACATTGGGATGGTTTGGGCAGAAAATACATTAGAAAATACTTCTATTTATTATGAAAAGTGAAATTCTGTCTGAAAAGGTGAACTTAGCCCTTATGAAATCTCCTATTTACAGTAGTTTCTCTAAAAATAGCAATTTTCTCCTGAACCTGTAAGCCCCCATTCACACCGGTGCGACTTGTCATGCGATTTCACAGGTCCAAATCGCATGAGAAGTCGCACCCTATTGCGGCAATGGAACTGTTCTAATCGATGCGACGGTGACTTAACGGTGCCACACCAATTTGAAAAAAAGGTTCAGTATTTTTGCCACTATATCTGATTTCTGACACATAGACATCTGTGCATTAAGTCGCACAAATGACAGCCAAATTGCACCTGAAATCGCACTGACATGCGGTTTTGAAATCATGCAATTTCAAATGAGGTCGTACGATTTCAATGTTTGATTCAGTGTGAACGAGGGCTTAGATGGAGAAATCTGGAGATGGTCATTCATTTCTTTGGAGTATTTTAAGCCTTTTTTTAAGAATCAACTTGTATTTTTAACCATAACATGAACATTTTCTTGTTCTTTTCTCCCCTGTCAAAGAGGTATTTAAGCTGGGTACACACTATTATTTTTTTTCCTTCAACAGGTTGAATGAAAAAAAAACTGTCAGCTCCAGTCGGAGCCACTGCACTAACCTTGTGAGGTTAGTACAGCGATCTCCCCCGCTGAGCTGTTGTGTTTTGACAGGGGGTCGCCCCCTCGCCAGAACACTCCAATCAGCACTCTCTGCAATTGGCAAGAGTCAGTTAGAAGCTAGTTTTCCAGCATGCATGTCCAACAGAAGCTGGCCAAACCAACATACACATGGGCCGAATGTCAGCTGTTTTTTTATTTAACTGGCCGGTTGTCTTGTGACATTCGGCCCGTGTGTATGGGGCTTTGGACTGGACCTACAACATCCCTATTTGAATGTATTAATTTCCTTGACTTCTGCCACAAGCACTGTTCTAGCAGTGCACATAGTACTCTGCAATTTCCCTTATCTAATAAATCACATACTCCTCTTAGATTGCAAGCCCATTTTAGCAGGCTTTTCATTCCTATTATTTCATGTGTTTGTGTATGCATTAATGTCATTGTTACATTCTTTTAATTTCCCTGATCCGCTTTGACATACTCCAAGGCATGAACTCTATATAAAATCATTAATGTGATTGTAAACATTTTTTTTTTTTTTTTTATAATAAACATGTCATACTCACCTGCTCTGTGCATTGGTTTTGCACAGAGTAGCCCAGACTCTCCTCTACCCTGGTGCTTCTGGCTCCCCCCCGCTGAGTGCCCCCAGAGCAAGCAGCTTGCTCTGGCAGCACTCAGGTGCATGTGCTCCCCCCTGAGCAGGCTCTATGTGTCCATAAGGCACACAGAGTGCAGATCGGCCCCGCCCCACCCCCTGCTCCCTTCTCACTGGCTGTGATTCCCGCTGTTGCTTCTAAGCCAATGAGGAGGAAGAAAGACTCAGAATTTGTGCACATTGCTGGAACAAGATCTGGCTCAGATAGGTATTGGGGAGGGTGGACAAATACATTTTTTTACCTTGCAGAGAATGTAAACTCAATTCATGAAATTGTCACACAGTGTATACAAAAAATCCACTCCTGCTGAATGAGGAAGTAAAAGTTCTAACACGATGTAAGAATTCTAAAGAACATAGCAAGCTGAAGACAGCAGATATGCATGTAAAACTTATGTAAGGAGATTTGTTTCATCTCTGTGCATCATCTGAGGCTGTTCACTTCACTGGGTATAGGAGAGGGTTTACATCCACTTTAAGGTAAAAAACCTTCAGGCTTTAGAAACACTTTAAAGGGGTTGTAAACCCTTGAGGTTTTTCACCTTAATGCATTCTATGCATTTTACTTACCTGAACCCGGTCTTTCCAGCGATGGAGACGGGCACACCAGCTCCAGCCAGTGTCTCTGGTCCTGATTGGATAGATTGATAGCAGTGCAGCCATTGGTCCCTGCTGCTGCCAATCAAATCCAATGACGTGGGAGTCGGGGGCAAGGCTAAGTCCTGCTGTCTGTCAATGGACACAGCAGCAGGACATGGAAGCGCACCTGCATGAGTGCCCAGAGGGAGAGCGGCTCTCCAATGGGACCCTCAAGAAGAGGAGGAGCCAAGAGTGCCACTGAGGGACCCCAGAAAAGGCGGATCGAGGCCACTTTGTGCAAAACCAACTGCACAGAGGAGGTAAGTATGACATGTTTGTTTTTTTTTCAAAAACAAACCTTTACCTATCCTTTATCTGTAATGTTGAGGTACATTTTAAATAGTACTAATATAAATTACTAATAACAACATTATTATTGATAGGATTATGGCTATTATTACTATTATTATTACAGCTGATAAAAAGATCAGAGTGCTTGAGAAATGAATGCGTTTTTTTTATGTAATGAATACAAAGGTGAATCTTTCTATGTAAACCTGATAGTATTTTCTGTCTTGTCTCTAGACAAGAAATTCAGATTCCTTGACAGAAAACTATTGATAAATATAATCTCTCATATTTTCGCTCCAGTGATTTGAGAGTAGGGTAGGTAATAGTCTTTTATTACAAACTTCCTTCACCACTCAAACTAGCAATTAGTCCTCAGCCATGCTTCACGACCCCTGGTTGCCTGTGTGTTTGCTTTGATCAGGACTTTGCTCACTGACACACATCTAATAACCAGGAGTGGCACAAACTTAGCTATCACAACTTTGATTTATGCCCAGTCTATATCCTATGCCAAATAGAGGTGTAATTACCTATTCTACTAGATCTTACATTGACCTAAGCTCATGACCTCTCTCTGTTTTTTACATATTGTATCCTGCCTAACATGGTCTTTACACTGTAGAACATACATGTGTAGATAGAGATCAGAAGAGTAGGTGGTATATGTATAAGATTTAGGCACGTGATCTCAAAAAGAAGCTTGAAAACTTTTCTAAAAGACTGTAAGAGGTCAAGGAGGTCATATTGGACAGACATTCCTGTTGAGACATTCATTAAGAACTTCCCATGCCTGAAGGAGGCTGGCATAAAACTCACCCATACCTGAAACATTTCATTAGACGTATAAGTTAAAAGCAGTGAATATGTGTTTCCTTTTAAACCAAATTAATTACAAACAGAAGCCAGTCTGCATTGAAATAGGCAGCTACTCATTCAACTGCACTGTTAATTACGAAAAATGCTTAATTTCTTATGTTATTGAATAATCAAAGAACAAACAGAAAATTGCCTTTTAGACATTGCTAGGCTACTTCAGCTACATGCATCCCCTTTGAATATATATAAAAGCATTGCTAAAACATAACGTTTGGGTTCTTCTCCTTTGAAAATGTTTTTCCTAATATAATTAATTATCAAAAACAATGGAGCACCCAGAGGTTGATTTACCTAAATATGTACAGTACACAAAATAGTAAAGTTAGGTTTGCACTTCCGCCATGCAGGGTTCATTTGGGTTCAGCTCTAATAAACGTATCTATATTGACTCTTATGGCCTTAGGCTGGCCACAAACCTAAACAGATGATTGTATAGTTTCTATCTAGCTCATATTAATTAATAATTCAAGAAAAATTAGAAAATTTACTTTTTTGACATTGCTGGGATACCTAAAGTACATGCGTGTTAAATACATTATATCCCCCTTAAGCTGGCCGCAAACATTAAAATCTGATTGTGTAGTCTATATCCAGTTTTAATTAGATTTAAATCCCTTCAATTTTTAAAATTGTACGTAAAGAAGATTTCCAGATATGGATATTTTTATATCTCAGGTTGGACCAATGTAACTATGCATATACAATACCAGGCCAAGCTCCCTGGAGGGTGGAAATCACTGTAACAGGCATCACTACTTCAAATATCTACACGCATTGTGAACACAGAAGGATAGTGGTAACCACAGATGCCATTCAGAGATTGGTTTCTATTATTTAAATAAATGCAAAGCATTTTCTGGATGTAAGATTTGGCGAGGCGGTGGTGGCAAAGTTACAATCACCACCTCGCTCAATCAAAGAATGCTTTGTATTTATTGAGAAAATGCAAAGGGTTCTCTGAATGGTGTCCATGCCTAGAAAGCATCCCCCTTAGTTCAATAAGCATTAGAGCAACTTCTCAGCACATGAAGATACAGTAGTAGTGGTGTATAGTATATTAGTACAAGTTGGCCAGATGTACCTATGCAAAATATTCATACCAAAAAATCATATTTAAAGTGTTGGTTCTCTGCTCCGTGTTTTCAGTTGTCTGGCTTCAACAGGTATACAACCTCATGACAGGACTTAACTTTACACAACTGTCATAGTAGGGAAGAGAAGAGGCAGTGGTTGTAAAGACAAAAAACCCACAAAAAGGAACTAGACAATCATCTACTCAACCTGTCCATATGTGATCACCAGTTCCACATTCAATAGTTCTTGCCATAAAGCATGATCATCACTGCCGCTTATTAAATTACCTAATTGAAGGTGAAAAATTGATACTTTCTTTTCCCATAGCTGCTGCTCCAGATGATGATAATTTTTATTTTTTTTTTTTTCCAATAAAAGTTTTTATTCAGCATACAAATTGTCATAACAAAGCACATGACATAATCAATACAGTCTTACCAGGCATCACATTTTACAGCTTATTTGGTTTGTGTTTAATTTAGTATCAACTGATAAACCTTTTTCCATTCACGTATTCAGCCCTTGTTACCCAGTTACAACCATTGACAAGTCGAGAACATCTGGATCTGTCAATACCAACAACCTTATAGATGGAGTAATATTTTATTTCAATATTATGGGGTATTTTTGTAAGTGTCTTAGATACTAGTACCAGTGAAATAATATATAATACTCAGAAATAATAAGTAATAAAATAACCCGAGAGAAAAAAGAAAGAAGAGAGAGGGGGGGAGAGGGATAAGAGTGTGAGGGTGGGAAGTTTTGGCTTATTAGCTACTATCTGAAAGAAAAATAATTGCGTTCAATCCAGACTGACTCTAGTGTATTCCCTGTTAGGCCCTGAAAGTAGGTTTGAGACCTAGTCATCAAAGTGATGTCTTTATCTATTATATTCAGCCATTCTGCATCTTGGCAAAATCATCTGAATATTTAAAGATGAACCATGATTTCCAAAGTTTATGGAATTTGTCTGTTCTTTATGACACCATTGCCACCGTCTCCTCCATCCTGTAGAGTGAGTCAACCTCAGAGAGCCATTCTGTTAATTTAGGTGTATGTGTTGATTTCCAATGTCTTGGAATTATGGTTTTTGTTGCGTTTAACATGAGGCGTACAACCGATTTTTTGTATCTACTCAGTGAGTAATTGGATATATGTAACAGACAGCATTCTGGTGAAAGCTCTAGTTCAGTCTCTGTTATGGCATGGATCTGTGCACACACCTCATCCCAGAACCACGTAAGTACGAGCATTCCCACCAGATATGTAGCATGGTACCTTTCTCAATTCCACATCTCCAACAAACATCTGTTGCCTCTGGGTACCATGCGTGCTATCTGGCTGGGGTAAAGTACCAGTTTGTCAGAGCCTTATATGAGGTTTCCTGAGTACCTGTGCTAATGGAGCACTTGTGTGCCATGATACATGCATTACCCCACTGTTCGTCCGTAAAAGGTTTTTTGAGAGCAATTTCCTAGTCTTTCTTATGTCTACTTGGTTGTCTGTCTTGATTGGTCTGTAACCAACCATACATCAGAGAGGTTGCTTTACTCACCTGCTCCCCGGTGATGCACAATTGCTCAAACCTAGTTTGTTCTCTCAAAAATTATTGTCTGTTAGCAGTACAGTGTATGTGTACGTAATCATGCAGTTGTCTATATTGCCAATGGGTAAAGTGTTTTGCCTGCAGTTCAGTCTTCAATTGTTCAAAGGCTTTAAATTTGCAATCGTCTAAGCAGTGGGCAACTGTTATTGGGGTTTTACCTTCCCTGTGTGGGAAGCGCTGTGGTGTGGTCTAACGCAAACTCCTTGTTATTAATCAATGGGGTTAAAGGACCCGGCGTGGAGGCGAAGTTGTAAAGTTGTGACACAGTCTGAAAGACTGCCAGCATCGGGCCAATTTTGGGATGTAAGTCTAAGTTGGGTGAGTGAGCCCCTTTAGTGACCCATGGTAGAAACCTCAAGGGTGTCTCGGTCTGTAAGCTTTCTATACCCACCCAGGCCTTGGAAGAAGTGTGGCATTTCCAATCAAGGATGCATACCAGATGGGCCGCATAATAGTAGTGTTTAAAATGTGGAAGTTTGATACCTCCCTCTGCTTTTGGGGTCGTCAGTGTCTTCATGCTTATGCGTGATTTCTTCCCGGCCCAGATAAAGTCTCTCAGTGTCGTGTTTAGTATAGAGAAGAACTTTTTAGGCAATCTGATGGGCAGTGTATGGAACAAATATAGTGCCCTGGGCAAAACCGTAATTTTTATTGCTGCCGCTCTCCCAAACCATGACAACGGTTTGAGATTCCAAAGTTGAAGGTCCCGTCGTAGATTGTGTATGAAGTGGAGAAAGTTTTGTGTGTAAAGTCTAATTCAGGTGCAAGCCATATCCCTAGGTATTTGAGTCTGAAATCTACCCATTTAAAGGGGCAATTGGACTTAGTGTCTCGGAGCTGCTTAGGGTTTAGAGAGATATTGAGTGCTTCTGACTTTTCATAATTGATCTTGAAGTTGGAGATGTATCTGAACATTTCAAAGTCTTTCAGTAGATTGGAAATCAACGTGTGTGGTTGCGTGACAAAAAACAGTAAGTCATCTGCATAAGCAGCTATTTTGTGGCATGTGTGGCCCAGGGATAAGCCCTTGACTGACAAGTTCCCATTTATTGTGCGTATACAAGGTTCTAAGGTGAGGATAAATAAGATTGGGGACAGGGGGCAACCCTGCCTTGTGCCATTGTGTATCTGTACCGGCTCTGAGAGAGATCCATTAATCTTCAATCTGGCCGTCGGGTTCTGGTACAACGCAGAAATCCATGTCAGCATGTTGGTCTGGAATCCTACGTGTTTGCATACTGCGAACATGTAATCCCACGCCACCCTATCGAAGGCCTTCTCCGCATCCGTGGATAGGAGAAGGCCCCCGACCGAGTTCCCTCTAAGGGAGTGAATGAAATTTATGGCTTTAATGACATTGTCACGTGCCTCTCTCCCCGGCATGAACCCCACTTGATCTGGGCCAACAATATCTGGTAGGAATTTACCTATTCTTGTTGCAATAATTTGGACAGGAGTTTCATATCCAAGTTAAGCAGGGATATTGGCCTATAACTTGAGCAGATGTTGGGGTCCTTGCCGGGTTTGGGGAGTACCGTTGTATGTGTGGTGTTAAAGGTGGGTGGGAGATTTTGGGGAGCCGTGAGAGAATTCAAGGCCTGTAGTTAGGGTTTCTCTAGTAGATGTGAAAACGTCTTATAGTATATGGCTGTAAAGCCATCTGGGCCCGGGCTTTTCCCTGATTTTAAAGACTCGATCACCTGCAAAAGTTCCATAAGTTCTATCAGCTTGTCAATTTCCATCGCATCCACCTCTGTGACACTAGGTAAGCCGCTTTGTGCTAAATATTGTGCTATGATCTGGGATCTAGGTCCCTCCACTGCTGCAGGCTTATGTGGAGGAGGAAGATTATATCGTTTTGTGTAAAACCTATGGAACTCTGCAGCAATTTGGTCTGTGGCGTGTACCAATTTGTTTTCTCTATTTTTGATTTGTGTAATAGTGTTGGTCGAGCGAATTTCCCTTAGGGCCCTGGCTAGGAATTTACTATTTTTGTTCCCATGTTCATAGAAGAAACCCCTGCGAAAAAATAATATTCGTTTTGCTTGTAAATCTAATTTTTCCTGCAATTCTTTACGAGCAATTAGAAGATCCTCGGCCAGATTAATAGCCGACAATCTTTTATGTTGGGTTTCCAATTTCTGTACTCTATCTATGATGGCTTTTAATTCTTTCTCTGCGTTTTTCTTTTTCAGTGATGCTAGGCTAATGAGTCTTCCCCTAAGCATGCATTTATGAGCCTCCCATACCGTGATGTGTGATACCTCTTCTGTAGAGTTTTCTCTGAAATATGTCTTTATAGCATCCGCTTTAGGTTCTAGCGTCACTGGGTCTGTCAGCAAGGTCAAATTGAGTCTCCAGTTACCCTGTCTTTTAGGTGTATTCTGAAGTTGTAAGGTCAGAGAAGTCTGTGCGTGGTCTGATATCGTCCTTGTTCCTATGTGTGCCCCCGTTATAATGTTTAAGTCCCTTTGTGTTATAAACACAAAGTCTATGCGGGAGTACTTGTTGTGTATATATGTAAAAAGAAGAGGAGGAGGAGAGAACCTCCAAAAGACAGTCCACTCAAGAGCATATGGGTATTAACCTAAATATCTTTATTGATTATCCCAGTTGAAACAGTATTCCTATCCAAAAACCATTATTTAAAAATAGGACAAGAGTCCTATACAGCACTGGTGGCCACCGATATTTTCCACATACATAAATCACTCATGAATCCATACACACGTTAACTTATAGAGAGGACCCGGGTCTGATTTATTATTTCATCTACTTCCCAAATAAAGTTTATGAATAGATTGGTTATTGCCACTTCGGTCCTTACTGAGTAAAGTGCAGGTGCTGGTGATTAAGAAGATATCCGTCCGGATATTAATAATGAGGAAAAAACAAACTTCAATACATAGCAAGTTGATGAATAAAATGTCCCCGTATTACCGGCTATATAGCAGCAGTTGGAGGGCAAGATAATATATTCGGTAAGGAAACTAATGGCAGATAGCAATATATAGTGTGTCTCTGTGTATGTTGGAGCACTACATAGCTCACCGTTTGACGTCTTCAACCAGAAAGTTCCAGGGCCCATAGAGGACAATAGTAGCCGCGCTGACTTAAAGTGGGGGAGCAGACATGCGGTGTGCTCACCCGTGCTGACAGGAGCTGTTGCTTCCGGGTCTTTCCGTGGGAAAGTACGGTGTGTCAGAGGGTTCAAAAGGTGTTCCGCGCTTGGTCTGTGAGTTTACCAGGGGAAGCGCTTAGTCCCAGTGTTCACCGCAGGGCTCAACCCGATGTCTTGGAAATTTCTCAGATCGCTTCTGTATATGCAAAGTTGATTCCTCATTTATGTGTGGAGATCCATGTCCCACCAGTGCATAGGTTAGACGCTTACGCGTTTCACTTGTTGTCAAGTTTCTTCAGAGCATGTGCAGTACCCACGGCTAAGTGCTTAAGTAGCCTGCCGATTAGTATTCAATATGCATTAATTATTGCCAGCACCTGGGCACTGCAGACTAACCTAGATTCGCATTTACCACTAGTGCAATCACACACATACGTACAGCTGTGTTTAACGATTCAGATGGAACGTTAGTAACTTATTGTCAAAAGGTTCCTCCAGATACTACAACCTCAATCTAATTGGTTCATGTATGGCCCAAAAATAAACATCAGATAAGAAAGGAAACGAATTGTTAACTCCTGTTGTTTAGAACTTGTATCAAAACACTGTTGCCATTGTGTAGAGCTAAAGGAGCTATTTTTAAAAAAATTGCTATTGTTACATTGTCAGCAATACATTACCCAAGAGCACTGCAGCTACAATCTAATCGGCTCATATGTGGTGTCAGTTGGAAAGTTGGACATACTATTAATAAGTTGTCAGCATTTTATTATCCACATATGGTATCGATCTCAGTATATCTCAGCATAGGGGAGGATGTGGATTCTCAATGGAGGATTATTTTGTTTTGTTTCATAAACATAAACAATCCAAGTTTTTATGTTTACAGCCAATTTATTGCTCCAAAAAAGGGGATAGATTGAATTCATTGTTCAATCCGAAGGGCTGCATACTATTTAAATAGAAAATCCATATCAAAATCTCCACGTCTATGGGGCAGATTAAGTCTATAGATGCCTTTACATTTCAGGCCATCTGGTTTACCCCCATGTTTTTCAAGAAAATGCAGGGATAAAGGTTGATCGTCATCCTTATTGAGGATGCTCTGGATGTGTTCGCCAGCTCTGATTCTCAATTCTCTTTTGGTTTTACCAACATAGATGAGACCACATGGGCACGTTATCATGTAAATTACCCGTGTGGTTGTACAGTTTATAAAACTGTTAATTCCAAATTGTCTTTTACCGTCAGAGCTGGCGAACACATCCGTTCGTTCCACATATCTGCACACATGACGTCTACCACAGGGGTACATGCCCTTAAGAGGTGGAAGATCGGTCAGCCAATTACGTTTTTTCCCACGGAAAGACCCGGAAGCAACAGCTCCTGTCAACACGGGCGAGCACACCGCATGTCTGCTCCCCCACATCAAGTCAACATGGCTACTATTGTCCTCTATGGGCCCTGAAACTTTCTGGTTGAAGACGTCAAACGGTGAGCTATGTAGTGCTCCAACATACATGGAGACACACTATATATTGCTATCTGCCGTTAGTTTCCTTACCGAATATATTATCTTGCCCTCCAACTGCTGCTATATAGCCGGTAATACGGGGACATTTTATTCATCGACTTGCTACGTATTAAAGTTTGTTTTTTCCTCATTATTAATATCCGGACGGATATCTTCTTAATCACCAGCACCTGCACTTTACTCAGTAAGGACCGAAGTGGCAATAACCAATCTATTCATAAACTTTATTTGGGAAGTAGATGAAATATAGATCAGACCCGGGTCCTCTCTATAAGTTAACGTGTGTATGGATGCATGAGTGATTTATGTATGTGGAAAACATCGGTGGCCACCAGTGCTGTGTAGGACTCTTGTCCTATTTTTAATTAATGGTTTTTGGATAGGAATACTGTTTCAACTGGGATAATCAATAAAGATATTTAGGTTAATACCCGTATGCTCTTGAGTGGACTGTCTTTTGGAGGTTCTCTCCTCCTCCTCTTCTTTTTACATATGTTAATTTGGTCCCTAGAACAACCATTTTTGATTGTCGATCATATATTGTCACTCCAATCAACAATGGATTAGTGGTATAAAGGGTACTATTATTCAGGTAGGCAATCATAGGCCGGTAAAATTAACCCTGACTATACCCTCAAACCTACTTTGGATGAATATAAGGTGTTCCACCCCCCTTTTTCTCTGTACTTGTTGTGTATAGTAGAGAAGTAAGTGTAGTCCTTCTCCTGGGGGTGCGTTACCCGCCATGTGTCTTTCAATGTTAATTTGTTCAGCAATGTTCTAATCTTCTTAAGTATGCGATAAGATAAGGATGATCTGCCGTTGGAGGTGTCCTGGAGGGGGTCCAATGGAACATTGAAATCCCCCCCAAGAATTATGCAACCAGAGGCAAACCACGCAAGCTCATCAATCAATTTTTGGCAAAAGGTTACATGCGCAGCATATGGGAAGTATATACTCGCTAGAGTGACTGGGAACTTCCGAAAGAAGATAGCGGCCCTCCGGGTCTACTAATTGTTGGGTGAGCTCAAAGCCCGATTTTTTCCAAAATCAAGATTGAGACACCTTTCGTCTTAGAATCTGTGCTAGTGGCATGATATGCCTTGGTAAAGTATCTATCTGTCAGTTTGGGAATGGAGTTTGCTTTAAAGTGTGTTTCCTGAAAAAAACAAAAGGTGGCTTCTCCTACCCAAGGTGGCGTAATAATTGTGTGTGCTTTTGGGGGATATTAAGTCCTCTCACGTTGTGAGATATTACTGTGGGACTCTTGCCCAGCGAGGAATAGATAATGGTGATTGAGGATGTCGCAAGTAATACCACGTTCCAAAACACAAGGAGGGAGGAGGGTGTAAGGAAAGGCAAGAGAAAGTGGACAGTGGGGCCTGTATGTTTAGTAATTAGCATCTAACCAACAGCTCTAGAGGATTCTGTATAATTTGGGGCCATGAACGTGCACACCTGCGAGAGCCCTACAAAGAGGGGTGTCACCTATGCGCCCGCCTCTCAGCACCCACTGTGGGGGAGGTGGGGTGCGCAATCAGAGTTGTGTCTGCAACCACTTTCTTAGTAAAGCCTAGAAATCTGGGGTAAATTACCACTAATAATAAACTCCTTTCAACCCCCTGCTCCTTTAATAAAACCGCAAAATATATAACATTAATTAGAAATTAGAAACAGCAACCGTCACCCCTAAGGGGGGTGTAAAAAGTCAAAACCAATTAGACTCATACATGTACACTTATTTTCTATTTTTCAGCGAGTCACTCAATAAACACACTTTGTGGGCGATGCTACAGACTCAGGTTATCTCAATTTTTGTACTGTAGTACTTAGAAGGTGATGTAAGGTGGGAAGTTATAGTGCGCATTAGGTGCGTTGTTGTCTGTCATGAGATAAACCTTCCGTCAGCAGTATGAAATGCCAGTATAGGGACAGTTTCCACACACTATATGTGGGAATGGAAATCCACCCTGCGTGGATATATACAAGGCTAGGGACCCCATTCAGAAGTAGGAACTCCCTCAAACATGGATCTTTCTCAGTCTATGCTTAATAACCGTCATACCTCCTGCTTGTAGCGTTCGTTAAGAGTCTCCCACATCAGGCTCTGCTTGTAGAAGCAGTTTCCCCTCATCAGTCTACCTGTGGAACAGCCTGAGTGGGGAACAACTGTTTAAGCTCAAATGAGAAAGGAAAAAAAAGGGAAAATAATAACCAATAAAAACAGTAAGGTAAGATCTCCTCTGGTGAATGGGTTATCGTTCAAAAGAGCCGGCAGGAGTCCATGTAACCCAATTCACACTGTAATCTTGTTCCTGTACTTTCTAGAAAGTTTTAGTGACATCAGACCTCGTTTGTTCTCCTCCTCACTCTTGACCTGAGTCAGGTTGCAAAGCTCTGGAAGCGTTAGGGTGTTTCGCAGTGGAACGTGTTGTTTCTGATATTTCCCTTTCTTGTGTGGAGGTTTAGTAGGGGTGGTGTGGGGTGAAACCTGGGCATCAAGCACTGCCTGTGTCCCCATACCAATCCGGGAGCTCAATGAGTGGTATCTGCAATTCCTGGCAAAAGTCATGCAGATCATTTGGTGTGCGCAGAAATATTTGTTTGCCCAGGAATGTCGCATATAGAGCAAAGGGGAATTTCCATCTGTAAGGTATATTTTGTCTGCGCAGAGTCTCCAGCAGGGGGCGCAGTGCTCTTCTGTTGTTCAGGGTAATAGGAGAAAGGTCCTGATATATGAGTATCTCAGTGTCATTGAATGTAATGCGTTCATTACGCCTTGCTTTATCAATGATTTCCTCCTTTAACTTAAAGTTGGGTAAACAACAAATTATGTCCCGTGGGGGAGCTGTGTCAGCCGGCCTTGCTCTCAGAGCCCTGTGCGCCCTGTCATATTTGATTGGTGTGTCTGTTTGGCGTTCCAGCAGATCGTTAAACACATACTGCAGGGCAGATGGTATATTGCTTGGTTCAACTGACTCAGGGACACCTCTCACCCTTATGTTGTGCTTTCCCCCCTGTTATCTAAATCTTCCAACTGGAGATTCATCTCAATGAGACGTGCAGAGTGAGAGTCAGTGATTTTATCTAGGCGTGTAATAGCTTTATCTCTCCTAGAGCCTGCCTTCTCTACCCCCTCCATTTTCTCTGACAGTGAGAGCACATCTGCTTTTAGTTCCGTAATGGCAGAGATCCTCCTGCCCAAATCTGCAATGAGCCATTCATCTTGGAATCAAGATTCTCCCACTTCCTATAGGTATGAGACCAACTGTACGTGAGTATATAAAAAAAGAGTGCACTTTCTGGATTAACGAGGATTCCTCTTGTCATAGCCCTGCCCATTCCAAAAGGTCCAGAAAGTCCTCAAGAAATCGTGATGATTACAGCCGAGACCGCAGGTCCCGTTCCCCACGCCATAGGTCAACAGAGAGGTCAAGATTCCGTAGAAGATATCATTCTCCTTCCTCTCCAACTCATGCAAGAAAGAAATGCTGGACATGTGGGGCCACACCACTACTGGACAAGCTGGTCTGTAAGGACTGTTTCAGGGACTATGCAGCAAACCATGAGCTGGAGAGTCAGCAGGTTGTTGACCTGATTAAGCTGACAATGAAGGACTCCTTTTCGGAATTAGCGGCCCTAGTTTAAGCTCAGCCAGTACCTCAAGCATCTCGGGGTGCAGGAGGTAGATCCCAATACTCCAGGTCCATCAGCAGTGAGCACTCCTCTGCCTCTGTCAGGCCAGCCAGCTAGGGATTCATTACCTGAAGATCCCTCGGAGGACTCTTCATAGGAATCAGATCCATCTGTGTTCAGTTATACTCTGGTGCAACCTTTCATCCAGGCAGTGAAGACCACAATCGCCTGGGAGGACCCCGTTCTTTAAAAGGAAATAGATTGTCTTTCCTTTGATGTGCGAAATCTGAGAAATCATCGAGAACGAATGGACAAAGATGGATAAGAAATTTTCCTTGGACCGGCTTAACAAGTTGTTTCCTATGGCAGAGTCAGAAACAGAGTCGCTTAACTCCATGACGGTAGTAGATGCAGCGGTAGTACGCCTTGCAAAAAATATCACTCTCCCAATGGAGGACTCTGCATCCTTCAAGGACCCTCTTGACAGACAGATTGATTTAGATCTGAAAAGAAGCTACTTAGCCGCAGGAGCAGCTTGTAAACCAGTTATCGCCCTCACTTCTGTGTCAAATGCCATCGGGGCCTGGACAGAAAATATTGAAACCGCTTTACTCCAGGATGTCCCCAAAGACGACAGAATTAAAGCTTTGGAAGAACTTAAATTGGCATCAGACTTTGTCGGGGAGGTGGCCATTGACACAATTCCATATTCAGCAAGATCCATGTTGCATTCAGTTATGGACTTGTGGCCGAAAACCCTGGATGGCTGACCTGGCTTCAAAGTAGAACTGGTGCAAGATCTCATTTGATAGGAAGGCACTGTTCAAAGACAAATTGGATAAAGCTATCTCCAGGGTGCCAGGAGGTAAATCTTGCATGCTTCCCCAAGACAGAAGGGTGAGAAGATCTAGAGTCTATTTGTTTAGATTCCGTCAATCAAACTCAAGATATTACAGGCAGTCAAGGCAGTTCAGAGACAATAGAAGGCCTTGGAAGGGGCACTCAGACATCCTTTTGAGCACCCAGAAGAATAAGGCTCTCACTACTCCACAAGAACAGACAAAGTCTTTTTGACGCCAGGTTAACCCGGACACTTCCGGTGGGGGCCAGACTAAGGTAATATGTACCAGTCTGGGCTTCCTGTTGCCAGGACCCCTGGGTTCTGTCAACAATCCAGTAGGGACACTTTTTGGAATTTTTCGCATCCTCCTCCTTGGACATCCCAAAAGAACAGAGATTCTGGCCTCTCCGCTAAAGCCTCTGGCACTAACACAGTTCTTGACGTCACTCCAACTTCAGGTGGCAGCCATACCAGTTCCCTTAGCTGAACACTTTACAGGTTTCTACTCCACCCTGTTCCTGGTGCAAAAAAAGATGGGTGGATGGAGGACTGTGATGGACCTAAAAAAGCATAACCAGTACATCCACCTCGAGAGCTTAAAGATGGAATCTCTGCAGACAATTATTCAGGCAGTCCAGCCAACAGATTGGATGATCTCAGTCGATCTGCAGGATGCTTACCTGCACGTTCCAATACTCCCTTCATTCCAAAAGTACTTGAGGTTTGCAGTGGGACAGGTCCACCTACAGTTTCAAGCCTTGCCTTTCGGTCTGTGCACCTCTCCCCAGGTATTCACCAAGGTACTGATATCCATTCTAGCCCCCCCTGCGAGAGAAGGGCTTGAGGATATACCATTACCTGGATGATATCCTCCTTCTGACAAACAATCCAGATCAGTTGATGTACCACCGAGAAATCAAGGTCATCCAAAGCTCTCATCTGACGGCCTCACAATGCCTGAGCCTCATTTGCACAATGTCCTCATGCATACCCCTGATTCCTTGGGCCCATTGGCATTTGAGGTATTTCCAGACCGGTTTCTTGGTGCAGTGGAGGAGACAGCGATTATTTCAGACAATCCAACTAACAGGAGTGATGCGCAGGAGTCTACACTGGTGGACAGTTCCAGAAAATCTCTCCAAACCTCGTCACCTGGGCTCCCTCTCTTGGACCATAATTACATCCGATGCAAGTGGACAAGGTTGGGGAGCCCATTGTGGGAAAACCTGAACACAGGGGAGATTGTTCCCCCCAGGGAGTGCTATCCAATGTTCTGGAAATGAGAACGACATTCCTAGCACTAATGTCATTGGCAGCCCAGATCAGAGGACAGAGGGTACTACTATGCCTACGCAACAGGGCAGCAGTCTCATATCTGCAGAATCAAGGAGGCACTCACAGCAGAACACTCCATAGGGAGGTAGACCTGATTATGCTCTGGGTGGAGAAGAGCCTCCTGGACCTCAAAGCAGTATATCTTCCAGGCAGATTGAACACGGAGGCAGACACGTTGTTCAGAAACTTCCTGGACAACAACGAGTGGGCCCTTCATCCCCATATTTTTTACCAGATTGTCAGCCTTTGGGATCCCCCCTCGGGTGTCTCTGTTCGCCACACCGGAGAATGCCAAACTAACTAGGTTCTACTCTCATCTACTGCATCCACAAGCAGAGGCAGTAGATGCTGTGTCATGCCCCTGGAGGTTCACCACTGCATATGCTCTCCCTCCTCATCCACTAATATTGAAGTTCCTCCTGAGACTTCTCAGAGAGTCAGTCCAAGTGTTGGCAGTTCTACCATATTGGCCCAAGAGACCATGGTTCCCTCTAGCCATGTGCCTCAGTGTGAGCTCTCCAGTCAGGATCCCTCCTTTTTCTCAGCTTCTGTCTCAGAGCAGACTAAATCATCCAAACCCTCAGAAGTTGGAACTTCAAATTTGGAGGTTGAGAGGCAAAGGTTTGAGACCCTAGGTTGTTCCCCAGGGGTCATATCAACCCTTCTAAGAGCCAGAAAACCTGCAACAAATGCAATCTATACAAGCATCTGGGACAATTTTTTGTCATTTGCTGCCGGGAATTAATCCAATCTTCCCCACTACGTCCAATATTCTCGGATTTCTTCAGATGGGTCTTGATCTAGGATCTTCTTTTTCCCAGACAGGGTGGAACTTCAACCTCTTCGGGGGTCCACACCTAAGGTCACTACTCCAAGCCACCTGTTGGAACCCTGGGTGTTGCCAGTATTTGCAGACGCGGATTCAGAGTCCTGTCATGAGATGGACATCTCCAGAGTGCTCAGGGCCTACTTAGAAGCCACAAGATCCTTCAGAAACTCTGAGAGACTATTATTATATAATTTGGTAAATACAGAGGTAAAGGAGCTTCCATCAGAACTCTGGCATCTTGGGTTGTAAAGTTGAATGAGAAGGCCTACAGGGCAAAGAATATGGTGCCTCCATCCTGAGTGAATGTTCATTCTATGAGGGCAGTCTCAACTTTTTGGGCAGCAAGGGCTAATGTTTCTTTGGAGACGGTTTGCAGGGCCGCCACCTGGTCTTCTCGACACACGTTTCTCAGACACTGACATATTGATCCAGGGGCTCTCACGACTGTAGAGTTCAGAAGGACGGTTCAGGCTGCAATGTCCTTTTCTAATTAAAATACTTATTATAGACATTTTCCCACCAGTGTCAGCTAGTTATTTATCTGTATGCTGCCATGGAGGCACTAGGAAAATGGAAAATTGTATCATACTTACCGTAATTTTCATTTCCTGGTGCCTATCCATGGCAGCATACACTCCCACCCTCAGTATTCTATATTACGGAGAATGTTGGGGGAGGAACTATGTCTTTAATTTATGCTATTCACTAGTCCTGAGGGAGGAGTCGAGGTGGAGCTCTATCAATCTGTATGCTGCCATGGATAGGCACCAGGAAAGGGAAATTACGGCAACTATGATACAATTTTTCGGTTTTCCTGCTAATACATTTTTTCTATTTTGCTAAACTTATATTAATTTTTTTTTTTTTCCTTTTGTTTATTACATTTTTTTTTTTTAGCGCCACATTAGAAAAACTGCAACATTGAAAAAAAAAAAGCTTTTATTCAATTTGTTTTGTACCAGAATCATAACTTTATTGTTATTTTAAAAGGGACATATGATAAAATGTATAATTTTCATCTACGGTGCAGCGTTGTTTATAAACGTAACTCCAGAAATAACCGTCCTGTAGTCATTCCGATCATTCATGCTGGTTAACCATCCTAGTTTGACTCAGTTCACAGGCACAGTGTGCAGAGCCGATCATAATGGCTATGCACCTTCTAATTTGGAAGAGACCAATCACAGCGATCTCAGATGTACACACGAAAAAAAACAGGAGCTAATTAATCACTTAAGGTCTGACCTATAGCAGTTTCACTGCTACAGGGCGGCACCTCTGCGCCGTATTGGGTATATTTACATATTCTGGCTCTTCCGCAGCCTGCTCGCTCCTACTGTAACTATACATGGTGGGATATGTTTTATAGCAGAAAGTAAAAAATGTTGTTTTGTTTTCAAAATTGTTAGTCTTTTTTGGTATATACCACAAAAAATTAAAAAAACAGGGATGATCAAATACCACCAAAAGAAAACTCTATTTGTGAAAAAAAAGACAAATTTTATTTGGGTACAGTGTCGCACAACCGTGCAATTTTCAGTTAAAATAACGCAGTGCTGTGTCACAAAAAATGGCCTGGTCATGAAGGGGGGTAAATCTTCCAGAAGTCAAGTGGTTAATGAATAACTCAGCTCAGCATCAACAGCAGTAATGATCAGTTTTAAACCTTTCACTACCCCTTCTCTCCTACATATCTAAACTCCAAGCACCTCTCTATATGACCTGTATACTAACCCTTCACCTCCCATATCCTACACATCTGCACATTAACACCTTCATCTCCATCCTCCCACAGTAGTCAATTACCCCCTACACTGTGACCCATGTAAGACATGTGCTTTCAGCTTCTGCTTATGACTCCTGCGTGTAGAAATATGCTCTTTCCTGATGCAGACCAGATTGCATCCAGCTCAGGTCACTGCAGCCAGTCACTAGCTGTGCAAACAGTCACAAACAGATAGTTTAACACATCTGTAATTCCAGACATAGGGATAATCTTGCCACTAGAAATAGCTTTGTGTGGTAATTGCCAGTGTGAATGGATTCTAACACTAATCAAAGTAAAAAAAGTGCATGTTTTTTGTCAATGGATTGCATAAAAGTAAACATTTTTGTAAGATAATATCACCAAAAGAAAGCCTTGATTTTCTGGAAAAAAATATATAGGTATTACTTTATTATTTTAATTATTGACAAAGCTATTGCTGAATAAATAGGCCCATAGAAAAAATGTATATATTGCACTGGTCCATAGGGGTGTACAGGTGTGAGAGCTGAATGGGTTAATTATTATATTATACATTTGTGTTATACCGTTTTGGCATTCTAATGAAAGTTGTGAAAATAAATATTTCCAGCTGTTTTTGTCACATAATACTGATGCATGCACCTTTTTCCTCTGCTGATATTTAATTAATATCATTTACTTAGCATTGTCAGTAACCTCTTTTGTGTACTGACAAATATTTTGATTTTTGTAGATTTGCCATCAACATATTTGATTGCTTTTGTCCTTTATCTTATGCTGATAAAGGTTACTCTTTTCATAAAACCATACATTTATTAGGGTAATTTGCATCTCAGCTCCTTTCCAACCAAGCAATAAAGCATCTTTAAAGGCTTGCTCATATTTTTCATTGACAAGGCACTGACAGAATCAAAGAGGGTTTAAGCAAACATACAAATGTGTCATCTAATGGCCCATCAAACAGCCCTTGTCACAAAGATAAACCTTTTATCTCCCTTTTCCAGATTCTAATCAGAGGATCAGTTTGCATGTTTCTAATGTCACTGCAGCAACCATCTAAAGGAGATTCTTTTTGTCCTGGGAAATAAACTCATTCTGGGCCAAATTAAACATTTCAATGCCTTGTTTTATCTCTCACTCTGTTCACATTAGCATAATGGTCTTTAATTGGATTTTATTTTGCGATTAAAAACAAAAAAGGTGAAGCTTGTCTGCAGGGATTAGTCAAAAGACTTTCTGCTCCACAAGAAAATTGAGCTGAAAGACAGGAAATAATGATCTCTTGAAAATGATTTTTGGTAAGTTCTATGCAACCTTTACATTGTTGCTGAACAGAATCCTTTAGGATTTCAG
Organism: Lithobates clamitans; assembly: GCA_037952925.1. NCBI lineage: Eukaryota > Metazoa > Chordata > Amphibia > Anura > Ranidae > Lithobates > Lithobates clamitans. The sequence continues at coordinate 1,242,155 of JBBGZY010001050.1, read as the reverse complement.
CTATCCTATTTATGTGGAAGATATGCATCATTAAAAAACATGCAGCTTTTTTTAAACCTCATGCTCAGTAAAATGACAACTAGTAGATGGCTGGGGATGTGCAATAAAGTCTAAATAAAATGTTTGTATTCTTATTTTACAGGTTTAAAAAATTATGCTAATGTCTGAAACCAGTTTAATAGTCTTCCCAATCTCCATGTGCTAGTCTTCAAAGGAAAGATGTGTGTGTATATGTCTTATCTAGTGGACATGCATTTGGATGGATTACCATATTATCATTAGTGATGAGCCAAACTACCCTAGGTTTAGTTTGAGAATTGCTTGGTGAACTTCAAAGAAGTTCTGATGCTGAACTCGAACCCAATTGAAATAAATGGTAATCAAATCTGTCAAATTAAAAATGCCCAGCCTGTGTCTCAGGGTGGATTAGCTCTACCGAACCTAGGACTATACTATCATACCGCACAATTAGTCTATGTACATTGCTGGCTTTTTCCCTAACTGAATAACACCGCTACTGCAGCTGAAGCAGCCATGCTCTCTTCCTATGAGGCTCTGACTAACCTGATTTACTGGAAAAAGGTACATGTCACTGAAGGTACGGATATGCTTAAAGTTTCCCTGAAAATATATGAGCATGGTTTAACTCTAGTGTCATATACTTCAAATGTAATTTCCCCTAACCATCCTCTCTGGTTCAATCTATCCCTTCTACAGTTTTCTACTCTCCCTGAAGCTTTCTTATGGGCAAGGAAGGAACTAAAATAGGTGCGTCAATTGTATGACCAGGGCCAACTTAAAACTTTTGTCACACTGCAACAAGAATTCGGGATCCCCAATTCCTGGCACTTTCGATACCTCCAGTTAAGGTATGACTAGGCCACAAAGAGGTCCATTTTCAAAATTCTATCCTTGAAAAAGTATTGTTACAACTTGAACATTTGAGTTTGATCTCCACCTACTATGGTACCCTAGCATAGGTGTGCGCAGCCTATTGCATTAGAGTGTGCACCTCAAATGTAATAAAACATGGACAGTGTTAGTAGAGCAGGGGACTTGTCAGTAGGGCAGAGGTTGGTTTCAGTAGGGCAGTGGATGGTGTCAGTAGGTTTTTTTTTATTTTATTTTTTACAATATTTTTTAGGAGCCCTGTTTAGGGGCTTTGGTGAACTATCAGTAGGGGAAATCTGTGCCACACGGGGTGATTATGGTGTGCCCAGGCACAGCCGGCACACCCCCTGCGCACGCCTATGTACCCTAGTGCAACGCAGGCCTACCTGACTGCAATCTTTGAGAAAGCGCTGGTCGTCAGATATTCCAGACCTCTCCGAGGAAACTGGCAGGTGTTTCTTGATACTTATTTCATTACTACTATCTCGGCTGGAGATAGAATGAACCAATTACACTTTTTTCACAGAATTTACTGTACGCCATTTCGGCTTTTCCAGACGCGCAGGCGGGATAAACTAGTGTGTCATAAGTGCCATGGGTGTGAGGGAGATTTACTTCATATGTTGTGGAAATGTGAAAAAATATGACCATTTTAGTCCAATGTTACTTATTTTATAGCCACAAGCTTTGATCTTCCTAATGTGTGTAGCCTAAAATGGTGCATATTGGGAGTGATGGAAGAGATTGATTTAAGTTCATACCAAAACAATTCCTGCATTTCCTATTGTTTTATGTTAGGAAAACAGTGGTATTGCAATGGATACAATCAAAGGTGGTGCCCCTTAAAGCGACCAATCTTTTTTTTTAGGTCATTGGGACACTTTGTTAATCCCAAAATAATACTCAGTTTGGGTGTAATATTTCCACCTCTGTTTGTTTTCGTACTGAAGAATAACTTAAAAAATGTGATGCTGGCTGTTTTCATCTTGCTTGTGGGCATGCAAGGCCCACAAGCATTGATTTCTGGGATGCGGTGAATGCTGTTCATTCACAGCTTGTTCACGTGCATGATCATTGTTTCCGCACTAAATCTTGGGAAGCCTGACACTAAGCTCCCAGGAGACAGTGCGGTGCTGGGGAAAGGCAATAAACACGCCTACTCCCATGGGAGGAGAGACAGGAAGTGCCACAATAAAGTACAATATAAAGGTAATTACAGCGATAAAAAAAATTTTGTGCAGCATTTGAACATCAATGCAATTAACTGAAGGGGGTAAGATTAAGTTAAAAATTTGAGTGGAACCCTGCTTTAATCAATGGAAATCTTTGATCATTTAGGTGTTACCAACCTATAAGCTCACTTATGAGGCTAGAGGATGCCCTCGTAAATTTGATAAAGTCTGGGGCCCCTGAATAAAACAATTTGAAACATGTACATTGCCTGAAAATTAAGATTAGATCCTCACATATAAGAAAATTTGTTACTTCTATTTAGATGTGGATTATATGTTTTTCTATCACTGTGTTACTAAACAGCCATGCCCATCAAACCTGTTTGCCTATTGTATAAATTCCTATGTGTAGGTGTTTTTTTATTTCAGTTTTGTTTAGTTTTGTTCTTTACTATGAGATGTAATTGCTCTTTATTTAAAAATGTGGAACAATGATTGTAAGCTGTTACTGCAGTTGTAATCAGAGTCTTCAAGTGGCAAATGTTATACTCCTAAGAACCAAGGCCTGAGGTGTGCCATGGCCTAGCTGGTCAGTATGCCTGAAAACAGGGCACACCCTGAATGTGAGAATAAGAAAAGTACTATGAGTATGTATGAAGGCTGGGGGAAACGGGTGGGTGGGAACCCAGAAACGCTGACAACACCGGCCCTGACAGAGGAGGAGGTTTAAATAGCCCTCACAGACACCTCCCACAAATACAGGCTAGCCTCCGGCCAGCCTTACACTTGTAGTCAGAGTCTTCAAATGGCAAATGCGATACTCCTAAGAACCAAGGCCTGAGGTATGCCATGGCCTAGCTGGTCAGTATGCCTGAAAAGAGGGCAAAAAAATTTAGGTGAAGAAGGAAAGGTAACAATCCAACAAGTGGAGTAGCGTGAGCCCGGATGGCAACAGTATGTATCCGGTAAGTATCCGCTATGACAGGAGAAACCCACCGACTCCTGACTAGGTGATGAGAAGTAACCCCCTATAGAACCTGCAAAGCTACCCAGAACCCAACTAAACCTCCCATGAAAGCTTGGATTGAGCCTGATACCCGAGACAACCCAGACATGAGAATGAACTGCTTGTGAATGAGAGGATACGTGGGGGAAAGGGAGCAAGGGCTGGCCTGAGAAGCCCCAGCAAAATGATAGAGAAGAGAAGATTGAAATACTTCAAATGGACACCAGTGAAGTAGCTCAGTGAAATGCCACCAACCCCTGGCCTACCCATACTTGGTATGGGGAAGTGAGAGGGTGAGTGCAAAAGACAACTGGCAGGAGTTCGAAATGCTGGATACCTGATGGATGTGATGGAGTAGGCGGATAAGTCCAATGCGCTATGGCTATAAGCATCGTCAAACATGGAGAAACCATGCCAGACACAGAACACCGGTCCCACCTGATTCGATCAGGTCGTGCTTCAGCCTGAGACCTGACAACCGAGTCTGAATCCTGAACCGAGGAAGGAGGGCCAGACTCCATCCTGGGGAAATGAGTCCCATGGCATGATACAGTCAAACCCAAAGTGACTGAAGCCCCCCTACCTGGAACAGGCTGGGGATCGGAAAAAAATGACTGGACTCACGTTCCTGAGCAGTTCTCCAGGCAATATCCTAGACAAGAGATCAACCCAAACCTACCACTTAAGGACTGTCTAGGGGACGTGGCTCAGCACACACACTGAGAAAGACTATAAATCCCTGAGCAGTAACCAGGGCCTCTGCAACAGGACGTCAACTGAAAGAAAATTGACGACAGCTTCCGACCCAAGGGTGAGCCCAGTGGTGAAATGACATCTGCACCAATCAACTAGCCCTAACAACCGGCAGGACTGATGGAAGTGAGTGAAAGCATGGTTGATATCAGTATGGATGCCAATACAGCCCAACCTGAGAACACAAACTAGAGAAATGAGAGACAACCAGACATGAGAACAACAATGCCTCTCTGTGCCTACTAAGTATGAGAACATGACCAGAAATGTCAAGACCACTGCGCGTAAATGAACCTGATGACGGACCCCCCCACACCCTTGTGTAAGTAGAAAGTGAGCCCGAGTAACCTGCAGTGCAGAGACAGGTAATTAAACTGAAAACTCAGTGCTAGTGTACCAGCAGACCATAGTGGGTGGTCGTACAGGTATAGTGAATGAACGTGCATCGTATAACATATGGTATACGGGTGAGAAGATTGTGGTCAACAATCATTAACAAATGAAACCTCAGCACGTATGGATCTGTAGATGTGACAGATCCCGACATGTGAGCCCTAACTAATTGACCCAGGAACAAACATGAACAATGATACAATGAGACAAGACAAGCAAGGAAGATGAAAACAGCTACTGGAGTATATGCCATAACTGAACAACAACGCCCCTCTGAGAAACGCTGAGGCTGAAATGCTGAGGCTGAAACGCTATGACAGAAATGCTGGGACTGAACACTGGGGCAGAAACGCTATAAAAAAAATCCTGGGGCAGAAATGCAAGGACAGCAACGCTATGACAGAAAACGCTATGACAGAAATGCTGATACTGAACGCTGAGGCAGAAACGTAATGACAGAAATCCTGGGGCAGAAACGCCGAGCCAGAAATGCCATGACAGAAATCCTGGGGCAGAAACGCTATGACAGAATGCTGAGACTAGAACGCTGAGGCAGAAATTCAATGACAGAAATCCTGGAGCAGAAACGCTGAGGCAGAAATGCCATAACAGAAATCCTGGGGCAGAAACGCTATGACAGAACGCTGAGACTGAACGCTGAGGCAGAAATGCAATGACAGAAATCCTGGGAAAGAAACGCTATGACAGAAATGCTGAGACTGAATGCCGAGACAGAAATGCTGAGACTGAACTCCGAGACAGAAATGCTGGGGCAGAACACTATGACAAAAATGCTATGACAGAAAAATGCCATGACAGAAATCCTGGGGCAGAAACGCTGTGACAGAAATCCTGGGGCAGAAATGCTGTGACAGAAATCCTGGGGAAGAAACCCTATGACCGAAACACTATGACAGAAATGCAGAGACTGTATGCCGAGACAGAAATGCTGGGGCAGAACACTATGACAGAAATGCTGGGGCAGAACGCTACGACAGAAATGCTGGGGCAGAACGCTACGACAGAAATGCTGGGGCAGAACGCTACGACAGAAATGCTGGAGCAGAATGTTATGACAGAAATGCTGGGGCAGAACGCTATGACAGAAATGCCGGGGCAGATCGCTATGACAGAAATGCTAGGGCAGAACGCTATGCCAGAAATGCTGGGGGCAGAACGCTGTGCCAGAAATGCTGGGGCAGAAACGCCATGACAGAAATGCTGGTGCAGAAACGCCATGACAGAAACGATGCGTCAGGAACGCTATGACAGGAACGCTATGCCAGAAATACGCTATGACAGAGAAACGCTATGACAGAAACTCTGAGACTGAACACCTGGACAGAAACGCTATGACAGAAATTCTGGGGCAGAAACGCTACAAAAAAAAGCCTGCATCCACCCCCCCAACCTAAGGAAAGCTCAGACCTGGACTGCAAAGACAGAAGTATGACTACTAGAGGAACTTGTAGTGGAGGGTCATACATTCTATGCCGAGCAGGAAATATATTAAAGATACATCAATGCAAAAGGAGTAATTATTGATCTGCCAGTCGTACAGAAGGAGGACACTGCTGTACGGGAAGCTGCTGATATGGGTGCTTGTGATTACCTTCCTGCCCTATGAATGAACTGCAGCTTACACAGATTGAACTGTAATTCAGTGTGAGGCTTCAGACAAATCAGAAGAGATCTGTAGAGCTTACACTCGCTCTAGGGAATTACAAATTGTACGGGGGCTGCCTTTATGATCAAGGAGGAGTGCTGATAACATGCTGCATAAATTAACCGCATTTGCTTAAGAAAGTCTTTCACATTTTCCAATTTATCTGTATAGCTGGGTTAGTATGTTATAATATTCCAGAATTGTGACTGAAGTGGTGGATGCCCGGGTCCCCCCCATGAAGCCCCATGTGCATACCAGGAGGTGATCAGGTGGGTGAGCGCCCCCCCCCCCCATAGAGCCAGGGTGAGAACCGGAAGGTGTGCGGGCGTCCCCTCCATGATGCATGGCATGGGTACCATTGGGGTGTACTGGCAGGTGGGAGCAGGATGGACGGACGGCCCCCCCTCCCCCGGCATGAGCGCCGGGAGAAGCGGGCGGGCAGCCCTCATGATGCTAGAAGGAACACAGATGACAGGGAAAAGCGGGCGCCGGGAGAAGCGGGCGGGCGGCCCTCATGATGCTAGAAGGAACACAGATGACAGGAAAAAGCGGGCGGCGGCCCCCCGACCATGCGGGATTGCGCCCAATGAAGGTAGGTGGATGGATGGACAGATGACACTCCCAGGCATGAGCACCATGGGAAGCGGGCAGGCGGTACCCTGATGCTAAATGGAGCCCTGGGAAAAGTGGGTGGGGGGAGGATGGACGGACGCCCCCTGCGGCATGAGCACCGGGAGAAGCAGGCGGGCGGCCACAATGATGCTGGATGGAACATGGGGCTGAAAGGGGGGATGGGCGGGCGGTCCCCCAATGGTGCCCGGGAGAGGAACCGACACCATTGCTGCGGCCGACCGCCGCTCTGTGAGGAGGCCAGAAGTGATGTGCATTGGCCGCATCAACCCAGAGACGCCGACAACACCAGCCCTGACAGAGGAGGAGGTTTAAATAGCCCTTACAGACTCTTCCCACAAATACAGGCTAGCCTTCGGCCAGCCTTACACTTATCTGGAACTATCTCTGGAATTCTTCCTACTGTACTTGTGCTGTAAATGTTAATAAACAATAGGGATGGGCTATCTGTTTGAGTCGAACATGAGTTTGACTCAAACATTGGCTGTTCGCCCGTTTGCCAAAAAGCGAACAATTTGGGGTGTTTGCGGCAAATTCGAAAAGCCGCGGAACACCCTTTAAAAGTCTATGGGAGAAATCTAACGTGCTAATTTTAAAGGTTAGTATGCAAGTTATTGTCATAAAAAGTGTTTGGGGACCCGGGTCCTGCCCCAGGGGACATGTATCAATGCAAAAAAAAGTTTTAAAAACGGCAGTTTTTTCAGGAGCAGTGATTTTAATAATGCTTAAAGTGAAACAATAAAGTGAAATATTCCTTTAAATTTTGTACCTGGGGGGTGTCTATAGTATGCCTGTAAAGTAGCACATGTTTCCCGTGTTAAGAACAGTTCGAGAGCAAAATGACATTTCTAAAGGAAAAAAAAGTAATTTAAAAGTACTAGCGCTAGTGCCGGCTATTAATGAATTGTCGGTCCCGACAATACACATAAAAGTCATTGAAAGTCATTGAAAAATAAAAATGCGTGGGGGTCCCCCAAAATTCCATTACAAGGCCTGTCAGGTCTGGTGTGGATATTAAGGGGAACTCCGCGCCAAAATTCAAAGAAAAATGGCGTGGGGTTCCCCCAAAAATCCACACCAGACCCTAATCCGAGCATGCAACCTGGCAGGCTGCAGGAAAAGAGGGGGGACGAGATAGTGCCCCCCTCCTGAAACGTACCAGGTCACATGCCCTCAACATGGGGAGGATGTCCCCATGTTGATGGGAACAAGGGCCTCATTGTGGGGGTCTGCGGGTGGGGGGCTTATCGGAATCCCAGCCAATGACGCGGACGCGATCATCCATCGCTGGAGATTGAGAATTGGATAACATTTCTAGAATAGGAGCATGGATTTATTGGATTACATCGCTGGAATCTTTTTTATTTTTTATTTTTAATAATAGACTTGTCCCAAGCCGTCTCCTGTGTTTTTTTTTTTTTTTAGCATTTTGACACTTTCTTTTTGTGAAATGGTAGGGGTACAATGTACCCCTTACCAATTCACATAGGGGGGCCGGGATCTGGGTGTCCCCTTTGTTAAAGGTGGCTTCCAGATTCCAATAAGCCCCCCGCCCGCAGACCCCCACAACCACCGGCAAGGGTTGTGGGTATGAGGCCCTTGTCCCCATCAACATGGGGATGTCCTCCTCGGATAAGGGTCTGGTTTGGATTTTTTGGGGGAACCTCACACCATTTTTTTAAACATTTTTCAATGACTTTTATGTGTATTGTCGGGACCGACAAGTCATTAATAGCCGGCACTAGCGCTGGTACTTTTAAATGACTCTTTTTTCCTTTAGAAATGTCATTTTGCTCTCGGACTGTTATAAACATGGGAAACATGTGCTACTTTACAGGCATACTATAGACACCCCCCAGGTACAACATTTAAAGGAATATTTCCATGTTATTGTTTCACTTTAAGCATTATTAAAATCACTGCTCCCGAAATACAACCGTTTTTAAAACTTTTTTTTGCATTGATACATGTCCCCTGGGACAGGACCCAGGTCCCCAAACACTTTTTATGACAATAACTTGCATATTAAACTTTAAAATGAGCACTTTTGATTTTTCATGTTCGTGTCCCATAGACTTTAACGGTGTTCGTGTGTTCAAACAAATTTTTTGCCTGTTCGCATTTTCTGGATGCGAACCGAACAGGGGGGTGTTCAGGCCAATCCCTAATAAACAACATTAAAATTAAAAATGCCCATTTTCTGTGCTTTCCGGGTGAGTGTCAAAAATAATAGTGTGGGTGGACAATGTCCTGAGGAACAAATACCAATACAAAAAATAAAATAAATTAAGCAAATAATAAAACCATGACCAATTTCTTTAAATAAAATTCCTGGGGACCCTAAATCAGCCCGTTTAAAGGGCACGTATCTGTGAGGTATAGGAAGTGCTGCTGCAGCAGCACTGACATTTACAAAGAAAAAGTTTTAACATTTTCAGCAACTGACTTTGGCAACTGTCATTAACAGCACTCGAGCCCCTCCAATGGTCTGTTATATATTTTGGAAAAAAATTGTTTTAAATGTATCCTTTTTTTGTAAATGTCTTTTTTTTCTGTAGCCAACCTACAGCAAGAATGGCAAAAAATGTGTAGTCCCCCAAAAATACATAGCAGACTTTTTGGGGGTCATTTACTATAGAGCTGCGGCGCTAATAGCGCTAATTAGCGCTAATTTGCAGTAATTAGTGCTAAATATTGGTAAAACGGTATTCACTATAGCGCTGGTGAGAAAATACTCCCAAAATCAAATTTACTATAGTTCCCTGAAACCAAATAGTGCACATGGAAAAAATGTTTAGAGCATGATATAATTGCCTAAATGGTACTGAAATATGCGGTATATTATTTAAAGATAATCTGCTTTTAAACTGTGTGAAAAAGAGATTTCTACAGTGAAATATCTTTAAAAGTCTGAGAAGTGAAAAATTCCCCGTTTTGGACAACTAGGTGCCAACACAACTGAGCATGCTCAGACCTGAAAATAACTCATTTTAACTCAAGTGTCTTTTTTAGCCGGCGCTATAGTAAATACCAAAATGAGAGCTAATTAGAGAGCATTTTTTTTTAAATGAAAATCTGCTCTATTTTAGTCCAAATGAAGTATTAGCCATTGATTCTAATGGAACAATTCTAACTTTCAAAAAAAAAAACCTTTTAATGTTGAGATGAAATGTACCTTTCTGTGAAATAAATTTTCCTTTGTAACATTGTTGCTTCTACTTAAAATATTTTGATTTTAAGAATACTAGAATGTGGAATGTTTTGATGTTTTGGTAAAATATATTTTTCTCTGTCACTTTCACTTGTTACTCTCAATCTCACAACCATTTTTACCCAAACTCACACAGGTGTCTTTATAATCCACAAACAATACTTTGCTGCTGCAAATTTAAAATCACAATTTTTTGTGCTTTTTATTATTTCCAAATATTCATAATTTGAGCCCAAAAAATGTGATATGTGTACCAACATCAGAAATCAAAATGTAATTCCCAAAAATTTGAGGGTAAAATTATACTCTCACCCACAAAAAAACACCAAATATCACAGAATAAATCAAGAAGAATAACTCTTGAGTAATGTAATTCCATCACCTGTATGTCCAAAGAAATGTAGTATTTGTGTATTTATGTGTAGTTATGTGTAGGAGGTTCTCACATGTGGCAGCTCTGTGGCTTAGAGGTTAGAACTTCTGCTTAGCATCCCTGAGTGTATGGGTTCAAATCCCAACCATGTTGCTTCATGTAGAGAATTGTCTAATCGCCCAGGTCCTATAACTATGTCTAAATGTAGTATTTATGTGTAGGAGGGTTCTTTTCCCGATACACTATTTAGCCAAAAGTATTGGGACACCTGCCTTTACACACACATGAACTTTAATGGCAGCCCAGTCTTATGCCCCGTACACATGGTCGGATTTTCCGATGTTGTCGGAAATTCCGACCGTGTGTGGGCTCCATCGGACATTTTCCATTGGATTTTCCGACACACAAAGTTTGAGAGCAGGAGATAAAATTTTCTGGCAACAAAATCCGATCGCGTCAATTCCAACCGTGTGTGGCCTGTTCCGACGCACAAAGTGCCATGCATGCTCAGAAGAAATTCCGACACGGAACAGCTCGGTCAGGTAAAATGAGCGTTCGCAATGGATACAGCACTTTCGTCACGCTACAATGTTAAAAATGGTTTAATACAGCGCACTCTCTTCTTCTTTATAATGTGAGAAGAATTAAGTAGTTTTGCTGCTCATATTCACACACACTTCTCACAAACTTATTTTTTTGTTTTTTTATTGGGATTCCCTGAATATATTGTTATTTGTCAAATCTGACAGAATGTTTTTTTTTTTTTTTTGGTTTTCTTTTTTTTTATTTTAAGCCTTTTTTGGTTTAGATTTTATGTTTGTATTTTTTCCAAGGCTGATCTTTGTTTAATGTTATTTCTAGTTTTACTCCAGACTATTTTTGTGTGTGTTTTGTGTGTCAAGTTACCACAACACCATTGATATCTTTTATTATTTAAGCTCAAGGAGATTGTTTGTTGTTGGTGTCCCTTGTTAATTTCACATTGTATTTTTGAAATGTACCTGAATCCTCACAAACAAACTGTCCTTTTTGAAGTAAAACACACATAGGCAAGTATAATTCAAACAAAAAATCCTTTTATTAAGGGCTCAGAACCAAACAAAGAGGGAGGCAACACTGGATCAACAGGAGAAATTAGCGAAGCCTGGGACCCCCAGGGCAGACATCAATTCTTGAACATCAAAATTGGTGGCCTGAGGAGTCCATATGTAAGGGAGGGCAGTCTGGTCCAGAATTTGCAGAGATCCGGAAAGCAGCAGATGACATCTGTGTCCCCAGGCTGTGGTACCACAAGAGGCTGCATCTTTTGGCCGACCAGACTGGATTCAGGGTCCTCACTTTCTGGTCTTCCTTCCACGCTTCCTTCCGGGCTGTGGCTGTGCTGTTGGAGATGTGGCAGGAGGAGGAGTAGGACCTGGAAGAGGAGGAGGACTGGGAGGACCTGGAGGAGAAGGAGGAGGAGGAGGAGGACCTGCAGGAGGAGGACCATCTGTGAGTTCGCAAAGGTGTGTCTGAGATGTAATTTGGCCCCTCATACCTTTATTAAGAGCCTCCAATATGAGCGACTCACACATGAGTTGTTGTCCCTCCTCCATCCTCTGCATTTTTGAGGCAATGATGGCAGCGAAGTCGTCCTCCATGGTGTGTGGTACTCCCAGGGCCTCTGTAGCCCTCCAAAAGAGTCCTCTGGCAGCCTCCTCTAGGGCACTCCTCCTCCTGCCACTTTCTCTTTCCAGGGGGAGGTGAGGGACCGGCCTATCAGGCAGCCGGCTCGGCCCGGCCACCTCCTGGCTGCGACTTCTCTGTGTATGAAAAAGGGACATGGTTTTAGTTTTTGCATCATCAATCACAATCCTAAATTAGTACTCCAAACTAACATCTAGTTAACATCATTGATTGGACAAGCAGAAATATTTAGAGGAATGCTATACCTGGCTCGATCTGGGCTCCAGATTGTTGTTGCCTGGAAGGCCCAGGTTGGGCGTCAGAAGCCTCAGCTGGGGAGGAAGGAAGCGTGGAAGGAAGACTGGAGAGGGATGGCCTGGGTTCAGTCTGGCCTGCCAGAAAATGCAGCCTGTCATAGTACCACATCCTGGGGACATAGATGTCATCTGCTGCTCCGGATCTCTGTGAATCCTGGACTTTCTGGCGCTCCCTTACATATGTGCTCCTCAGGCCACCAATTAAGATCTTCAAATATGTGATGTCTGCCGTGGGGATCACCTGCTTCACAATTTCCAACAATTGATCCAGTGCTGCCTTCCTCTTTGTTTGGTTCTTGTAATGTGGGTGGTTGATCTCCCACAGACATGGCAGCTCCCTTAACACATCAATGAATAGTGACATGAAGTCATTATCTTTTAATAAGATATCCATGTTCACTGCAAGACACAACACAAGACAAAGCCTAATGTCAGACAAAACTCTCCTAATCTTGTTACAATATAGGCCTCAACCTAGAAGCAGTATAGGCACAAGTTTTTCTCTTTCCTTCATTCTTACAATCGGCGCGTCCAATGCTCCTTCTTCCGCTCACAGATCGTACGTAATACGCACGTGTGTTGCGCTTTATATACACTGCGCATGCATGTAACTCCGCCCGCCCCTGACGTTCTTTCTAGTCTATTCCTCGCCCCTTTACGTTCGGCGCAGTGGGTGAAGAGCACATGGCGGAGTCACAGCAGGTGCGTGCTAATTATAGCAAAGAGGAGGAGGCAGAGGAAAGCCCGGAGACAGAAACGTCCCGATCCAGAAGGAGAAGATTTAAGGCCACGAATATGTCCTTTGGGGAGATGTTAGAGATGGTGGACATCCTGAAGAGGGCCGACTATGATGGAAAGCATGGACCTTACCCCAACCCCAATGTCAGAAAGGCCAAGATCATGGCGAAAGTGGTCAAAAGTCTGCACAGGAATTTCGGGGTACGACGATCGAAAGATCAGCTCAGGAAGCGGTGGTCGGACCTCAAATTAAGAGAGCCCAAGCAGTACCGAAAGATCCGGAGAGTGCTGCAAAAAAGTAAGTAGTTGTGCTGTGTTCCTATTCTTTTTGTCTTTCTTACGTTCGTGCTGCTCCATATGCTTTTCTTAATTGTACAGTTTAAAATGTCAATTTTAATGTTCATGGGCCCATTATTCGTTCGTATCAAATTTTTTTTTTTCGACCTCTAAAACACCATTGTTTAGGCCATATGCATTTTCCTACATTTTTTAGGGCCTACTTGGATGTAAAATATTTGGTTGTGTAGATGGGTTTGTTACTAGAATGAAATGCAAACTAGATTCTGTGTAAGGAGAGGACACTGAGCAGCTGTTTTCACATCTGGACACTGGAGCACTAGTGTGGGACACAAAAACACCATTTTTATTACGGGGGGCACACAGGTGCTCCAGTGTATACTATAGGGGGGTCTCCATCTGTGAAGCTTGTACTAAACAGGTAAAGTATTGCAGCTTGACAAAGGCCAATAAAAAAGCGACATCTTGGAACTCTGCTAAAATTGACAATTGTTCCCCACTTCCAAGCAATGTTTCCTATTTATAGTTCTGCCATCAAATATCTAATGTGCTAATTATACCATTTTTGTTTTACATAGGGGAGAAAAGACTGGGAGGACACCCCTCATTCGAGGAGACCAGAGACCCCCCACCTATGGAAGAAGGTGAAATACCCCCAACACAAGCGGAGCAGGAGGAGTAAGAAGATGTGGTGGAAATTGTCACCACAACAGGTGAGTGTCTGCGACCACAGGCTCAGGTAAGAGATGGATGGCGGCAGATTTTTGATACCTGTTTTTGTTTGTTTTCTCTCTTTTTAGGTGATCGTGATGTTAGGGATAGAGATCCTTTCACATCAGAAAGTGCCCAGATCCTGATCGGGGAGATCATGGCGTGTAATTTAGAATTGGAAAACATCCAGAAAAAAATCAATGATGTGATTCAAAAAAATAATAACATCATTGATGTTTTGGGGCGAATTTAAAACCCCACAAAATCACTTTTTTTGTGTGGTACAATGTTTTAAATATTTTAGCAATGTTTCTAAAAGCCTAATTTGGAGGATGCACACAGTGTGCCAACATGTGCTATCTGCCATCACGGGAGATCAATGGACGCGTTTTGGGGGTGCAACTCCTTCCTCAATAATAAAGTAGTTGAGAGGAAGGGCTTGCTCCCACAAAACAGGTCCCTTGATCCCCCGTGATGGCAGCTAGCACATGTTGACATTCGTAAATTGGTGTGCATCTTCCAAATTTGGCTTTTCAAGGGGTGATTTGACCCCCATCTGAACGCAATATCAAACACAGTTCCTAAATACTCATGTCTGATATTGCCTTCAAGTTTTACCATATGTGAACTTTGTAAGTTCAAGTTTTTTGTCTTTCTTGTTGGTTTTACACAGGCCTGTTTTATCGTAAATGGACATTTCTATTTTTGATAATGCCACCCCAAAAATTGTTATACAACAAACATGTTGGTTTGTTCAAAAAACATTTTCTAAATGCACATGTGATTGTGCAGGTATAAAAAAGTTTGTTAATCAAGAATGTGTGGAATTATTGTCTCAACACTACAACAATTTTGGGGTGATGTAATTGCTGTTTTCTGAGAAAATGGGGGTTATTTCCTAAGGGCAAATCCTCTTTGCACTACAAGAGCATTTTCATTGCAGTTTCAAGAGCACTTGTAGTATAAAAAGTGTATACGCCTTTAGTAAATAACAGCCAACAGTGCTTTGTATAAGGTTACACAATCATGCCATTTTCAGGACTCCCCACATTGCTGTCAGGGTCAGCTAAAACAAACACAAGCAGTAAATGTCCACAAAGAATTTCTTTTTTTTTGCTTTTTTATTTGAAAAAGGCTTCACAAATTTGAAGGCATATTGATGGCCCCCCTACCCGCAAAGAACTCCAGGTATCGTAACCGGACACCACGGGCACTCAGGGAGGGCAAGCCAGGACGGCCGCTTTCAAGCGCCGTCAGTGTTGTTTCAGGTATCACTCTGGCCTCAGGCCCAACTGAGCCAGCATAGTTGGCCGAATGTTTCCATAAAAAGTTATGGAGAATACAGCACGCCATGATTATATGATTAAGTTTATACTCCGCCATATGGATAGGTGTCAGAAATAGGCAGAACCGGCTGGCCAGGATTCCAAATGTGTTCTCCACCACTCTTCGGGCTCTGGCCAGCCGGTGATTAAAAACCCTCTGTTCCGGGGTGAGGGTCCTCATAGGGAATGGCTGCATAAGGTGGTCCCCCAGCGCAAACGCTTCATCAGCAAGGAACATGAATGGGAGTCCTTCCACATTGTCCTCTGGAGCTGGCAAGTCCAAGCTGCCATTCTGGAGACGCCTGTAGAACTGCATCTGGGTGATGACTCCACCATCAGACATCCGGCCATTCTTCCCCACGTCCACATACAAAAAGTCGTAATTAGCCGACACCATCGCCAACATCACAATACTATTGAACCCCTTATAGTTGAAATAGTACGACCCCGAGTTGGGTGGTGGGATGATGTGGACATGTTTCCCATCAATTGCCCCTCTGCAGTTAGGAAAGTCCCACCGCTGGGCAAATTGGGAGGCCACAGTCTGCCATTCCTGTGGCGTGGAAGGAAACTGTTGAGGAAAAAAAAAATTAATATTTTTGCTCAGAAACATGGCAAGCAGATTAGGCACAAACATTCTGGGGCAACCTCCAGATAGCATTTAATAAGGGGAATTTAACAACACCAAAGTATAAGGTACACCTTTCATATCCCCCCCCCCCTCTCATGGGCCATTTCTAACATTATGGGGGGGGTGGAAATCTTGGACAGGTAACCCTCTTCACTTCATTGAGAGATGAATGGCTAAATACAGGGTATTACTTGGAACAGCCCCTCCTTAGTTATACTATTGGCAGCCCACTGGACAGGTAAGAAGTGTCCGAATACAAAGATAGAAATACACACTGTACACATTTGAGCACATTTGAACATTCTGCTATTACCTGTCTCAAGATAGTAATAGGATCTTAAAAATTCAAACAGTACCATTTGAAAGTATACAGGCAGGCCCTTGCACTACATGCTTTGGGGAATTCATCCATAAATCAGAGCAAAAAAGAGATGGGTATAGTGTGTATGGGTTTGGCAAAGTCAGCAGATAGATGATTGAGGATAGATAGAGAATTGGGATCAGCTGACTTAGCAGTTGGGGGAGGGAGGGTTACTAAAAATGATTTGGGGACACCACAAAAAAAAAGGCTCTGCCACTCTGCCTGAATTTAAAGCTAAAATAACATTTCAAAACATTTTAGGGGGTGTTTGGGGTAAAGCACTACTATGGAGCCGATAAAATACATTGTTTTAAGTGACTACATGCGGTGAATATAGGGCCCGTAGAGCATGCTGGGGAGGTTAGTGAAGGACAATCTGTATGAAGGACCTAAAAAATTAATTACATAAAAATCCAGCATGCATACAAAGGGGACATTCACAGCATATTCCAATCATGGTAATTAGGGAATGAGGAAAGAAATACAATATATTAGCAAACATTAAATACAATGAAATGTGATATTAAAGGATAAAAATCTTACCTTCTTACTCCTTCTGCAGGACCTGGATGATGGCAGAACAGGTCTCTGGGATAATGATCCCCAGAGCCTGGCGGGAGATGCCTGTCGAGAACTTCAAGTCCTGCAGACTTCTCCCCATCGCCAAGTACTGCAGGGTAGCGACGAGCCTCTGCTCCGGAGTGATGGCTTGCCTCATGCAGGTATCCTGCCTTCTAATATAAGGGGTCAGCGAAGCCAACAAATGGTGAAACACGGGGTCCGTCATCCTGAGAAAGTTCCTGAAATCATCAGGATTATTCTCGCGGATCAAAGGCATATGAGAGAACTGGTCACGCTGAAGCAACCAATTCTTGATCCATGAACTCCTCCCCACCCTGTTCATGGACTGGACTTGTGTCAAGGTCAGGACCCCAACACCAAGCCCCCGCACAGCACGAAATCTACGAGGAGTACGCATACGCAAAATGGCTAGAAAACGGTCGGCTGCTCAGAACGAAGTAACAGAACGCACTGAAGAACAGCAAGGCCTGTGAAGAGCGACCTAAAAAAAAGTAACGAATGCACAAGAACACACTGACAAGTCAATGGTACTTGCATGCACACACTGAAGAGCAGATACAAACACACAAGCACAAACTGAACGGCAGAAAACGATCTGAAAACCACGAGTCTGAAAAAGCGCGAATCGTCTCTCACCAAACTTTTACTAACACGAGATTAGCAAAAGGAGCCCAAAGGGTGCCGCACTTGGTTCTGAACTGGCCTTTTCTAGTCTCGTTGTGCGTGCTTGACGTCACCGCGTTCTTGGCGATCGGAAATTCCGACAACTTTGTGCGACTGTGTGTACGCAAAACAATTTTGAGCCAACATCCGTCGGAAAAAATCCTAGGATTTTGTTGTCGGAATGTCCGAACAAAGTCCGACCGTGTGTACGGGGTATTAGTCTGTAGGGTTAAAATTTGATTTGGCTCACCCTTTGCGGCTAGAACAGATTCTGGGAAGGCTGTCCACAAGGTTTAGTGTGCCTATGGGAATGTTTGATCATTCTTCCAGAAGTGCATTTGTGAAGCCAGGCACTGATGTTGGATGAGAAGGCCTGGCTCACAGGACTCTGTGCAGGCCAGTCAAGTTTCTCCACCCCAAACTTGCTCATCCATGTCTTTATGAACCTTGCTTTGTGCACTGGTGTGCAGTTATGTTGGAACAGGAAGGGGCTTTCCCCAAACTGTTCCCACAAAGTTGGGAGCATAAAATTGTCCAAAATTTCTTGGTATGCTAACGCCTTAAGAGTTCCCTTAACTGGAACTAAGAGGCCAAGCCCAACCCCTGAAAAACAACCCCACATCATAATCCCCCCTCCACCAAATCATTTGGACCAGTGCACAAAGCAAGGTCCATAAAGACATGAATGAGGGAGTTTGGGGTGGAGGAACTTGACTGGCCTGGACAGATTCCTGACCTCAACACAACAGAATACCTTGGGGATGAATTAGAGAGGAGACTGTAGGTCAGGCCTTCTCGTCCAACATCAGTGCCTGACCTCACAAATGCACTTGGAAGAATGGTCAAACATTCCCATTGAACACACTTCTAAACCTTGTGGATAAGAAGAGTTGAAGCTGTTATAGCTGCAAAGGGTGGGCCAAATGAGATTTGAACCCAATACTAATACTGGGATGCCATTATAGTTCATGTGCGTTTTAAAGGCAGGCATCCCAATACTTAGGCCAATATATTGTATATTGCTTGTGACACTGAGGATGGCTATGGACTTAGGGCTGGTTCACACCACAGAGATGCAGAGAACATGTGTGGGGCTGCCTGGTGGATAAGTGGGTAGCAGTTCTGTCTAGTGCACCTGGGATGTTAGTTCACTTCCCCAACATGCTTGTGTTGAAGTTTATATTCTCTCCCTGTGTGGGTTTCTCACCACAATCCAAAGACATGCTGGCATTTTATTTGTTTCCTGTCCAAATAGGTTCTAATGTAAGAAAGTTAATTTTGGACTTTAGATTGTAAGCTCATTGCAGCCAGGGACTGATGTTAATGTTTATTAGCACTAATCATGCCCAGGGACTTGGACATTTCAAATTTTAGGGTTTACACTGCACGGGTACATATGCTTAGAAAACTGTTGCTTTGTTTATGTGGATGCAAATGGACTTTGATCTTTGTCCTGTAGTTGGAGATTGTATGCACATAGCCAAGGGCTAACACAGTTGCAAATAGTATTATGTGTTCCTGCTCATCAGGTGCAATCACTTTAGACATACATGAAAAGACAGATTGAAAGATACTAGTGGGCGTGTACTTCTATTGGGTGTGTCAGTGTGCTAACAATACAACCTCTCTTATATAAAGGCCTGCAGTAGGGGGGGTTCATTTGGCCTCAGGAGGTCAGGTATTTTGCTGTGATTTGTGGGGGAGAAGGAATGATAGTGGGAGATTTGATGAAATTCTTGTGCATTTTTTCAATCAAAAGTGGGTTTATGTGACCATGCTGTCAATGTTGTGCGTGTATTGTTCCTGTCTGACCATGCAAACATGGTTTGGGAGTATGTGCTGACGTTCTACTCTTTGAGCTTATTGCTTAATCATGTACACCGAAGTGCAGCTTCCAGCAGAACATGGTCACCAATATATGTATGTGTGGATTGTAGGCTGGTGGTGGGTGTTTTGAAAAAGTCTTTTAATATTATGTTGGAATGCTTTGTAAGAATGACTGTTAAGTATGTTTCTATAATCTTGCAGATAAAAATGTGATGTGTTGCCCGTTATACACTGAAATTAAAGCGGTGTCCGCTCTAAGGTTTTGTCAAATTTTAGATTGTAAGCTCCTATGAGCAGGGCCCTTAAAATCCCATTGCTAAATGTAGCACCATATATCCTGTTCAAATTTTTTTGAAGCTAGTAAATAAATGTAATTTTTTTTGTTTTTCTGCTGGTAAAATAAAAGTACACTATTGAGCTTTGTTGTGGTGTTTTGATTTTTTTTTTTTTCCTTCTACTTTTTTCTCTTTTAGTTTTTGTGGGTGGTGGTTTTGGGAAAGTGCAATATCTCTTATTTTATTTCAATATGTATTTGTGCACCAAAAAACTAATCTCTTTGACCTGGTTCACATTGATGCTACTTTGAAATTGCGCTACTTCACTTGAAGTAGCAAGGTCAGCGTGATTTCAGGTGCTACTTGATAGACATCCGTGTGGCTTCATACACAAATGTTTATTGAAATCGCACCTGAAATCGGCAAAAGTAGTGCAGGAACTACTTTAGCAAATTGGTGCGGTGCCACAAAAAAAAATGTTGCATCGATTTGAACAGTGCCATTGCTGCCAATAGTCAAGCGATTTGATCTCTCAAATCGCATGACAAATCGCTCCAATGTAAACCTAGGCTTCAGCACACCTGTAAGTTAATGATAAAGGTGGAATCTTTATATATAACAGCTGTAGAGAATTGCAGGTAATGAATTCAGCTGGTGGATAGGCAGTGTTGTATGTGTCAGCTTTAGTTCACATTGTCAAAGCGGTGACAATTGCACTGTTTTAATTGGTGTGACTTTGGGGTGCAATTTGTATTGATATCAGTGCAGAAACCTGCACAGATGTCTCTAAAATTCCCCCTGCTGTCGGGAATGAAAGTGTGTGATTTCAGCTGAACGATTTCCTCCTGCTGTTAACCCAGGGACACCATTTCTTACCGAACGCCTTTAAATATCATAAGTAGAAATACAAATTTGCATATCTGCAAATAAACAAAAATAATAAAATTCTAATAGTGGTTGTGATCAAGAGTGTTCCGCAGCTTGATCTTTCTTACGGGAGGCGAGAGGGGACGTCCCCCCCTCCCGCCACCCTCCTGTGCTTGTACCGACTCACTGCTACGATCGGTGAGTCGGTCACAGGATCCGCCAGCCCCAGATGTTTAGCATAGAGATTTCCGGCGAACCAGATGGTCGCCGGAGTCTCTATGATCGTTCGGAGGCCAGGCGTAATGTTATGATATCACGCCCGGCCCCTGTATTTAAAAAAACGGTGCCGCTTCCGCTGGGAAGCGGAGATTTTTTTTTTATTTCAGGCTTCTAAGCCTAGAGGTGAGATGTAGGGTCTTATTGACCCCACATCTCACTGTAAAGAGCACCTGTCATGCTTATTCCCATTACAAGGGATGTTTAAATTCCTTGTAATAGAAACAAAAGTGATTAAAAACATTTTTTTGTGAAAAAAGTGTCAAGCTAAAATAAAAAAAGTAAAATTTAACAATAAAAAAAATAATGTAAAGCGCCCCTGTCCCCGTGAGCTTGTATGCAGAAGCGAACGCATACATAAGTACCGCCCACACATAAAAACGGTGTTCAAACCACACATGTGAGGTGTTGCCGCGAACGTTAGAGCGAGAGCAATAATTTTGGTCCTAGACCTCCTCTGTAACTCAAAACATGTAACCAGTAAAAAATTTTAAATAGCGAAGTTTGGCGCCATTCCATGAGCGTGTGCAATTTTGAAGTGTGACATGTTGTGTATCTATTTACTCAGCGTAACTTCATCTTTCACATTATGCAAAAACATTGGGCTAACTTTATTGTTTTGTTTTTTTTTAAGCCCAAAACAGATTTTTTTCCTAAAAAAACGCATTCGAAAAATTGCTGCGCAAATACCATGCTAGATAAAAAGTTGCAATGACCGCCATTGCATTCTCTAGGGTCTCTGCTAAAAAAACATATATAATGTTTTTCTAGCCAAAAAATTATGATTTTTACATGTAGGAGAGAAATGTCAGAATTGGCCTGGTAGGCAAGTGGTTAAAGTCTATGGGACACAAACGTAAATAATCACAAGTGCTAATTTTAAAGGTTAATATGCAGGTGTTTGGGGACCTGGGTCCTGCCCCAGGGGACATGTATCAATGCAAAAAAGTTTTAAAAATGGCTGTTTTTTCAGGAGCAGCGATTTTAATAATGCTTAAAGTAAAACAATAGAAGTGTAATATTCCTTTAAATTTTGTACCTGGGGGGTGTCTATAGTATGCCTGTAAAGGGGCGCATGTTCGCGTGTTTAGAACAGTCTGACAGCAAAATGACAGTTCAAAGGAAAAAAAGTCATTTAAAACTACTTGCGGCTAATAATGAATTGCCGGTCCGACAATACACATAAAAGTTCATTGATAAAAACGGCATGGGAATTCCCCACAGGGGAACCCCGAACCAAAATTAAAAAAAAAATTGTGTGGGGGTCCCCCTAAATTCCATAGCAGGCCCTTCAGGTCTGGTATGGATATTAAGGGGAACCCTGGCCAAAATTTTTTAAAAAATAGCGTGGGGTCCCCCTCAAAATCTTTACCAGACCCTTCAGGTCTGGTATGGATTTTAAGGGGAACCCCGCGCCAAAATAAAAAAAAAATGGCCTGGGGTCCCCCCAAAAATCCATACCAGACCCTTATCCGAGCACGCAACCTGGCAGGCCGCAGGAAAAGAGGGGGGTATGAGAGAGCACCCCCCCCTCCTGAACCGTACCAGGCCACATGCCCTCAACATTGGGAGGGTGCTTTGGGGTTTCCCCCAAAACACCTTGTCCCCATGTTGGGCCACCGGGCAAGGGTTGTGGGGGTCTGCGGGCAGGGGGCTTATCAGAATCTGGAAGCCCTCTTTAACAAGGGGACCCCTAGATGCCGGCCCGCGGAGGAAGATGCCGGACGAGGACACCGGAGGAAGAACCAGAAGAACCAGAAGAAGATGATGAAGGTAGAATTCGAAGGAAGATAGAAGAAAGAAGATAGTAGAAAGAAGAAGCATTTAAATAAAGGAATTGTCAAAAACTGTCTCTTGTCATTTTTAACATTTTTGACACTTTTTTAGTGAAATGGTAGGGGTAAGTACCCCCTTACCATTTCACATAGGGGGGAGGGCCGGGATCTGGGGGTCCCCTTGTTAAAGGGGTCTTCCAGATACCGATAAGCCCCCCGCCCGCAGACCCCCACAACCACCGGGCAAGGGTTGTGGGGATGAGGCCCTTGTTCCCATCAACATGGGGACAAGGTGTTTTGAGGGGCTACCCCAAAGCACCCTCCCAATGTTGAGGGCATGTGGCTTTGTACGGTTCAGGAGGGGGGGCACTCTCTCGTCCCCCCTCTTTTCCTGTGGCCCGCCAGGTTGCGTGCTCAGATAAGGGTCTGGACCCCACGCCATTTTTTTTAAATTCTGGCGTGGGGTTCCCCTTAATATCCATACCAGACCTGAAGGGCCTGGTATGGAATTTAGGGGGACCCCCACGTCATTTTTTAAAAATTTTGGTTCGGGGTTCCCCTGTGGGGAATTCCCATGCCATTTTTATCAATGAACTTTTATGTGTATTGTCGGACCGGCAATTCATTAATAGCAGCCAGTAGTTTTAAATGACTTTTTTTCCTTTTGAAATGTCATTTTGCTGTCAGACTGTTCTAAACACGGGAAACATGCGCCCCTTTACAGGCATACTATAGACACCCCCCAGGTATGAAATTTAAAGGAATATTACATTTTTATTGTTTCATTTTAAGCATTAATAAAATCACTGCTCCCGAAAAAACGGCCGTTTTTAAAAAAAATTTTGGCATTGATCCATGTCCCCTGGGGCAGGACCCAGGTCTCCAAACACTTTTTATGGCAAAGAACTTGCATATAAGCCTTCAGTGAGAACTTTGGATTTTGCAGGTTCGAGCCCCATTGACTTCCACTATTCCAGCATATGTGATCTGACAGGCATTATTGCCGCAATAGCGCTGCTTTCCATTTGCATTAGCACTGACTTTCTTAGAGTTGAAGTCTTTCTGGCCTTTTTTGAGAGTTGTTTTTTGGTACTGCAGGAGAATTTTTTGGCGCTATAGTAAATGACCCCCTTTATGTCTAGTATGGATTTTAAGGTAGCACATCACACACAGAAAAAAAATGTTTGAGTACCCCAGGAAATCTATACCAGACCCTTTGGGTTTGGTACAGATTTTAATTGGGTCTCCGCATATAAAAAGTATGAGGGCCTGCTAAGAAAAATCCATACCCGATCCTTGATCCAAGCATACACAGCCTGGCTGGCCAGGAAAGGGGTGGTTACAAGTGTCCCCCTCATGAACCATTATACCAGGCCAGATTGACTGAACATGGGGGGGTGCCATGCCAGGGAGGTGGACAAGGGTCTTTTCCCCACAAACCTTACCTGAAGGTTATGGGGATCTGCTGGTGGGAGTTTATCAGAATCTGGAATCCCTATTTAACAATAAGGGGGCAGTAGACTTGTGCACAATGGGAAATTTTGTTTAGTTTCGGTTCGTTGTCATTTGTAAAATACATAATTTAGTTCTGTTATATTCCTTATGTTACGTTAATTCGTTTTCGGATAATTCGTTATTATTTGTAGAGTGTCGATATTCGTTATACCTCGAATCATGTCGAATTCATTCGTTATATTTGCTATAATTTCTTTCGTGTTAGTTTAAATTCAATATTAATGTATGTATATTGATTCCTGATAATGATTTGTAGTTTGGAAAGTCGTTTGTTTATTGAATCTATTAACACACACAATGACAATATCTCTTCTCCTCTGCTCAAATACAATACAACACCCTTCTCAGTTCTCAGGAATGCACTTTGCCAGTAATCTAACCTCCAGCACAAAATTAATCAGCTGATTGGACTGTAAGATTTACTTTGAGTTGACCTTTTGTTTCATTAGATCTTTAATGAATTACTGAATTAATTTGTTATTTTTGCTATAATTTCTTTCGTATTAGTTGAAATTAATTATTTTATTATTCAGGCATTCGGATGCATCCGAATGTCCAAAAGATGCAAAATTCGGCCGAATTTCAATTTGTTACGAAACTGATTGCACATGTCTAGGGGACAGTCAGATACTGCCCCCCACTTGAATGTGTATGGAGAACATAATATCCCTACTCATTCACAAACAAAGTTGTAACCTAGAATTAGACACTCAAACCCAAAGTCCTATATTAAAAAATAAAAATTCTGAAAAAGTGGCCCTTGCTGTAAATCCATGTCTGCTACCTGCCAACTCACCCAAAAAAAATCCCCCAATGACCTGGTTCATATGACTTATCCCAACAGCAACACTAGCCAAATGGCAGCTCTGCAAGGAGCACGGATAGTGGTGACATCATTGTCCAAATATCGCTATTGTCATATTTTGTCAATATCATTGTCCAAATATAGCCAATTGGCATATTTGGTCAGCGATGTTGCCGCTATCTCCACCCTTTGCTTATAAGGAATGGAGATTCCCTATGACTTCAGTGGTTCAGCAGGAAACTGTAAAATATAGAAACACTGCTTCAATATGTATGATGTGTGGCTCCTGATGACAAGGGGGTCAAACAGTCTAATGCCGGGTACACATGGGCCGAATACTGGCCAAAATCAACCAGTACAATAGAAACTAGCTGACATTCTGCCCATGTGTACAGCTGTCTGTCTGACAGAAGCCAGACTTATGGCGGGGCTTCTGTCGAATGAGCATGCTGGAAAACCAGCAGTTGATCTGCATCCAACCAGTTTGTTCAGGTAGGGGGGTGGTCCCCCTGTCAGAACACAGTAGTGCAGTGGGGGAGATCACTCTACTAACATTGCATGTGTTACCAAAGTAATCTCTCAGTTTTTTTTTCGTTCAGCCCAATGGGTAGAACAAAATAAAAAAATGATAGTGTGTACCAGGCTAGAAGGTAGACCATTCATCCAGACATTCAAAGAGCCAGTTCAGTCTGTCAACTCCACCATTATTTATTCCTATAGTATCAATAGATTCTACAGTGTGTACATACAAACGTTGACCCTGATAATTGCATCTCAAGGAGCTTACAGTTTACTGTTTTCTACCATAGTCCTATAGAAATACAGATGTATTTTAGCTTGAGTTTTGGATTGATAATGATTAACTTAAAACTCAGTAACTATGTGATGTTACTGAAACCAGAGTTTAGGAGCCTGGTTCTGCCTTTCCAGCTGTCCTCTTCAATAGTAGACTCCACTGGATTTCCTCATGCAGACCCAGTGGATGAAAAGGAGGTGGGGTCAGATTCCATCTATCTCTACAAAGCTCCCTTTAAATTCTTCCTCCAGCTCTATTATATCCCTTTCCTATTTTGAACCACACTAAATTAGTTTGTTTGCTGCAGTTTTTCTAAGAATTGCTGTGATTTATTGGTCTCAAGGACTGGTGCTTTCTTTGATGATGTCTCTCTCTGTCTTCCCTATTTTCTTACCTCTGAAATATCCACTACCATCCTTGGCAACTTTTATGCCGCGTACACACGGTCGGACATTTCGTCTACAAAAGTCCGACGGACGCCGATAGACTAAAGCTGGCTGACAATCCGATCGTGTGTGGGCTTCCCCAGACTTTCAACGGACTTTTTCAGCCTCAAATCCGATGGACTTTAGATTTGAAACATGCTTCAAATCTTTACGTCGTAACTACGACGGACCCCGAAATCCGCTCGTCTGTATGCTAGTCCGATGGACAAAAAAACTACGCATGCTCATAAGCAAAAACTAAACGGAAGCACTCGGTCTGGTAAAACTAGTGTTCGTATTGTAGGTAGCACATTCCTCACATTGCAAAATCTGTGATCGTTGAATGCAGCGCATTTTAATGTCTTCTTTACGAATGCTATAAAGAACGAAGAATGTTTTGCTGTTCATATTCAAACAGAGTTCTCCCAAACTGATTTCTGGATTCTTTTTCTCTTTGATCTCATGAATGATATAGTATGCTTTTTAAAAACAATGTTTCCATACTAATAATAATTTTTACACTTGTTTTTTTTTGGTGGAGTCATCTTTTATTGTAAATTTTATCCAGATGTTTATTTTATGATTGTTGTCGAACTTCTTTTATGTTTCTGTATGTTTTTTTTTTGTTTTGGTGTTTGTAAACTTACCACAAAGAACCCTTTTTTTTTTGGTGTTTGTAAAGTTACCACAAAGAACCCTTTTTTTTTGGTGTTTGTAAAGTTACCACAAAGAACCCTTTTTTTTTTTTATAGTGATTTTTTCTTTTTTGTATATAAAGTTAACCCAAAGAAACGTTTTTGGTTATGTATCATTTTTTTTTTGAAAAGTTACCACTAGAACATTATTAACATTATGAATGTATTTTTGGTGTGTTTTTGCAAACTCAATGAGATTGTTGTCCCTTGTTAATTTGACATTGTGTCTAAAATCAATGATTTAAAATAAAACACATAAAGTCTTTTCATAAACTCAAAAAATATCCATTTATTCATGGTCTAAATAAAATAAAGAGGAAGTCAACGCAGGAAAAAGTCTGTGGACAAGAAAATTGGGATCTTGAGGAGTCCATATAAGAGGGAGCACAATCTGGTCCAGGAATCCCAGAGATCAACAGCACCAGAAGATGATATAGATGTCCCCAGACTGTGGTACTACAACAGCCTGCGTCTTCTGTCAGACCAGACTGAACCCAGGTCATCACTTTCTTCTCTTCCCTGCAGCCTTTCCTCCACGCTGCCCTGCACCCTTCCCTGCAGCCTTCCCTGTAGCCTTCTTTGGAGGCTGTGGCTCTGGTGTTTCAGTTGTGGCAGGAGGGGGAGGGGGAGGAGGAGGAGGAGGAGGGGGGCTGCCTCATGTAGTTGGGTGTTTCTTGTTAGCGTTCCCTGCAGCCCCTTCTGGATTGTTTCCCCAAATAGTCGCTCGCAAATGAGGCGCTGCTCCCAATCCATTTTAAGAAGCCTGCTGGCTAAGTAGCAGCCATAGGACAATTCCGCTTCGGGGGGCTCTTTAAAAAATGGGTGGCCTCTTGCATGAGGCACAGGGATGCCTCCTGTGTGACCGTCCCCTTCCTGGCCCTTTTTTTTGGAAGGCGGAGGGGAGGCACTTGGGATTCGGTCAGGCTCCTACTGGGCCCAGCCACCTCCTGCCTGACACTGGGCTCAGCCTCCTCCAGGATGATGGTGAATCCGGCCTCCTCCAGGCTGTCCATGGGCCCGGTCTCCTCCTGCCTGCCACTTTCCCCACATTCCTCCTGGATGGACTCATCCTGTGTATAAAAAAAGGACATAGTTTTAGTATATATTATTGGGTTCATCAATGACACACAATTTGCTTCTCATGACTAGCAAATTCAATGTGAATACATCTCTTTAATAAAAGAGTCTAATCAGACACCCTAATTTTTTGAAGCAGGTGCCAAACATATTTACCCACTACTGTCAATTGATATGTATACACAATTTTGAGGGCAACATTATTTGAATCAATTATAACATCCAGTTAACATCATTAATATTAGGACAGTAAATATTTGTTAAAATAATTTACCTGACTCCAGATGGTCATATCCGGTTCATCCAGGATTTAAGACCCAGCTTGCTCCTCATCAGCCTCTGCTGGGGTGGAGGGAAGGGTGCATGGAAGGGTGGAGGGCAGGGTTGAAAGTGATGCCCTGGCTTCAGTCTGGTCATCAAGAAAACGGAGTTGATTGTAGTACCACAGCCTGGGTACATAAACATCATCTGCTGATGCTCCTGATCTCATTGATTCCTGGATCTTGTTATGCTCCCTCTTATACATGTTCCTCAAGACCCCAATTTTCTTTAACAATGTCTCCATTGTTGCTTCCGGGATGGTCGCCTGGACAAAGGACAGAAGTCTCTCCAGCGTTGACTTCCTCACATGCTTTAAATAATACTGAGGGTGTTTCACCTCCCACAAATTCCTCATCTCTCTATATTTTGAAATAAAAGCTGTAATGAAATCTGGATCCTTAAATAGGGGATTCATAATGTCTGTAAAAGATAAAGTCACAAGACAAAAAACACTTATTAGGTTTCTGCTAAACCCTCATCATCTTATCCCTATGTAGGCCTCATCAATCTGTCAAGCCATATAGGCTGCTTGCTACAAAGTCTTGACCAAATGTATAAATTTAAAATTACCTTCGTTTAGTAGCGTCCCGGTCCACTATCTCCTACGCACAGAACGTACGTACCACACAATACGTAACAGCGCTTTATACACTGCACATGAGTAATACTACGCCTACTTGGCCCGCCCCTGGCGTTCTTTTTGTTTACGCATATAACCCGCCCTTGACTCTACGCAAAGAACGTACATACGTACGACACGTGCGCAAGAGCCCTCTTTATACACTACGCATGTGTGAAACTCCGCCTGCGTTGCTCGCCCCTGACGTTCAATTTAACTCATGTTCTCCGCCCCTTAATTCAACGCACAGAACGTACGTACGACACGTGCGCAAGAGCCCTCTTTATACACTACGCATGTGTGAAACTCCGCCTGCGTCGCTCGCCCCTGACGTTCAATTTTAACTCATGTTCTCCGCCCCTTAATTAGACGCACAGAACGTACGTACGACACGTGCGCAAGAGCCCTCTTTATACACTACGCATGTGTGAAACTCCGCCTGCGTCGCCCACCCCTGACGTTCGATTTTAACTAATATTCTCCGCCCATTTTTTTTTACGGCACGTAGTGGGGTGAATAATGGCGGAGACACATCAGGTGTGTACTACCTCAGGTAGCGAAGAAAGCCCGGAGGCTGGAACGTCAAGATCTGTGAGGCCCAGATTTAAGGCCTCCAATATGTCCTTTAAAGAGATGGTGGAAATGGTGGCCATTCTTAAAAAAAAGGACTATGATGGGAAGTATGGGCCGTACGCCCGGCCAAATTTGCGCAAAGCCAAAATAATGGCGAAGGTGGTGAAGACCTTACAGGCTTATTTTGGGGTACAGCGCTCGAAGGATCAACTTCGAAAAAGATGGTCCGACCTCAAACTCCAGGAGCCGGATCAGTACAGACGGATCCGTAAAGTGCTGAAAAAAAGTAAGTACTTGCTGTGTTTTCATCTTGTGTTGATTACCTCGTATACTGTATACTGCTCCATGTGCTTTTCTTTCCTTTACGATTTTTGCATCGTTTGAAACGATCTTTTAATAAACCTCGTTACATATCTATAGATATATGTATACGTATATATATTTAGATATATTTATATATATATATATATATATATATATATATATAGAGAGAGAGAGAGAGAGAGAGAGAGAGAGAGAGATAGATATAGATATAGATATATTTATATATCTCTCTCTCTCTATATATATATATATATATAGATAGATAGATAGATAGATAGATAGATAGATAGATAGATAGATAGATAGATAGATAGATAGATAGATAGATAGATAGATAGATAGATAGATAGATAGATAGATAGATAGATAGATAGATAGATAGATAGATAGATAGATAGGAACTCTACACAAACAGACAATTTGTACACCACTTCACTACAAATGTTTGAAGATTACTATGTACTAAAATATCTGTGTGCTGAGTATATAAATTTTTTGCTTCACATAGGGGAAAAATCACTCAGCCAAGAAGAACCCAGTCCCCCCCAACCAAAAGAACATACTTGCGAAATCAGCCCAAGCCCCACTGAGGATGTGGAGGAAGGAGAGGTGGGCGACATGGGCACCCCACCAGGTGAGTGTCTGACACACTAGCTTACGGTAATCTATGCATGGCTGCCTTTTATTTTATGTAATTTTTCTACTCTATTTTAGGTGATCTGGTTGTGCTTGACTCAAGTAACAGCGCCACCCCCGAAGATGTTCATGAAGTATGCGACATGGGCACCCCACCAGGTAAGTGTCTGAGACACCAGCTTTATGGTAAGGTAAACTATGTATGTGTGCATATTTCTAAACACATCTTTTTTTTCATTCCATTTTAGGTCCAAGTGACTATTTCACCACAAACAGTGCCCAATGGCTAATTGCTCAAATAATGGCCTGGAATGGGGACATAGATCAAATGCGTAATCGGCTGGATCGTATGCAGCAGGAAATAAAGGACATGATTGATGTTTTGGGTCGAATCTAAATGCCCTTTTTGAAACCCAAAAACATCGATCATGTCCTTCATTTCCTGGTTTGCTGACCCCATTCTGGGCCTTCTCTTCATTATTTTCTGTAAATGATATTCCTGTTTAACAACATCAACAAACCACATTTTTGAAAATAAGGAGGCCTGTTTTTAAAAAAACCCCAAAAAATAAAAAAACTGTTTTTAAAAAAAACAAAAAAAAAAAATAAGGTTTTTAAACCCCCCCCCCCCAAAAAAAATAAGGAATTAAAAAAAAAAAAATAGGGTTTTTAAAAAAACCCAAAACAAAAAATAAAACGGTTTTTCAAAAACCAAAATAAAAAAGGCTGTTTTTAAAAAAGCCAAAAAAAAAGCCTGTTTTTCAAACAAACACCAAAAACATTTTGAAAAATGAGGCCTGTTTTGGTAAAAAAAAAAAAAAAAAAAAAACACCAAAAAAAAGGCCTGTTTGTTAAAATCAAAATGCCAAAAAAAATTATATTTTAAATTATCTAAAAATCTAAATAATTATATTATTCTGAATGTATAAATATATCGAGATATTTTTGGCTAGGAACATTTTATACTAAATGCATAAGTGAATGTATACCAAAGATTAAAAACCTCTGTTTAAGAATTAAATAAATGTGTGGTTTGTTATTTCAATGCTCAGTATCAGTCTGTTTAAATTTAAAAAAGTTGTTTACAGTGATAATGGAGCTTATTTAGAAATTTACAAGGAAAATACAGTTGGCACTATAACTGCTCGACCATAACCTAGGAGAAAGCCCAAAAGGAAGGCAAGCAATAAATATAATTCAAGATTTCATCAAGATTTTTTTTATTTTGATTCTTTAGATATCCTGGCCCATTGCAATGGCCCCCCTACCCATAAAATAATTAACATATTGCTGTCTAACTTGACGGGCACTTTGGGGGGCCAAGCCAGTACGGACAGTATCCAGGCCCGTAAGATTGTCACTGCTAATAAGTCCGGCCTCAGGCCCAACTGGCACAATATAATTTTGTGAATGTTTGTGCAAAAAGTTGTGCAGGATGCAGCACGATAAAATGATAAAATTAATTTTGTATTCCGCCAAATTAATGGAGGTTTGAAACAGGTGGAACCGGCTGGCCAGAATCCCAAACGCATTCTCAACAACTCTTCTAGCTCTGGCCAGCCAGAAATTAAAAACCCTCCTCTCCAGGGTGAGGGTTCTTTGGGGGAATGGCCTCATGAGGTGCTTGCTCAGAGCGAAGGCTTCATCGGCAATGAAAACAAAGGGGAGTCCTTCCACGTTATCCGCATCAGGTGGCAATCCCAGGCCACCACTCTGGAGACGCTGGCAGAACTCCGTCTGGGCAAATACTCCTCCATCCGACATCCGGCCATTCTTCCCCATGTCCACATAGAGAAATTCATATTGTGCCGACACCACCACCATTAAAACAATACTATGGAACCCCTTATAATTAAAATAGCATGACCCCGAATGGGGTGGTGGCACGATGTGGACATGTTTCCCATCTATAGCCCTCCACAATTGGGAAAGTCCCAACGGGTGGCAAAATGGGATGCCACAGTCTGCCATTCCTGTCGCGTTGAAGGAAACTGGGGAATCAAACAAGAAAACAAAACTCAGTAATTTTGAATATAACATTGCAAGAAAATTATACAATTAAAAACATTCTTGCCCAGCATCAGTATAACATTAAACAATTGAAATCTTCTTGAAGAAATAATATGGAAAGGCACACTTATCAGATTGCTCACCCCCTCTGATGGCACATTGATTACATTTTAGGGGGTGGTGAAATTAGAAAAAAAAAAGTTTAAGGACACGCAGGGATTTATGGACTAAAAAGGTGACAAGACTGTGCAGTTGTCGCACTCTGCAAGTGCAGTTGCTCCCCAGCTTAAGTAAATGAGGTAAGGTAAAAATGCTTTCATGTTGCAAGGAGTACACAATCACATGCAAGGGCAATTAATCAAAACACTTTGTGGCTTGCATATGATTGGATGATGGAAATCAGCAGAGCTTCTGCTCATTTACTAAAGCACTGGAGCAAATGCACTTGTAGAGTGCAAATGCATTTTGCAAACTGCAACATATATTTGCTTTGTAAAAATCAACACCACAGAACATTCTAGCAAATTATTAGGGGGGGGGTTTGGAAATCTAGTTAATTACAGGCACACTATTTGGATAGAGCTTAGATGGGGGGGTTGGGAAATCAAGCTAATTACATGCACACTATTTGGATAGAGTTTAGGTGGGGGGGTTGGGAAATCAAGCTAATTACATGCACACTATTTGGATAGAGTTTAGGTGGGGGGGGTTGGGAAATCGAGCTAATTACATGCACACTATTTGGATAGAGTTTATGTGGGGGGGTTGGGAAATCAAGCTAATTACATGCACACTATGTGGATAGAGTTTAGGGGAAACAAAATACAATACAGCTGACTAAATACATTCAAACTGAGTAGACTAGGTGGATATGTGCCCAGCATTGTATGCTGGGGAGGTTATTGAAGGCAAATATACATGCATGACAAAAAAGAACAGGAAAAAATTCCAGCATGCGTGAGGAGAAAAAGGGGATATTCACACTATATTGCAATGATGGTAAGTAGTGTTTGAGTTAAGACATACATTACATTATCAAAGATTAAATAAAATAACATGTGATGCTAATAAAAGAAAAAATTCTTACCTTAATATAGTCCTTCTGCAGGACCTGTATGATGGCAGAACAGGTCTCTGGGATATTGATCCCCAGAGCCTGGGGGGAGATGCCTGTAGAGAACTTGAGGTCCTGCAGGCTTCTCCCTGTCGCCAAGTACCGCAACGTGGCAACTAGCCTCTGCTCCGGAGTGATGGCTTGCCTCATGCAGGTATCCTGCCTGCTGATATAGGGGGTCAGC
Organism: Lithobates clamitans; assembly: GCA_037952925.1. NCBI lineage: Eukaryota > Metazoa > Chordata > Amphibia > Anura > Ranidae > Lithobates > Lithobates clamitans. Next base: position 1,208,656 of record JBBGZY010001050.1, on the reverse strand, counting down.
AAATCCACCAAACAGTCAAAAACGGGGTCCGTCATCCGGAGAAAGTTCCTGAAATCCTCAGGATTATTCTCACGGATCTCACGGAGCAATGGCATGTGACAGAACTGGTCACGCTGGAGCAACCAATTCTTGGTCCATGAACTCCTCCTCGCCCTGTTCATGGACTGGTCTTGGTCTGAAGAATAAACTACAGCACCAAGCACATACAATGCACGAGCTCGACAACGAGTACGTACAAGTAACATGGCTTCAAAACGGTCGGCTGGTCAGAACGCACTTAACAGAACGCACTGAAGAACAGCAAGGCCTGTGAAGAACGACCTGAAAATCAGGAACGAGCGGACAATAAAACAAAGATTTCTCAATGCCAACTGACCAAACGCACTGAAAAGCAGATACAAACCTCACAAGCACAGACTGAACAACAGTTAAAACGAACTGAAAAATACGAGTCTCACAAGCGCGAATCGTCTCTCACCAAACTTCTACTAACACGAGATAAACACGAGATTAGCGGAAGGAGCCCAAAGGGTGTCGTACGGGCTATTGAACTTCCGTTTTATAGTCTCACCGGACTTGGTGTACGTCACCGCGTACTAGGCTGTCGAACTTTTGTGTGGTCGTGTGTATGCAAGTCCGTTTGTTAGAAAGTCTGCAGCAAGTCCGCCGAAAGTCCACCGGAAGTCTGTCGGACAGGCTGTCGGACTTTTGTAGACGAAAAGTCCGACTGTGTGTACGCGGCATAACATGCCTGTTAATGTTAACACCCTAGCTACCTCTAAACCTACTCATACTGATGGCACACCTTGAACCTTGTATTCTCCCAAATCTGCCCTCTCTGCAACATCAACACCCCTTCTCCTCTTTCTAAAGACAATCTTATCAGTTTCACACTCTCTATTTTTGACCCCCATACCTCTAATCATTAAACATTTGCTTCTTTATACCTTCTCTAATCTACTCTACTCTTTACTTCCTTCAACAAAATCTTACACCTGTCCTACCCTGACCTTGCCACTTCTGTCTAGAACAACTCACCCTCATCCTCCCTGGACACACACTCATGCGAACCTGGGGAAGACATAGGTCTAGACATAAATTGACTCTAAGATCCTAGTGATGCAAGAACAAGCTTGTTGTCATCTTGGCTGGTAAA